>OV725083.1:3146637-3646637 GCA_928085145.1 Nezara viridula | reverse complement strand
CCGGACCCATCCGGCAGGTCCCGCTCTGATGGTGGAACTGTACAGTCAGCGACCTCGCCACGCAGTCCCAGTAATCATCGCTGTTGAACACGAACTGTTCGCAGCCGTGGACTGGATTCGTGTAGAGCCTCGTCCCTATCTCTCGGAAAGCTGCAGTCTCACCTACTTTAATCGCTGCTCTGATCCCTTCAATTAACGCCGCCGCATCGTACGGATCACTGAAGAAATTTCCATCTATGATGAGCGGATCGCGAGGATTCGAACTTCGCAGTTTGACATATCCTCTGCTTTTAGGGTACATCAACATCGGCGCGATGGTGAATCCATGGGCCTGCAGTATCGGTCCAAATGTTTTGTCGAAAACCTCTCTGGAAATGTTTCTGCTTCGGCGAAAAAACATTCCTGCGTCTCCTGCAACAGTAGCTGCAAAATTTATCAACTCGATATCAGGTCGCTCGTCTGTGGCGTACTTTGTCTGGACATAGCCCAATGCCTCCGCTATATTATTTGCGTACAATCCTTGTTCTCCGTTGATCCATTGAAGAAAATCCGTCATTAAACCGCTCAATAATCTCTGAAGCACAACGCTGTCTGGAGTGTCGATCAGGAAGGTTATGAGTGTTCCTGGATGTTCCTGAAGGTTATGTCCTACCGGCAGATCTGCTACAAGCGGTATGCCTATTTCAAGCAAATGTTGAGCTGGCCCAATACCAGACAACATTAGCAGTTTTGGAGATCCGAAAGCTCCCCCTGAAACAATTACTTCGTTTTTCGCTAGTACAGTTCTATGTTTATCATCTTTTATAAATTCAACGCCGTATACTCTTCTTGTTTCTAGATTCGTGAGTATTTTGGTAGCGAAAGCATTTTTGACTACATGGAGGTTTGGACGAGATTTGACCGGAAGGAGGTAAGCAGATGCGGCACTGTGTCGTTTAACACCGTTAATAGTTGCTTGAGTTCTGGCGAATCCAACCTGTGTGTTTGGGTCGTTGTAGTCAATGATGTCGTAACCCAATTGTTGACCAGCAATCAAAAATCGTCTTCCAATTTCAGTTGAAAACGGATATTGAATATGAACTGGACCAGTTGTTGAGTGATAAGGTGATGCCGCGAATTCTGGTATTGACATGTTTTCTATTTTTCGGAAATAAGGCAAGAGTTCTTCGTATGACCATCCTGGGTTTCCTTTTTGCGCCCACTCGTCATAGTCACGTGGGAGGCCTCTGGTGTTTATCATCGCATTCAGTAAGGTGGCTCCACCAACGCCGTTCCCAGAAGGCCAATGGCATATCCCATCCACTAATCCCAAGCACGCAGTTTCTATCCTTTCGACATCATAATTCACCGAGAAGTTTCCAAGCACAGTGAATTCGTTGAAAAACGGAATGTCGTCGTATATGTTTCCCTCGAGACCAGTTTCCAACAACAAAACGTTCCATTGGGGAACCTCCGTTAAGCGGTTCGCTATGCTGGATCCAGCTGGACCTGATCCAACGATGATGAAGTCGTACTCCGGAAGGATGGGGAGGTTGTCCAAGAAGGCATTTTCTCTGAATGGAATACCCTGCTGCAAGTACAGCTCCTGTATTGTATCAAGCAAAGCTGGTATTCCAAATGCAAGATGGAGGCCGAGTAGCAGCACTGGTATAAACTTCATTTAGTAATTCTGAAACAAAAAAAAAATGTATTCGTTTTTCGAATTCTCCGTATCCTGAAAAGAAAAACCTCAAATTTTGAGGTGGGGTTAAGTTTTTGAATTTTTTGTTCGATTACAATGGTTAATTATTGAAAATAATAAACCAAAAAATATTTAAAAATCGCGATATCTTTACTAGTCTAGTGGTGCTCTAATTTCGATGAAACTTTCTTCATTTTTTAGGAAATTTAAGTACCTTTGAAACATCTTATCACAGTATCCACAAAAAAATTGTATACTTTTTGGGTTATTCGGAATCTAATTGTACCATAACTCGTAACTTTTTTTCGTTTAAGTATATTATATAGACGAATTTAAAGGGCATCAAGAAGAAGACTTTAGCCAAGTTTCATTGAAATCGGCACATTCGTTTAGGCGCTACAGTCTATAGTAACCCAGATTTTTCGGCCGCCATCTGCAAAGTAAAAGGCGGATAGTGATGTCGATGAAGGAGGATTATCCTCGAGTGACGTCTGATTTTAAATCCAAATTTGAAAAAAAGAAACGGTCCAGCAGTTTCGGAGACGTACAAAAAAATTTGTATTCGTTTTTCGAATTCTACGTATACTGAAACGCAAGACCTCAAACTTTGAGAGGGGGTTAAGATTTTGAATTTTTTGTTTTATTAAAATGGTTCATATACGTATTATATATGATTGGAAAGCGGAGAATTTTATAAAAAACAATATCTAATATAGAAAGTTGTAGAAGGTAACGGAGAGTGGCAATAAATTATAAATAATATATTACGTAAATCACATGTTTTCAAAGAAATTAAATGGCATTTACTATCCAAATATAAACTTTTAAAATATTTAAGTTTGAAAAAAGTATTTAAAATCCACCTAATCAAGACAATGACATTGTTTTAAAAACTATTTCATTGTACTTGTGTGAAGAAGTAAAATATAAAATCATTTCATGGATGTATAATGCATATGTTTATAACCTTAGATACATTTACTGTAGTTTAATAATTTTAGATCTGATATTATATTTAAATACTTAGGTATCTATCGTCCGTTTATTCCGAAAAATCATCATGCAACCTTTTAGAAAATTAAATTAGTGAATAACTTTAAAAAGAAACCTCAGGAAGAAACTTCTAGCCACCAAATTATGTTCAAGCCAACGTAATGTTTTCACCGTTTATATAAAGTGGCGCTACCGATTAGCCGATTTTTACGAAAAAGTTGCTTTAACGTCTGACTCATATACCTATCTTCAATACGTAATATCAGTTTCGTACGACTTTTCGTTTTTGAGCTAGACTGCTAACATAAACACACACACAGACAATTTTGCGGGACTTGGTTATTTGAACTCAGGGAACCTCAAAACGTGTATTTCCGTTGAAAACTCAGACTAGAAAATTTTCACAATCGCAATACCTACCCTTACTATATATTACATATATAGGTAAGTGAAAGTAATACCCTTACTATTTAATATTGGAAACTATTAAGCCTACATTTTATTTAACGTTTAACATTTAACGTTTTATTTAACAAAACTATGCAAGTATTCATCAGAGCTAAAACGAAAAAAATATATAGAAAGTTGTAGGAGTTACAAGATAACTCTTTTTATCTTGTAACTTATTATTATTGTAATTCCTTCAATTTTCTATTGCATTTATTTTTTCGCATATCAAAAACTAGTGCACTAAGAAAATGCCTAGTTTGGTCTTTAGTAATTCAGTGCCCGGCATGCACGTCATATCCACATCTCAGTTTCAGATATTTCTTCACTTCATTAGAAAGTAACGATATCTCCGGATTTATAGATATGAAGCAGTTTTCTTCCAAGCGCGTCGGAGCAAGATCTCGGTATTACTACGATCGGAAGAGATATAGATCCACGTCCCGTCTGGATAAACTAAAATTTATACAGAAAGAACCCATTTTGTTCTTATTTAGTTTTATATTATTTTGAAATTACCTTATTTAATTTTTTTTTTTTTTTAATTTGTAAATATGGTGCGAATGTTCTCTCAGAACTATATTATAAATGTCCTTTATTAAGACAGATTGTAATATTTATCAATAAACAAATAATCCAGTAATAAAAAAAATGATATGGTAGTAAGCTATAAATAGTAACTATAGTAACGTAAAATAAAAAAAAATAAAATAAAAAAAGACCTGTACCACTATAAACATTAAGAATCTTGGGTTCAATACTTTTCCAACGGTTATAGACCAAGAGAGGTGATCGAGCCGAGATCACGCTCAACCTCCAGATATATGTAAGTGAAATTTAAAAAAAAAATACAAAACTAACTACGAGATTATTAATAGAAGATTAATTAGCATTACAAGAAAGTATCTCAAATATTAGTAAATAAATAATTAGTCGAAGTTTTGTTAATCCAATTATCATTAACACGAAAAGATGTTCGTGCTAATGATAATTGGATTAACAAATATGTAGTTTTTATTTATTTATTAAATTAAGATTTTGGTATAATCTTTTCAAAATACTTTTACAAATGGTTATGGCATTTGAAACCTTTAATCGGCCACCATTTTGAAAAGAAATTGCAGATAATATACAGTATCGGCTTGCGAGTCATCCTTGAGGGACTTATGATTTTGGTACCAAATCTGAAAATAATCGGCCCAGTGAAGAGAAGTCGTGGATGGACGGATCCTTTTTAGTTACGAATCGATTACTAAGTTATATTAAAAATAATAAATAAAAACCTAACTTCATAGAGGCAGTAAATTACTCCAAAAACAGTCGAACATATACTGAAGTGATACGATGAACTGCACGTTTTAAAATTGTCTCATTCTACCAGATCAGGTTTCGAGATAGATTGTTCGGGTTTTAGTGCCTATGAAATATTTATCTTAACGAAGATAAAGGAATGCTGTTAAGAAAAATTATAAAATACTTTTAATCCAGGTCCTAAGAAGTTATCCATTTTTTTTTCTACTCGAAACCATTCATCATCCTGACATTGTTGGAACTGGTTCGACAAGTTTGGACGATCTTGCACAATTCAGAAGGTCCGATCTTATCATTGCAAACACATTCAAGCTTCCTGACTACATATGCGTTATCTATGTAAATATGCATATGCTATTAGTATGCAGAATTATGATTAATGATACATAGTTAATTATTTAAAAAGTTTAAATAAAACAAAATTAATCTTATTGATTTTTTTCCATTCACTTATCTAGGTGTATATATATATATATATATATATATATATATATATATATATATATATATATATATATATATATATATATTTATTAAGGGAAAATATTGCAATAGAGAAAAATTTCGAATCTGATTTTTTAACACGTGTCTAAATTCGTTCCCGCGGCTTAAGAAAACCCTTTTACGTGTTAAGTTTCTCGACCAGTTTCTTATACAATATATACTCATTTTGGTGGAGAAGCTTAAGCTTGTAAAAGGGCTTTGTTAGGTCGTGGGATCAAATCGACCCAACATATTAAGATCTATTAATTAATTAAGATTAATATTAATTGTTAGAAGTCATTTTATTTTTATTTATTGATTTTTTTATATCTCAGTATTTATTGTATATATCTGTGTTTTTTGTAGATATTTATATTTTCCTTTATATATTTTTTTTTATATATCCTAGGTATTTTTTGTACTAATGTACATATTTTTTAAACTCTACTATTATTCTAAGGGGGCTTCAGTCCCTGAATAAAATTATTTTCATTTCATATTGAAAAATGTTTATTCGGGAAACATATTCTTCCATTATTACAATTGAAATTATTATTATAATTGAATTATTCTTCAAAACTATTTATTCTTCGAAATATTCTGCCATTTTCCTGTTACGTTATTGTTGGCTTGATTCTACGTTTCATTATATAATTTTTACAGTAAACATATCAGAGTATAACCACTAGCAAATTCAGGATTCATTTTGGTTGCTCCTTATTCTCCTTCAGAACGTTGGTTACCTGACGTACTTTGAAACCAAGCGTCGGTAGTTCATCTTTTATCACTTCAGTTGGGGTTGAGGAGTGTAAATTTCTTATTACTACTCGTAACGATCTCTCCTGCCTAAGCTGGTACGTATGAAAATTCACATTCGTTTCTGAGAGGCACTTCACTATTATTCGGTAGGTTTCAGCAATATCTGGTGTTATTTTAGTATCGTTGGTCCTGTTAAGGCATGATTAACTGCCAGAGCAGATTTTATTTAGTTGGGTGCAGAACAACTGGAAATTTTTGATGTTTTTCACAAATATCGGAGGAGACTTTGGTTCTCTGGGTATTGCTGCAGACTCCATTACTTCTCGGTCATTTTGAAGCACTTGGTAGGGGTTTGGAATAAAGAAAGGGGGATTCTTCGACGGGGAAGAAGTTCCTGGTTCTGGCTGAGGTTCTGGTTCTGAAGTGTTCAGTTTTGTTATTGGAGATGTTTCTCGTAGGCAGCGACGAGTTCTTTGTTTGGCTGGTGAGCTAACTCCGTCTGACCGAGTCCTCTTAGTGGGCACCTTACTGGACATCACTTCGTGACTATACCGCATACCATAAGAGAAGAAAGAAAGAGAAAAAATATAAAATAATAATAACAAGATATTAAACAGCAAATATCAACTGCTCTGATGTACACGTGAAATGTATTCAATGAAAAATCAGAGAGATTCCGTTGAAAAATAGGCAAGTACTAAGAGACCAGTTGAGAGCCCAACCTCCTTCCAATTAGCTGATCCACTGCCTTGAAAAAAAGTGTGGCCTACAAAAATATTGGACCAGGAGTGAGCTCTACCCCTCAATATGTGAAAATAACGAGGTTATACAGACTATATTAGAATTTTCTTGGGTAAAAAGCTGGAGATTACGATAAGATAAAGGCATTGACGCAGGTTTAGTTAATAATTTGATAAAAAGGGGTCTTTACAATGGACTATAGTTCTTGAAAGCATGTTCAAAAGAAAAAAAAAACCGTAATTACTTGAAGAATAATTCTTTTAGAGATTAATCTAGAGATGAATTTTTTATAAGTTTTCCTTGACACGTACTTACTCTAGTTGCTGTTTACTCACTATAATTTTTTTAAAAAACATATAATTATTGTTTAAATATTCAGCTCAGGTCACTCACTGCGCTAGCGGATCCAGGATTTAATCTTCAGCCCGAAAGATTTTTTTTTCATATATATAACGATAATTAATTTGAAAAAAAAAGAAACTAACTACCTATATGAAATGTTGTTTAAGTGATTCCTAAAGTCCTTTTAAATGTAATTACACGAACAAGAATACTTTAAGAGATAGTTTTCAATATTTTTCTATAAAACATGGTTATATTTTACCATTTTTGGGGGAGGGGCTTCAACCCGAAAGTACCCCGTAGATCATGGTATAGACACGATTAAGTGACTTTTCAGGAAGTAACTCAATTTTTTTATTTTCTTCTATTCAATGAATCGTAATTTATTCACGAGTAATGAAGCTTATATGAATATTTTAAACAACTATTCTTTTAATGGGGATATTCCTTTTTCCCGGAATAATGAGCAAATTTCCTGTGGATCGACCACTGAATCATGATATATTCAACAGATTAATATGGTGTTTTCTAATTCTTATTCTGTTATATGTATATTGCACGCTACTTAATCAATTAAATATGCTACCGACACAACGCAGTTAATCTTATCTATATCGACTTTCTATTGTTTTTGACTTGCATGCATAATAGTGGAGCCTTCTCGATGAAGTAATAGGGGTGCTCAGATTAGGAATAGTCGACGATAGTTTATATTATCGAAATATCGATATTTGCCTACTGCATCGATTGATATATCATTAACTATCGATATCGTCTCTTCGATAATATTTTATTTTGAAAATTAAAACTTTTTGGTAAAGCGCTAGGAATTATATACTAATCTGATCGTTAGAAAATAATTATAATCATCTTGCCTATTTTATATAGAATGCAGTGCGTAGTAGAGGAAAATATCGATATATCGATAATATCGACTATCAGTGGCCAACGCTAAGTAGAGTTGAGTTCACTCAGTAAACTCAATTTTCTCAAAATTTGTGTGTTAGAATCTTCTCAAACCAATGCCACGAATATTCAAATAAATCTATGTAGGATGCAAATCAATTAGCATTTCGCTTAATCCGTTCTATTGTTGAATGGAAGACACAATTGCAGGATACTAAATATACTAATCTGATCGTTAGAAAAAATATAAACATCTTGCTTATTTTATACAGAATGCAGTGCATAGTAGAGGAAAATATCGATATTTCTGTAATATCGACTATCTATGACCATCCCTAATTAGAGTTGAGTAGAGCTTGCTGGACTATTTCCACTCAGTAACTCAATTTGCTCAAAATTTGTGTGTTAGAACCTTCTCAAACCAATGCCATGAATTTTCAAATAAATCTATGTAGGATGTAAATAAATTAGCATTTCGCTTAATCCGTTCTATTGTTGAATGGAAGACACATTTGGTAGAATATACTAAATATACTAATCTGATCGTTAGAAAAAAAATATAATCATCTTGCTTATTTTATATAGAATGCAGTGCGTAGTAGAGGAAAATATCGATATATCGATAATATCGACTATCAGTGGCCAACGCTAAGTAGAGTTGAGTTCACTCAGTAAACTCAATTTTCTCAAAATTTGTTTGTTAGAACCTTCTCAAACCAATGCCACGAATTTTCAAAGAAATCTATATAAGATACAAATAAATTAGCATTTCGCTGAATCCGATCTATTGGTGAATGGAAGGCATAATTTGTTGAATGGAAATTTCTGAAAAAAAAACTGTTTTATCACTACCTAAATATTCCTATTATTTAAATTTTTTTTTATCCTTCCATAATTTTTTTAAAAATCTTATTTGTTGAAAACTATTACAATCTGTCTCAAAGGACATTTATAATAGTGTTCAGAGATGACATTCACACTCTATGTACAATAAATAAAATAAACTTCCATAAATTAAAATTGGAAACTTATCCTTAGATTTTATGATTCATTCACCTTTTAAATAAAGTTTTATACATTTTCTGCAATAAAGTTGGAAAAATATATTTAACAATTAAAAGTATAAATATATTCTATACAGAATATTTTTATAGACATTTTACATAAGTAATCAGACTGTGAAAACGTGTTATATTTATTTGGGGTTTGTACAAACTAATAAATCAAAACTATTTTTCAATGTTTAACATTATTCACTTTTAGCTCAAAAAGCTTTATAAACGTAGGCTGTCTCTCTTCCTATCATTTTAATTTATACAATTGTAATAAATCTAATTGTTTTCTTCAGATATTTTCAAGTATATCCATAAGCACCTTATGGATATCTTAAATATCCAATATTATATTTGTTCGTTTCACAATAATTATGTTGAATTTGTACACATAACTGGTCCACCTCCCCCTCCCCCCCAATCAAAATGGAAAATCTTCGCCTATGAAAGCATCTTAACTATTGTGGTTGCACCGTTTTAAGTTTTTCATGTTTAGTTTTGGAAAACTCAAGGGGACATCTTAGACCCCATCCTTTATCCTTTACATAGTTTATACCGCTGATATTCTAACACATCCTTCTGTTATCCTTTCCACCTATACTGATGACCCATCTGTGCTATCTGTCAATAATGAACTGTTGCATCTCAATTCCTGCAGTCATACATTTCAGCCATTGAAGTGCAATAATTGTAGAATTAAAATTAATCCAAACAAATCCCAACAAATTACTTTTATCCTTCGTCGTAAACCTACTACATCCTGCCCTTCAGTATTCTTTAACAATATTCCACTGATCTCTGTCGAATGGATCCGTTACCTTAGAATCCTTGGCTTAAAAGACAAGAAACTGCTAACAGATTCTGACTACTACAACAGCTTATTTCTTTTCTAATCTCCTCTCTCTTCAAGTTTCAATCTTCTATAATTTCCCCACTCATTTGTATTGTAGGATCTACCAATTTTATATACATTTTTCTAGCAATTTTCAGTACTCAAATCATGTACGGCACACTAAGCCGATTTGGAAGTAAGAAATACATACTGTAACAATATAACATGAAATAATATAATTTATTGTATATAAATATTATAAAATAATGTAACAATATTATACTATATAATATAATAAAAATGTATACTGAGTTATTGTTATATTTCAATGTCTTTTAATTACAGGTCCAAGAAACATCTACACTAAGGTGACCAGATTTTAACATTAGTAAAGTGAGACACCATTGACCGAGGGAATGGGGGATTTCTTGATTAAAATTTGGTTCATTCAAGTCCAAAAAATAGTTTAAAATTGTTGTTACTTTAATTTATTTTACATAATAATAATATTGTGCAAATGTTAAATACGTGACATAGAATTAATCGGAAATAAGGTATAGGCTTTAGTTCTAAAAACGTATTTTTGAGAGCGAATAATTTGTTGAGGTATTTAACGTCTAATTTATGACTTCAATAACTTAGTTCTTTTGGGCCAGCAGTTTGTACACTATCAAGCAATTTTTTTTTTAAATGCTATAAACTTATTGAAGTGACATTTCGGTAATCGAAATATTGGATTGTCCAGAAAATAAGGCAGGATTTTGGTTTAAAAAGAAAAAAAGAAAGATTTACAACTGTTTGATTTAATCAAAACAGTGTCTATTACTATCAATACATTTTTGCCCGTATTTAAAATTGATAAACTCCAAAAAACGCATTTTATAATCCCTTTACAATTAAATTTTTTTTCTCACGTAAATAGTGGTCCAAGTGTCTAAAAAAATGATAATCCTTAGGCGAGCGGACCGAATAGTAGGTCGGATGTGGCACAGTTTCATATTCAAGCTCCAAAAGTTTTTGTGAAGTCACATGTGAGACATGTGGCCGAGCGTTGTCTTGCAACAAAATAGGCCCCTTCCGATTGACCAAAGATGACTTCATTATTGCCAATTTCTGATGCATTGCATTAATTTGGTTGAATTACGATTCGGTATTGATGGTTTCTTCGGGATTTAAGAAGTAGTAGTGTATCAAACCAAATGAAGCCCGCCGTACAGTAATCATAACCTTTTTTTTTATTGTTTGGAAAATGTTCTCCTGCTTTGTTGAGCCACTGTCCAGAACGTCTTCTGTTATCGTAAAGTATTCACTTTTCATCACAAGTAACAATTCTGGACAGAAAAGAGTCGTTTTTGTTTCGGCAAAGAAGTGTTGCACAAACTTCATAACGCTGGGTTTTTTTTTGCGTTCGTTTAATGTGTATAGAATTTTCAAGCTTTTTTTACCTTTCCAATCACCTTGAGGTGGTCATCGACGGTCGATTTGTTAAGGTTAAATTTCCTTGCAAGTTTTCGAACAGTTGTTCTGGAGTTTTCTTCCACTAAAGCCCGTAAAACATCAAAAGAGGAAGTCCTTCCATGACCTTCTTTGCCTTCAAGGCTGAAGTCTCCCTCCTGAATTTTTTTTAATCACTGTTGAACAGTGCAGTCATTAATGCTGCTCTCGTCCCACACTTTATTGGTGTTTCTGGTCGTCTGGGTCCCATTCAGGCCGAGTTCAAACTCTTAAAACAAAATTATACGAAAATCATACGTTGACATCTTAGTAATAATAATAATAATAAGGCTTAGCGAACCCGAAGGTTCGATGCCGACACCACCAATCGCTTGTTACACACCTCCCTCCACCGTTCGCCGTCCAAACCCAGTCCCTTCAGATCGGCTTTAATGCAATCTTCCCACCTTCGCTTCGGTCTACCCCTCGGACGCTTACCATTCGGCACAGCAAATATTAGCCTTTTAGGAATTCTCTCGTTACTAAGTCCAACAACTTTACAAGCCCATCTGATTCGCCGCGATGAAATTACCTCAATTATATTACCCGGATACAGCTCACGCAATTCGGCGTTGTGTAACCGTCTGAACTCTCCGGTTAACTCATCCTTCTTCGGTCCGAATATTCTACGCAATACTTTATTTTCAAAAACCTTAAGACGCTGCTCATCCCTTAATGTAAGCGGCCAAGTTTCGCATCCATAAAGAACTGTAGGCAAGATAATTGTTTTATAGATTCTAATTTTTAAGTTCCGGGACAAGAGGCGCGAACTAAGTAGTTTTGTCACAGAAAAATAACAAGCATTTCCCGCCTTCAGTCTAACCTTAATCTCTTCTTCAATTTCGTTTTTTCTAATTATCGTAGAACCTAGATACCTAAATTTCTCTACCTGTTCAAACATATTGCCCTCTATATCGATATCACCAGTAGTATCGCCATTTTTGCAGCTAACCATATATTTTGTTTTATCCACGTTTATTTCGAGTCCTAGTTCTTTCATTAACGACTTTCATTAACGTTGTCGTATTTAGTTTTATAGTTTCAACGTCTTCGCTTAACAGTACCAGATCATCAGCATAGCCCAGCACGGATGTTGTCCCACCCAGATCCAACCCTTTCTCGGTACGCATTACCTCCCTAATGGCATATTCTAATGCCAAATTGAACAGGACAGGCGAAAGAGGATCCCCCTGTTTTAAACCCTAACGAACCTCAAATGTTTCGGACAAATTATTACAGATTCTAACTTTATTGAGTGTCTCCGTCAAGCACATCCTGACTAGAATTACTAGTTTTTTTTAATCCCCTTGATGTATTGCATTAATTTGGTTAAATTAAGATTCGGTATTGATGTTTTCTCCAGGATTTAAGAAGTTGTGGTGTATCAAACCAAATGAAGCCCACCAAACAGTAACCTTAAACTTTTTATGATTGTTTGGAAAATGTTCTCCTGCTTTGTCGAGCCACTGTCCAGAACGTCTATTGTTATCGTAAAGTACCCACTTTTCATCACAGGTAACAATTCTGGACAGGAAAGGGTCGTTTTTGTTTTGGCAAAGAAATTTCAAGCTTTTTTGTCTTTCCAATCGCCTTGAGGTGGTCATCGACGGTCGATTTGTTAAGGTTAAGTTTCCTTGCAAGTTTTCGAACAGTTGTTCTGGGGTTTTCTTCCACTAAAGCCCGCAAAACATCAAAAGAGGAAGTCCTTCCACGACCTTCTTTGTCTTCTAGGCTGAAGTCTCCCTTCTGAAATTTTTTTAACCGCAGTTGAACAGTGGACTCATTAATCCCGCTCTCTCCTCATACTTGATTGTTGTTTCTGGCCGTCTGGGCCCATTCCGAGTTTAAACTCGTAAAACAAAATTCTATGAAAATCATGCTTTGATATCTCGGTAAAGACTGAATTATTTCTAAGCAGCTAAATGCTACAGAGGTAAACAAATATCGTTTGGAAGAGGATTAATAAATGTTGACATTCATTCAAATGAATAATCCAGTAAACGTAAACAGTTTGTTATATAGAGGGTTATTTTAAAGAAAACTAAAAATCCTGTATTATTTTCCCGGATAACCTCATAGTAAATTAAGTTAATTTGGTGATGTCCAGGATTTAACCTTTTCCTTATCAATATATTTTTTTAATAACGATACCTTATTAAAAGGATCATTTTCGTGTTGTTTATTATCATTAAGTCTAAACAATGGTGGTCGAATTCTAACAGCTGATCGGCAATGCGAACTTAGCTAAGCAGTTCTCGATAATTAGTTCTTAACGATATATTAATAAGGCAATTTTTTTTTTCTTTTTTTTTTTCTATACCTGTTGACTTAGACTTTTTAAGTCACGAGTCTTCTTTAGCAGTTATAGGCGACTGTAGTGATCGTTTTTTTCTCTCTTCTTCTGATATCCCGGGAGCGAGCATTTGTTTTACTAACCGGACGCGTTCATATTTCACTTCCCTCTTCATTAGGAACTTTGTGCAGGATGGTTGGCAATCTTTTGCTTAAATCTTCTACCGAGTATTTTATGGAAGTGGGAATTATCAGCCCTATACCTTACCCCTATAACCTGGAGGACCAGGATCTATGTTTTAAGACATAGGAATCGCTCACCTCCCTATGAATCTCAGGGTGGGGACGTTACAGTTTCCATGCGGGAATCGAACTTGCACCATAGTGGGGGCTAAGTAGTCGAGTAGGGGAGGAACTTGATTATTTTCATTAACTATTAATTTTTTTTTTGTGTTATTAAATTCCCGGGGACGGTATTTGAAAACTTGATATAAAATGCTTGCAGGCTCCTTAATTCGCTCGATCACCGCGACCCTTATTAATAAGTAAATATTAATTTATTATTAAAGTTTAACATTATAAAATTAACAAAAAATCCCTATTCTGGGAAAATAGTTACATGGCCGCCGAAAACATTATATTCTCTTCCCGTTCTCCTGCCGCACAGTAGTCAAAACTTAAACAAGTCGGCATTTTGTTTTTCCTGGCCAAATTTTTATATTTTTTTCAAATGAACTTTTACATAAGAGTTGTAAAGAGGATGTAAGTACCTAATGGACAAAGAAGGTAAACATTTTTTATTAGGTGTTCTCTAAATTAATAACAATTTTAAATTCGTGTACATTCTTTACTATGTTTATTTATGTACAATAATTTGAGTAGAGTTTCAGCCCGTTAAATTTAAGTAGTATCCCCAGAAGGCATCATCGAGACTATTTTCTTATTCTTCATTAGTCTAACATAAGTATATCTAAAATAAATTTTAATTAGTATTACCTTCCGGATCTAATGCTTCAAGACTTAAAGTTTTATTTCTTTTGTTTGCTTCATTTTTATGTCTTTTTTCTAATGAAAGATAAAAGTAAGTAATGTTTTTTATTGTTATTTGTTGCTGATCTGTTCATCCTTGAATGGTTTTCCCTAATTTCTCTAATTTTTTGCTAGATAATGGGGATACAACTGGAATTAAACGCGCCAAAACTCTACTAAAAGTTGTGTGCAAAACTAAATATAATAATGAATATATACAAATTAAATAAATCAATCAAATATACGCATTATTATCACTTTTAGGTGGAATATTTAAAATTTATGTTGAGTAATAAATGCAAAACTTTGAATGTCGATATCTCAGCCGGATGATACTAGAGCCTAACCAAATTAAAGGGGTTATATTTATCGTTTCATCAAAAAAAAAAAAAAAAAAAAAAGATATTTTAGATATTTTTTTTAGATATTTTCCATCATTGGTTTTTAGGAGTTTTCGCAAAAAAAAGTAATACAATATTTTCTTCTCAGAATTAAATTGTCTATGGGATGGCATAAAAAAAATTGAAATTTTCAATTTCCTGACTTATACTTAAATTCTCTTTAGAAACTCTTATGTCAAAGTTCATATGAAGGAAATATAAAAATTTAGCCTGGAAGAACTTGTATAAGTTTTGACCACTGTGTGCCGTTTCCTAGCTTGTCGTGCATTCTTTTAAAAAATCGGGATTTTTTCAAAAAGCCGCGGGACGAGGGACAAATTGTTAAAAAGCATTACGTCTGGTCACCTTAATCTACACAAAACTACTGCGATCTTCCAGAAGTTCTCCTTGATCGTCCGATTTCAGCGCAGTATCCGAGATCATCTTCATCATAGCGGCAACGAGGTAAGAATTATTTGTAATACTGTTTATATATTATATATGATTAAATTAAAAAAAAAAATAGTTTAGAACCTTAAGTATTGAAAATGATCTTTCGCTAAAAGCTTAAGAATTACATAGGGTATACGCACCATTGAGCTGGCATGCTTAAGAAAGTCTCTTTGAACTTTTACTAGTAAAATATTGATGTTATTATTTTTTCATTTGATTCATCTTACAGAACTATTTATCACCATGATATATTTCAAATCTATGAAATATTCATATAAATAAAAAATAAAATGAAAATTAAGAGAATAGTTTTTTTGTACCAGTAGCCGACATAAAGGGTGCCCAGAAAGGGGTTTTATGGCACAAGTTGCGACATCAAAATTAATGAGGGGCCATTTTTGACGGTATTTTCAATTTTTGAGGGGTCACATTTCGACGGGGTTATGAATTTTCAAAATGTCAAATAAAATCATGTAATAGACCTCAGTATGTATAATGGTATAAAATCTACAAATATTCAAATTCTACTTTCGTTTGCACCGTTTTTAAGAAGAAAAGAGGAATAAAATATCTTGGGAGGGGTGGGGAAGGGGTGATGGGCAACCCTGTTACTGACAGATAGTTATTCCTTGGACGCTAAGTGGATCGCAAGGGACCTTCCTAATTTGCCACTCATTATTTAGGTTGCTATTTCCGGTAAGACTAAAGAAAAACAGACAAATATACAAAGAGAGATGAGAATATATTAAATAGAGGTCTAGGAGGCCCTGAAATTTTATTATTCCCATTTTTCGACGAGTATATATCACCCTAATTGTTTCAATTTAAAAGTGTATTTATCTTCTTAATTTTAAACTGATTTAACCTTACAGCCATTATAAATATAATATATATATATTTAAATTAACATTATTTTCAATTAATAACTAGGCCAGGGACCAGTCCGTTGTGTTGACGTATGTATCTTTCATGGGGGGGAGGATAGGGGGATAGACACCCCAGGCTAATATTGATGTGGAATCTATAGCCGACAGAAATGAGAACAAGGATGTAATTAAGTAAAATTTCATATTCTTCATTTTAAGATTAACAAAAATTAACTTTGCCCTCGGGCAGTGGAAGGAATTTATTGCATGTATATTTTGTATTATTGTATACTATATATGTAACTGTTTCAATAAACATTTTGGAGGGTAAGAAAAAAAAAAAAAAAAATCATTCGCAACTGCCTCGTTAAAAAAAAAAATGCTAATGATTTGGATTAAATATAAAGCAAACATAGGTTTTCCTATTGCAAAAACAGGTTCTTGACAGTGACCATCATTTATTGATAAATTCAAGTCAGGAATCGCAATAAACTAGTTTTATAATAAGTTATAAGGATTGGGGATAAGTCGCGAATGATTCCATTTTTAAGGGCTGTTATATTGCGTAAACCTGTTTAAATTAAGGCCTATCAATTACTGGCAAAAGTCCCCTAATTATATTGTAATAGTCCGTGATACAGACCTCTTTATATCGGATGATTAATATCCCCCTGAAACTTCATAAATAGTTTCATCTCATCGTAACTTACAACTATTTTATTTACGAAAACTCTTGGAGTTGGGGTGTTTTAAATTTGGAGGGGAGCAAACTTTGTCCATTGAATTAGGTACTAAAAAATCGTAAATACTCATTTGATTTCTACTTGAATCGTAAGATAATTTGATCACGCGAGAAAAAGATAACCTTCAAAAATATTGAGCCGTTTGTCGTGACCTACACCCCCAAAATTTTAAAATAACGAGGTTGTATAGGCCAAACTGCTCAATTTTTTAAGACTACTTTTTTTTCTCGATTTTGTGATCAAATTATCTTACGATTCAATTAGAATTAAATGTGTATTTATTAGTTTTTAGTACCTAATTCAATTGGCAAAGTTTGCTTCCTTCCATATAGAAAACACTCCAATTTCAAGAGTTTTTGTAAATGAAATAGTTGTGGGTTACGATGAGATGAAATTATTTACGAAGTTTAAGGTAGATGTTAATAATTCGATAAAAAGGGGTCTGTACCAATAACTATAATGTTCCAGTTGCTGACAAATATTATATATTCAATTCCTTCATCATAAGTTAGAAATAGATAAAGTATAATTTGAAAACACTACAAAAACAATCAAACAAAACTTTTGCGATAAATCTGAGCATTAGCGGATCCAGGATTTAATTTTGGGGGAGGGCTTCAGCCCGAAAGATTTTTTTTTTCATAAAAATAACGATAATTACTTTAGAAAAACAGACAGAAACTAACTACCTTTATGAAATGGTGTTTAAGTGATTTCTAAAATCCTTATAAATTTAATTACACGAACAATAATAATTTAAGAGGTATTTTTAAATTTTTTTTTCCGTAAAACATGGTTATATTTTACCATATTGGGGGCGGGGTTTCAGCCCGAAAGCCTCCCCCCCGTAGATCCGCTCGTGAATCTGAGTAGTTAAAGAGAAAAACGCAAACCTAAGGTATGGTGTTCATCCTTACTGACAGATGGTTGTTCCTAGTGGATCTTGAGGGACCTTCCTAATTTGCCATTCATTACTTCGGTTGCGATGTCCGACAAGACTTGAAGTAAAGCAGAATAATGTACAAGGAGAAAATATAAAAAAAACTAAAAATATATTAAATAGAGGTCCTGGAGATCCTGCAATTTTATTATTCCTATTTTTCGAGAAGGATATCAGGTATTGGTGCTTTATACCCTATAGCTATATGAACGAAGGAGACAATTGGTTAGAAAATAAAATAATTATATATTTATATAAGTTAAAATCCCTTTAAATTATTTATTTTATTTTATTTTAATAAATATTTATTTATTACAGGGCTGAAAACTTCTAGTAGCTCTCGTATGCCGCGAGGTTAGTGTAATAAGTTCTAAGCCTTCACTATGGTCCATAGCTCAAACATTATTAACTTATCAAATGTTCTTAAAAGTTATTAAGTTATTTTTTTTAACATATGATTCATACTGTTTTATTTCTCTTACAGTATAGTTCGTGGTACATAATCCGTTTTATCAAATTATTAACACCCGGATAAAACTTCATAAATAGCTACAAATAATCGTAACCTACAAATATTTTATTTGCAAAAATTAGTGTTGCCCGAAATCGGTCTTGGTCTTGTACTTTGCAAGATCAAGGCAGCCTAACTGTTGCAAGACCAAGACCAAGTAAAAAAAAAACTATTTTTTAAAATAAAACTTAAGGAAAAATAGTTACTAATACTTGACAATCTTAGTTACTATATGTCAATAATTGGTATAACCAATATACTTTTGCATTTAACTCCTCTAATTTTTCATTCGGACTTAGTTAGGTTTCTTCTATCTAAAAAATTACAGTAATATCTTAATAGTAATAAGCTAGTGAGTAACTGCAAGACTTGCGAGACTCTTGCGCAAGACCATGACCAAGACTGAGTTTGCAAGACCAAGACACATCATTTGGGCAACACTTGCGAAAATACTCGGAATTGGGGCGTTTTCAATCTGGAGATCGGCAAACTTTGTCTATTTAATTAGCTACTAAAAACTCATGAATACCCATTTGCTTTCCACTTGAATCGTAAAACAATATGATCACAAAATCTAAAAAAAAAAAAAAAAAAAAAAAAAAAAAAAAAAAAAAAAAAAA
This sequence comes from Nezara viridula, assembly GCA_928085145.1. NCBI lineage: Eukaryota > Metazoa > Arthropoda > Insecta > Hemiptera > Pentatomidae > Nezara > Nezara viridula. The sequence goes on along the minus strand of OV725083.1, from coordinate 3,627,762 downwards.
AAAAAAAAAAAAAAAAGTGGCCTACAAAAATATTGAGCCGTTTGGACTATATAACCTCGTTATTTTGACATTTTGGGGGTGGAGGTCACACCAAGCGGAACAATATTTTTATGGACCAACTTTTTATTTTCATTTAAAACAAATGTCTATTCATGAGGTTTTAGTACCTAATTAAATAGACAAAGTTTTTCAATCTCCAGATTAAAAACGCCCAAATTCTGATTATTTTCTTAAATACAATATTTGTAAGTTATTGTGAGATGAAGCTATTTACGAAGTTTTGGTTACATGGTAATAATTTGATAATAAGAGTTCAGTACCACGGATTATAAATATTTATTATTATGAGTTAATTTCATCTCTCTAAAATTACGTTTGATCTGGACCATAGTCCCCTGCCCACTTTGGACATTGCATGTGCATGTCTTTTTTGATTGGGAATTTGCATGCTCCTAATCATTACAGTTTAAAAATTGAGAAATTATATGTTTTCATTATATTGTGATATTTCAATAAGCTTTTTTTTATATAATTGCAATTTATAAATACATTTTTAATTTATATCCTGGTTACGGATTTAATTAGTTTAAATATTTGTACTTCACAGATTACAACTGTTCAATAGTTTAAAATTAAATTCAATATTAGATAAATAAAATAATTAAAATTTTTAAATTTAATAATTAAATGATTTCATGATTTAAGTTAAGTTAAGTACACACTTGCTTAAGATAGGTAGGGAATGAATTCCTTAGTGGGCAGTGTTTGAGGCATGTAGCATGTGCATGTAATATATATATATATATTTTATAAATGTACAGCGACCTCCTCTCACAATTGCTAGGTTTATTTATCACTAGTAGTTTTTAAATTTAATGTTAAAATTTAACTAATTTATTTTTTTAATAATTCAAATTCTTTGAAAAATGCAGTAAAAGTATATTTAATTTACTATCAATCAAAATACTTAATAAATCATTAAGTTCATTTAAATGCTTACACAATTATAGAAAATTAAATATTCAATGAATTACAGTTATATATATCATAATTTATTAATAAAATGCTTTCATTTATTGTTATTTAAATACTAAAATTAATTAAATTATTGTTAATATTTTTCAATTTTATTATTTTTTTGTGAGAGTGAGGGTTTCAGGTTCTTCAGTCTACAGCAGCGGGCTCCTCTCATTACACACACACACAAATTTTCTTATTGGATATTAATAAAGTTTTCTTAATTTAATTAAATTAATTTTTTTTCCAATTGATGAAACGTTTATACATTTTTTTCTTTTTAAATATAAATATTTTTTTAGGAATTTAATAATTTTAAATTCATTTAACATTGCACAATAACTGACATTTTTATTCGCTTATAAGTCAATTTTTTTGAATCATAAATTATTATAAAATTTGATTACTTAGTTACACATGAGAGTCGAGAGCAGCACTACATATATGAATAAATAACGAGTGAGTACAATTGCATGCTATTTTTTGCTTGTTTTTATTATTATATTTTGTATGTATTACATATTTTATGTATATGATTAAATATATAATCGTTTTATATACTTAGGAAGAGGGGGGTTCATTTGTTATTCCTTAAACTATCGAGTACTTTACTCGTGTTCTAGCACGCCAATAACCAATTATATAATACTAGTATTCGCCCATTGGTCGAAATTCGATGATAAAAATTATTGAACATTTGAGGAAAACAGAAATGAATTAGCATGTCTTCAATTTTTTTTCTACTGTTATATGTTGATACATTCACTTTTATATGAACTTAAAAAACAAAGCAGTACCGTTTGTTTAATTTTTGAGTTATAGATAAATACAAATGTGGATCCATCGTAACTAACTATGTCAAAAAATATTTAAAACCACTTTCCTCACTCTGCGAAAATTTGAGCCAACAAATTTTTACTTTCACTTACCTATATATGTAATATATAGTAAGGCAAAGTATTACGATAGTGAAAATTTTCGAATCTGAGTTTTCAAAGGAAAAACATCTTTTGAGGTCTCCTGAGGCCAAATAACGAAGTCCTACAAAACAGTGTGTGTATGTGATCAGTCTAGCTCAAAAACGAAAAGGCGTACGAAAATTACGCATTTAAGATAGTTATATGCCTTAGATGTGACAGCAACTTTTTCCTTAAAATCGGCTAACCGGAAGTGCCACTTTATATCTACGGTGAAACACATTTTTACAATTTTCTCAAAAACGGCTGTTACGATTTTTATTAAACTCTGTATATCATTGTATAATTAAGTGTTCTTTAATACAATTCAGGTATTATCCCCATCGATGTAACTTTACAGGATTTAAATGACCAATGCTCTTATACGTCTTCCTCTAAAGTACCTTAAGTATGGTTAATTAAAAAAAAATGAACTCTCTTTTACTGTCAGTAACTATAAAAGATGGCTTAATATGAATTTTAAAAGAATATGATAATTAGAAACTGGAGAAAAAAAAGAAGAATAATGCTTTATCCAGGTTGAAAATAAATCTCCGAAAGTAACAGTCAGAAGGTATAGTATAATATATCGTAGGAAAGCGGAGAATTAGAAGAAAAAATAATATAAAACAAATTAAGTTGTAGGAGGTAACGCAGGGTGACGAAAAAAATATAAATAATAATTTCTGAAAACTAACATGATTTAACATATATCACATGTTTCCAAAGAAATTTTTTAAAATTTATTTAGTTAGAAATATAATAATCTGTCACGTGGACAATAATTATATTGATATATGAACACATTCACTCCATAAATACAGAAAATATAAAATTAAAAAAAGGAAAATCCAAGGAAATTAAATGAAATTTTCATACTAAATGTAAACTTTAAAATTTTTATTTAAATTTGAAAAATAAGTAAAATCCATCGAATCAAGGCAATGCCATTGTTTAAAATACTAATTCATTGTACTTTTGTGAAAAAAGAAGTGAAATATACAAATATTTCATGGATATGATTATAACCTTAAATATATTTACTGTAGTTTAATAATTCTATATCAGATATTATATTTAAATAATTAGGTATCTATTGGCCGTTTATTCCGAAAAATCATCAAGTGCACCTTTTAGAAAATTAAATTAGGGAATAATTTGATTATTTTTTCCTTTCTGAAATCCCAACATTATCCACTTACAATTAGTGTAACAAGTTTTGAGTTATCCATGACCTATCACGTATTTTCGTTTTAGTAAACTTTACAATTGAAAATAACAGTTTAATAACTAATAGTGCTACAATTCATAATCATTTATAGGTTAAATATTCAGATATAGTTTCAAATCTTTCTAGGCATATATGAGCCTTTCAGTTGACAGAATGTCTAACTCCAATTTCAATATTCTTCATTACTAATTTCAGTGATGTTTCTAAAGGGAAAATTTATACCTTTATTCGCAGTTCTATATTTCAACAATGCTATCACCTACTCTGTAATCAACTTACTCAATGGCGCTACTCAAAAATGTTGAAATTGGAGTTATTCATTCTGTCAACTTAAAGCCACATATAAACCAGAGACTGAAGTTATGTGGTTTATAAAAGCAGATGGAATAACTAGATGTCTATTGTCTGCCTTCGATATAATAAATAGAGTCTTAGTAATTTTAGTTGTCTGGGTGATATGTTATCTGTGAGCTTTAGCTTCGTTGAAAATGCATTTCAAAAATTTTATAATGGCCCAACATTGCCAGAAAATAATTTCTATTCAAAATAGAGTGGTAAGCGAAAGTTATGTGTTGTGCGCACCAGTTTTTTTGTTTGTTATTATTAAGATTATCAAAATCTCTAAAACACAAGATAATCTTTGAAATAATAACCTATAAAATGTTCAATTTTCCTCCCTGTTATCATATTCAAGAAACAAGGTCAAAAATAGAATAAATTTGTAGATGGGATGAAGATACATAGTTGGCTTTTAAAATTATAAGGATGAAACGAAATTATTACAATAAATGACGTCATATCCTGGTTGCATTTTATCCTTAGAATAAATTTATTTTAACTGCAGTCATATTTCATACTTATAATTATCTTTTGATCTTATTTTTCACACATTAATTTAAGAACTTAGCCAAGCAAAAACCTTGTTTACATACAACACTGGTGAACTTGTCATGACAACGGTATTTTTTTGTTTTTTTTTCTTAATGATATTTAAACTGTATTAAAGAAATACATTTATTCAATTTGAACGTATGGATATAATGAAGTGAAAATACTTGTTGAGTATTTACCCAATGGTTGCACTTTAATGATATGTCTACATTAGGAAATCACAGGGCCATATTCTTTTCAGATGCCTCGGAGGGTTATCAGGAATTGAAGAGGAAGCAAGGTTAGAAACGAGAGGATTAGGATAATTCTGAAGTTTATTACGGAAGGATAGGTATCTGGATTGGGCCAGATCTAAAACATAAGAAACATTAAGGTCATTATGGGTGGTTTTATTTGTAACAAAGTAGGGAGCATTGAGGATTTTACGAAGGATTTTGGATTGTAAGGATTGGATACTAGTGGAATTCGATGGCTTAGTGGAGCTCCATAGCTCAACTCCGTAAGTCCAAATAGGTCTTATTATAGACAATGGTATTTCGGTTGAAGTTTTAATTTAACAACTCGTAGTTTTTATTTTTGCTCTTTATTTTTTTGAAAGGATGTACCAACAATAACAGAATACAAGTCTAATAGTTTGTACTTTATATTGAAAAAATGCTCGAGATGGAACGATAAGAGATAGACAGAACACAAACACTATTCTTCAAAAACATCCTATTTACACGTTTCTGAAATCTCGATTCGTTAATGTTTTCACTTCTATCGTATGGTCTAAAGCACACAGCTTAGTTTTTTTATTTAAAGAAATAGTTTCTAAAATGGTTTTTCCTCAATTATGTTAAAAGAAATCGGATGTAAGAATTGAAGAGTTCATTAATTTAATTAAAATAATTCTTATTAATTATAATAAATATACAGTAATAATTATTAATATATATCTACGTATGATTAAATATATTCAATATATATTATGTTAATGATATAATTACTTTATTTTTATTTTTAATCAGTTTCGGTATGACTGGAATTTTTATTTTGAATTTTTTTCTGTCGTTCCGGAACTAGTAATTTTAAACGAAACATTAGAAACCAATAATTCATTTAAAATGGATTATAATTTTAAATATATTTATTTCTCATTTAACGTAAGTTTTTCAAGGATTTGAGTACATAAACCTAGAAATATCATTACAAAAAAGTTCCTTAAAAATATGTTTCACAGGAAAAAAAGTTTTATTTTTCGAATGCTATGAAAATTCGTATATGAGAGTTATTCGGGGTCCTAATTACGATTCTTAAATCTGTATCTCCTTAAATAAATGTTTAAGATATATGCAAATAAAAATTTATCTATTTCTTTAATGACTTTTTCTACTGATCTTTCCAGAGGATATGGCTATTGTTCCTGGCCTCTCCATCAAATACCCTTTCATTTGATACCTCATTCGTCAAAATCCATGGTTATCAAATTTTTACTGATTTTCGTGAAAAAACTAAAACGCTTGATGAAAATTTGAGGAAAAAAAGTTTTATTTTTCGAATGGCATGAAAATTCGTATTTGAGGGTTATTTTGGGTAATAATTACAAATCTTAAATCTGTATCTCCTTAAATAAATGTTTAAGATGTAAGCAAATAAAAATTTATCTATTTCTTTAATGACTTTTTCTACTGATCTTTCGCGAGGATATGGCTATTGTTCCTGACGTCTCCACCAAATACTCTTTTATTTGATACTTCATTCATCAAAATCCATGGTTATCAAATTATTTTTGTTAATTTAAAAAAGTAAGGCTTGACGAAAATTATTTTCGAAGTACTACAAAATTTTCACTGTCTGGTTATTTAAGACCTCCAAAACGCGTACTGATATTTTAAAATAACCTATTTTTTTATTTGATTTGTATTGTCCAAGCTTCTTTTGAATTATAATTTTAGATACATGACAGAATATTTTTATGTATTTTCTAATTCGTTGAGTGATGAGTATTTTTTCGATTATGTTAAGAAAATTTATTAAAGAATTTTAAATGTTCATTAATTTAAAAATAAAAGGTTTTTAGAGTTCTAAATATTATTCTCAAATATAAAAATAAGTGTTAAGAAGCGTGCTGTAAAGACTTACCTTCTCACAATCCTCTGAGCACCCGTCTCTACCAACTGCTCTCTCCAGACTGCGTTACTTCACATACGAGATATATTATGAAGGACGCGGAGGCTATTTCGAAAACTTTCACCCAAACTAATCTAAACATTATAGAACTATCAATTAATATTTAGGTTCATTAGTTATCTTTACAACAAACAAAATAGGAAACAAAATAAAAATAACTTCGAAGAATATTGACCTTTTTACTCCATCATCCAAGTTATTAGAAATAGAAATAGAAATAGAAAAATCATCTTTATTCTGGGACTAGGTCCCTTTAGAATAACAGTATTGTTCATATATATATTAACTACAAATCTGGTCAAAAGACTTATTACAATGAATAATGACAAAATACATGTAATACATTAAGTATTAATTAAGCTCTTAGGATAAATTAACGAGGACAGTTGGGTAATAGGGGTTCAGTACTACAATATTGGAGCTAAAATAATTGCATAATAATCACTGAATGAAATTAGAAAGGAAAGTAAAATCTATTTTATAGGTAAAGCATTGTAGTGTTGGAATATAAAAATTAAAAAAAATAATAATAACTGTTAATATGTAGGGAAAGAAATTGTAAAAACTATATATATATATATATATATATATATATATATATATATATATATATATATATATATATATATATATAAAATATATATATAGCGAGAAGTATGTTGAAGATAATTAGAAATAAAATACATTTCACTGAAATACATTCCATGAATAACAAATTAGAACTTAAGGAAAACAAATTTTATCTACTCACAATGCTTAGTGAGTGGTGATGAAAATTCACGTTCAACACAGAATAAAACAATAAAAAATAAGAGAAAAAAAATAATGTCTAAAGAAAATTAAATCCTTATAACATAGTATGTATTTAACCAGCGTCTGATTGGATTGTGAAGAGGAATTGGAATAAGAGGGTTTTAAAGGTGGATAAGGAATTCCAGAATGCAGTGGAACGGACAACGAAGGAATGTTTAAATGATGCAGATCTGTGGAAAGGAGTGTGAAGGTCAGAAGGACGAGATCTTGTGGAGAGGGTGTGGATAGATGATTTGAATTGTAGGAGATTGTATGCGTAGGACGGACGATGACTATTGATTATTTGGTAAAGGAATGTGCCTAGGAAATATTGTCTTCGGAAGGAAGGGAAGAGCCATCCTAATTCAGCATAGTGGTGCGAAACACGGGAATACCTCAGGGCCCCTGTGACAAATCTTACGAAGGCATTCATAATTCTTTTCAGTCTCTCCCCGAGTTCTGCCGAGAGGCCACCGTACACCACGCAGCCGTAATCAAGGTGGGGGAAGATGAGGGAAGTTACTAGGAGTCTACGTGTGGAGATGGGTAGGCGATGGAATAGTTTCAAGGTACCAATTGACTGTCGGGTAATGTGAGCAATATGGTGTTTCCAGAATAGGGTTTGGTCTATGAAAATGCCTAGGTTTTTTAATGAGGAGGTGAAGGTAATGGGGTGGTGATTTAGGTACAGTATAGGTATGTTGGTATTGGCTCTGAGAAGGGGTTTGGAACCAATGACAATGGCTTGAGTTTTTGCAGCGTTTAACCTTAACCCATTTAAGTTTGCCCAGGCACTGATCCGATTCAAGTCTTCTTGAATTTTGGCAAACTCTTCATGCAACTCTGAGGGATGAAAGGAAAGGTAGATTTGGGAGTCATCGGCGTAAAGGTGATGGGAGCAATGAAGGATTGAATTATGGATGTCATTGATATAAGAACTAAAAAGGAGGGGAGATATGCTAGAGCCCTGGGCCACTCCTGCGGACAAAGTAAGATAGGAAGACAAGGGTTGATTAGGAATAGCGACAGCTTGTGAGCGTTGGGAGAGGAATGATTGAAACCATAGGATAGAACTATGGGAAAAGGATAATGATTTTAATTTGGAAAAGAGAATGGAATGGTTGATGGAATCAAAGGCTTTGGAAAAGTCAATGAGTATAAGGACAGTTAGTTTTTTGTCATCAATGGCGGACTGAACATCATTAATGATTTTGATTAGGGCGGATTGTGTGGAATAACCTGGTCGGAAACCAGATTATTACAATGAAGCCTTTGAATTACGGACAGTCATGTTGACACATTTTCTCTCATTTAATGGAAGTTATCTTTAATGTAGGGGTTATTTAAAAATCATATATATATATACTTTTACATAAAAAGTGATAGATATAGATAGAAATGTATTTGTTTTGGGAGGTTCCCCATACAAATAGAGCCTAGCTTGGCTATTATAGAATAATATGGTTTTACAAGTTATACACATATAGTTTAAAAATAAATAAAATTAATAGATATTAAATAAGAATAAGTTGTCTGATACGGAAATAAAAAAAATATATCAGAGATGTAGTGGGTGACTATGATATCATCTTTTTATTTCTGTATCAGACAACTTATTCTTATTTTATATCTACTTATATTCATTTATTTTATTTTAACCATGTTTTGTATCTTTTGTAGCCCCGATGAAGACCTGTGCAAAGTGGGTCAAAACGTCGGCAAAAATTAAATAATTCTACTTGTTTAATTTATTATTAATTTGACCGCACCCCCCGATCAACTCCTTCTCATATTATTTCAACAGTCGACCATCTCCACATCATTATGAATACAATATGTTATGTGTTTTACGAAACATGAATAACAATAGAAATTAAAAACAAAACACGATTAATGCATAATAATAGTTATAGAACCTGTTACTATGGTAGAAAAAATAAAAAATAAAAATATTTATAAATACAAACAAAATATTACTTTTAAGATAAACTACAAACAAACTTAATAGAAAATGGGCTATGATCAACAATTTTGTGTATGCTCTTTGTGTACTCCCATCATATAATAGTAAACTTTATTTAACTTGTCTATACAATAGATATTTAATATGGTTTCGATGTTGTGGTAAGCAGACGATTCTGAGATGAAGTTATGGAGGAATTTTTGTCTATATTCATTGTATGCTGGGCAGTGAAGGAAAATGTGATGTAGACTATTGTGGATAAATTGGCAGCATAATATACAAGTTTCTTGAGACTCGATCGAAAAAGTTCTGTGTTTTGCATAGATTCTGATATGTTCTGGGTTTGCAACTCTTAATTGACTGACACATCTCAATTTCTTTATATGGACTTTGAATGTAAGGTACGTTTCGGGATCGGGAGCATTGTAACTGCATAGCATTCTGTATAAAGGTTAGTTAGTGGAGTTTAGAGCTCTTAGTATGTCAGCTGAGAAATAATAGTTGTGTGCTTTTTCCAGGATGTCGTATTTTTATCGAAGAAGTCCGTATAAATTTTAAATGAATGTAAGCAAAATAGTTTAAATTTAATACAAATTTGTAAAAAATAAATCTTTAATTAAATTAAAATATTAAATATAATTAATTTTTTGTTCACATTTATCACACAGTCAATTATCATATTTTATTTTCATACCTTACCATTATACACAATATTTGCATTATAGTTTTATTCACTTCTTATAATTTATTTATTAACAGATAAAATCTATTATGTTGTCTTATATTTTTACATTAGATGGTTCATAATGTTCTGGTTGTCATCTTGTCTTTCCTCAGGCTTGACAAAGGTCTTAAACTTAGGTCGAAACGTTAGCACAAAATAATTTTTTTTTTTTTTGTTTTGTTTTCTCAATGACTGAATTCCCCAAATAACTTTTCATACATATTTTAAAAAAATATGTATTTATATACATTTAAATTTTTAAAGGGAAACTAATGTTAAGAAAATTTACTGATATTTACTCAAAAAAATTTAATAAATTGTATTTAGTGTTTACTAAATTGAGGATTTACAAAATTTAAATGAAAAAACTGATTGATTTCATCTTTAAGTAGATGTACTAGAAGAAACAAACTGTCCAATTAAGAAAGTAGATGGTTTGGGGTGGCGGTTATAAATATACTAAATAGTGGCAAAACTATTTTATTAAAAGCCAACGTTTCGACCTTGCAGGTCTTCTTCAGTGCTAGAACGGACAAGATTAAAAAAGATATAGACAATTGTGGAAGTTACGTTATATTTAGATAAAAATTATAAACAGTAAGTACCTTAATATATTAAGAACAATAATTTGTATAAACAGAGTAAGCTAAGTAACAAGATCCCAAACTGATATAAATAAATCGAAACTTTGGCTTTTAATAAAATAGTTTTGTTACTATTTAGTCTATTTATGGTTGTCACCCCGGACCGCCTTCTTTCTTAATAATACAACGGTCGACTATTAAGTATTCAAAACTGTCCAATGTTAATTGTGTACGGTTTTTTTCTTTCTTTTGAGTCAAAAAGTACATGTGGCTAATTTTAGACCTTAAGCAGTGTTTCGATCTACGAAATAATATATAATTTCTTAGATGGAATTCATAGCGTTAGCAAATGTAACCCTTTCTTGTTACAATAACACGTCGGTTTCTTTAGTCTAAATATAGCTTAAAGTACGGATCATGTGTAGAGAAATGTGTAGAGAAATGACCTTATCCTCGGAATAAAGATTATCTTTTTTTTTTTAAAAAAAAAGAAGGAAGTAAGAACAACCAGCCATTTTCGGATATTATTATTAACTCTAGTCCATATACATTTAAAATTGTCCTATAAATAGAGGTGTCCCTTTATGAGAGATCCTTATCAAGTAGTTCCATTATTGTTGGACAGGCTTCAAACAATTATTAACTGAGAAAGTGAGTTCTTATTTCTTTCCAAGGCATCAATATTTATATCTCTTTGTTGACCTCCTTCTAAAGTGTAAATTATCGCAAAGGTTTTGTCTTTTGCTTGTTATCACTTTTTTGCTCAATAATTAATGTGATAATATACGTTGCTATGTATAGTAACTAATTATATTTTGCATCTCGTATTCTTTTATTCATGTTTTATCAGTACAGTAATCTTTTCATGAATGAAGTGTTTAAATTGCGTGAAGGTCAAGTGGTGGGGGAAGGTTTCTTCTCTTTTGTTTAGGATGTGATCGAGGTGCCAAAATCCAAGTTTTCGACCTCGGCAGCTCCGCGGATTTTAATTTGTATGTCAGTCACATCCCATACAAGAAAAAGAAACTTACCACTACTTGATACAACTTATGATGTACGAGGTACACAGATTGGATTGTTTATTTTTCAATAACAATATAAAAATAATAATATGTTAAGATGACAATGAACAAAGAATGTCAGGTTAGAGAGGAGGGATTAGCATTCCAATATAGCACTCGGTAGACACCATTGTGGTCCTACAGTGGATCCTTAGCCATTGTAGGATTCCGGGAAACGTTGAGGCTGATAATCTTGCCAAGCAAGAAACAGATTTGCCTCAGCCGTTACATCCAAACCCTTACGATTCAATACGACGAATGGTAAAGATGGTAGGGAAGGAAGAAATTAGAAAAACACAGTATAAACTGAAAAGACTTATGAACAGCTGCGTAAGATTTGTAATTGGTGCCCCGAGATACTCCCATGTCTCTCAGCACTACACTGAGTTAAAGTGGCTCTTCCCCTCCATTCGAAGACAATATTTCCTAGGTACGTTCCTCTATCAATCGTCTCCAATTCAATTCCTCAGTCCACTCCCTTTTCACAAGATCTCGACCTTCCGACCTTTACATTCCTTCTCAGAGATCTACCTCGTTCCAAAACTCTTTTATTGCTCGTTCTGTTAATTTCTGAAATTCCGTTCCTATCAAAATTCGGCATTCTCCCTTCCTATCTACATTTAAAACCCTCCTATTCCAATTTCTATCTCAAAAACAGACAGAAACCCTCCGCTAAGCTTCTATGTTAATTTACCTATTGTTCAAAATGACTCACATAATAATATATTTACATTTAATTCATCACTCAAATACTTACTATCAGATTCGTCTTCTTTTCCTTTTTTTTTCTGCAGAAAAACAGAGTTTATTGCTAAGAAGAATGTAATGTATTTTTTATTTATTTTGTTTTAAAAGTCTATACTTATATTTTACCACTGTACATAGTTTTAAGTGTCTTGGCACGGTTTCGAGTGTTTAGTATATAGATTTTTTTACTTTCACGTACGTATATATGTAATATATAGTAAGGGTAAGTATTGCGAACGAGAAAATTTTTGAATCTGAGTTTTCAACGGAAATAGACGTTTTGAGGTACCCTGAGTCGAAAACCAAGTCCCAAAAAATGGTCTGTGTGTTTGTATGTTAGCAGTCTAGCTCAAAAACGAAAAGTCCTACGAAACTGATATTACGTATTTAAGATAGGTATATCTACCTTAGATGTGACGGCAACTTTTTCCTTAAAATCGGCTAACCGGAAGTGCCACTTTATATCAACGCTGAAACACATTTTCTCAAATGGTTTTTTAAAAGTTTATGGAATTTCTTAAAAAACAAAAAAAAAATCGACAACTAGGAGGAAAGATATGATCTCTAGTTTTTTTCCCTGAAGAGGCGAAAATTTGGATAAATTTAAAATATACTTTTTTAATTGTTGAGACTAAAAAAAGCCTTTTTCTACAGATATTTAATAAAGTATCTTTCCTTACTCTAAATATTGAAAAATATACAACATTTTTCATAAGAAATAAGTACCTAAATTTATACCTTTATTCTCAGTTCTATATTTCAACACTGCAATCACCACCCCCGGAATCAACTTACTCATATTCTGCATAGATAACTTTTTCAACTAAAATGACATCACTTAAAAATATTGAAATTGGAGTTAGTCATTCTGAAGTTTATAAAAGCAAAGAAAGTTGTGTGGTTTATAAAAGCAAATGGAGTGACTAGATTTTTATTGCCTGTCGTCGATATATTAAATAGACATTTTGTAATTATAATGGTCTTAATGACTTGTTTCTGTAAGCTTTAAGCTTTAGCTCTGTTTAAAATGCACTTCAAAAAAATTAATAATAGCACAGCATTGCCAGAAAATAATTTCTATCCATTGTAGATCGGTAAGTGAAAGTTGTGTGTTGCGCGCACCACATTTTTTTATTTTGTACATAGTATGTTCAACTAATATTTTCTTTACTTTTTTTTCTTTATTTTTACTTAGGTCAGATATAATACTTTAATTTTGTACTTTTTTGTTATTCTTAAGGGTCTTCGTCCCAGAATAAAATTATTTTCTATTCTATTGTATTCTAGGGCAAATTAGAAGGGAAAATGAGTGTTTGAAGGATAATTCGATCCCAGCTGACCTACCAAGAAGAGATGCAGTTGCCTGCCACTGGTCACAACTATCTGCCGAGTCATCCCTACAAGACAGGCATGGCTGAGGATCCTACCTGTAATTTGTGTCATCAAGGAACAATGGATGCAGATCATCTAGACACATGTCCTGTCTTGACGGAAATAAGAGAAAAAATATTTTTAAATATGTATATATATATATATTGTGGATACATTGTGGGATTGAGGGCAATGAACGAGCCGATTGCCTTGCAAAAGAAGCAGCTAAAAGCGATTTGCCGCCATCGTATCATCAAGCTCCTTTATCGTATATAAATATGAATTTAAAGTTGGATTTCATCAAAAGATGGGATCACATATGGGTGACCTCAGCTAAGTCACCAAGCTTACACAGATTTATACCACACATTTCAATTCACAATTACAGACACATTCACAGTAATGACTACAAACTTACGCAAGTACTTACGGAACATGGGAATACAAAACAATATCTTAAAAGATTCAACATTATACAAACAGACTTATGTGATGAAGACGGACAGGTTCAAAATTTTAAACATATAATATATGAATGTAAACGATTTGACAGACAGCGATTTGAGTTAATAAAAAGTATAATTATCAAAAGAGGAAATTGGCCTGAGACGGAACAAAAGTTATTTACTGAATTCAAGACAGACTTTCTTAGATTTATTAGATCGATCGACTTCGACTTACTAACCAGGGATGGGCAGCGTGGGTGATTTCTTTTTGGCTTTGTTAGATTGACTTTGTGTGTTTAATATTTAATTTTCCGATTTAATTTTTGTGTGTTTATTCTTTGTGTTTTTTTTTTGTTAATATATAAATTTGAACTAAAAATGTAAATCATGTGAAACTAGAAAAAAAAACAATTGTAAACAAATGTAATTCATGTAGTATGTCTTTAAGGCATGGAGCATGAAGGAAAATCAAATAAACGATCCTTGTGTGGGGTTACCACGTAAGGAAAAAAAAAAAAAAAAAAAAAAAAAAAAATATATATATATATATATATATTAAAAAATCTAAATTATACTGGGCAGCAAGATGTCGGGTGGCCAAATGACCAACGAATGGCATAAGAGAAAACAAAAACAAAAAACAATGAACACAGAGAGTCCTAATACAAAGAGAATCGCCTGACTCTTTCAACGTTCGATTCGGCCTGCGTTAGAAAAATTGATTTTGGCCTGAAATGTTATGTTTTGGGCGCGGGCGGATCTACGGGGTGGGAGGGGGTAGACTTTCGGACTGAAGCCTCCCCCCCCCCCCCCAAATGGGAAAAAATATTAAAAAATTATCTGGGAAAAAAATCTCTCAAAGTATTATTGTTCGTGTAATTACATTTAAAAAGGGCTTTAGGAATCATTTAAACACAATTTCATATAGGTAGTTAGTTTCTTTCTTTTTTTTTTTTCAAAGTAATTACCGTTATTTTTATGAAAAAAAAAACTTTCGGGCTGAAGCCTCCATCCAAAAATAAATCCTGGATCCGCTAGTGGTTTTGGGGGTGAAATTTATTCGGGATGCCACTGTATAGTTATTGATGATAATAATACAAATTACCTCGGCTTTAAATTTTAGGATTCTTTTAAAAAGCGATGTGGGTCAATTTTATTAACAAATATTTTTTTTTTGTTTAATATGGAATCTTGTTCGTTAGTTTATTTAAAAAAGTCATGTTAATATTTTTGGGATTTTCTATATCTTTAAGGTAATATGTGCCGTATGAGACGAAAACTAATTATAACTTGAAATAATTAACATTTGCTAAAATATTACAAAACTCTGGTCCTATGATACTGCCCTGAGATACACCAGTTTTTGTATCTGTTGAATTACTTGTATCGAGGTTTAACCAATTCTTTCCTCTTGCAAAAATAACTTAAATTCTCTCATGGATAAATCGGAGAGCCCAATGTTCCAATTCACATTGGTGAAGAGTGTTTCATGATTAATAGTATAAAGGCTTTAGAAATTTCTACAAATATTTCACAACACATATTTCATAACAATTGTGATCAATCAATCAGCTGTTTATTAACTGAAAGTGTCACTCATCATATCGTCCTCGAAACATCAAGTCGTGGTATACCGCTCACCACTCCTTAACTAAGCAAGTGAACTGGTTATAAGAACCGGTTACTAGGAACGTATCAGGAATTTTCTCAGCCAGGAACAGCTCAGGGTTATTTGCTCTCTAAGAGTTAAACAATGTCTCCAACCATATTTTAGCCGTTATATGATATAACCAAAATCTTATTTCAGGAACATATTATTTGAATAAATGGAGTGATTTTGAAATAAATAATAAGCCCCAATGGAGGTGTTTTACGTCACAATTCTTACATAAAACTTATTTTAAATATTTAAATAATTTTATAATTTCTTCTCCCTCACCCTGGATTCTTTCGTTTAAGTGACTCTATCTATTCTATCGGCGCCAGTACTACCTACCTTTCTGTACCAGGTCAATAGAACTCATCGTCTTCTATTTTTCACAGCTCACAATTTAAATACTCCATCCAATCTCGTCCCACTAGATCTCATACTTCCGACCTCTATCCTCCTCACCGAACTGCTGCGTATGACAAATCCTTTGCAATTCAAGTTTCTAGAGTTCTATCCCTGCTGATATTCGACACGCACAACCAGTTTTCTCTTTCAAAGCTCTTCTCTTTAAAAACTTACTCCTTTCTCAATCCGTCTGATGAAGAAATATACTTAAAAGAACTATCTAAGTTCTGTTTATTTATGTTCTGTTCTGTTATATATATATATATATATATATATATATATATATATATTTATTTATGACCACACGTACTCCTGAATAATCCTGTTCATTTACTATAAGTTAGTGACTTTATTCGTTATTGAGAAGTAAGCGGAAACAAACAATTCCTGGCCAATTGGTAAATTATGTATTCCATTGTATGAGACGACTTAACAAAACCCGAAAGTTCGATGCCAACACCACCATCACTATCTATGCACCGTCTAAATCCAGCTCCAACAGATCGTCCTTAACTTAATCTTCCCACCTTCGCTTTGGTCTATCCCTCAGACACTTGCAAGTCGATACATATTAACTTTTTAGGAATTCTTTCGTTACTAAGCCCAGCGATTTTATTCGCCTCAACTTAATCATATCAATTCGGATACAGTTCACGCAATCAGCGTTGTGTAACCGCCTAAATTCTCTGGCTGACTCGTCCTTTTTCGGTCCGAATATTCTGCGCAATACTTTATTTTCAAAAACCGTAAGACGTTGCTAATCCCTTAATGTAAGCGGCCACGTTTCGTTTCCGAAACGTTCGTCTATATTTATAGTTTTCTTTTATACATACTTTATAGATTACTAAATAGTAATCACACCACTATTATAATATTGTAAAGTAATAGTGTAACCTCAAGCATGTAGGTATTATTATGACAAAATGTATTGTAACAGTATATAGATGAGTGTATTTATATAAATTGATTGGCATTGAAAAAATAACCTTTTTTTTCCAGATTTATGTGAAACAATTATGAGTTTATATCGTTGAAAGTTATTCTTTCAAACTTCATACTGTATAGGAAATAAAAACACACATTTAAATATCCATATTTATTATTCTCTTTACAATAGCACAAGGTTCTGAAAATGAGAATGATTCGTGTAGTAAAGAATTTGTCCCTACAATCTCAAGATATTCCAGTGAATGTTGAGTATCCATTAGTACCAGGGGTTGAAACTTTCATAGAACTTTTAGGAAAAAAGTTCGTAAAATAGAAGTTGTAAGAATTTTTTTGTTATTAAAGTTCTAGATTTACTTAAAAAAAGTTCCATTAAGTAATAAATAAACAGTGTAACTGGGCTTAGATTAGAGTTATAATTTGTCTGAAGTTAATTACACATAATTCTTTTGTGTGTTTTATTTGAGTAGCTATGATAACAACATTTTTTTATATCGGCTTTTTAGAGAAATCTACAGAACTTTTTAAAAAAACTTTTTTTTTCCGTGTCAAGCCTGATCAGTAATACTATGATGGTAGTGTAGTAAATTGTTTACTAAGGAATACTTGGGATGCATTCATTATTTTATAACCTATTTTTGTATTTTCTTATAGACAATTAAAATAAATATTAAGTCTATATGAACAATTTTTAATAATATTAAGGGGAATACAGTTTAAAATGTTATCGAAGCAAACTAAACCTTGTACAATTGTTGAAAAAAGTTTACGCTCATTGGCAAATACCTAATGCTCTGTTAATTGGAGAACAGAAAGCAGAAGGTGAACCAAGTTGCAACGGACCATTTTCAGTTTTATACAAAACTTGGACCGGTTGTGGTTGGACTGCGAATCGGGACAGGAGACCTACGATACCATTTGGGTTGTTGGCTACCGGCTGACTTCTGTACTGTCCAGACCGTTGAGTGTCTGCTTGACACTTCGGATCTGCGTAACTTATGATAGGGCACAGCTTTGCTGGTCTGACGTAATGGACTGGGATGTGAGTCAGCTGTTTGGTCTTCGGGCGTAAATACACCATTGTGAATTGCTGTCTGTCGAGGTTGTCCTCGGATGGGAGCAAAACTGTGACTACGCCATTATCGGGCTTTGGTTGTACCTCTTCTGGGAGGTTATCTTCCTCAGCCGCTGGCAAAGGTATAACAACCTGCTGTGGAGGTAATTCTCCTTTCGGTGTTTCGAGGATGATTTTAATGTTGCGGTCGCCGTTCCATCCTTTTGGAAGGGTTACGATTACTGTCAATGGACGACTTCGTCCAACCGATGGGGGAATGTGTGCCACGACCTTTTTGGAACCAAAACTAGCCGATGGGTACATTACATTAATCTGGCCTGGACTTAATGATGAATAAGAAGGATTGAAACTTTTAGATTTAATAATTATTGTCGTTCCGTCACGGGTCGGTTCAACAGGTACAACAATGGGATAGTGTTTCGGGTTGTATGGCCTTGCTCCTAGTGTTACTATTGGCCGCCATGGAGCTTTAATTTTGTTTACAATAGTACTTCCTAAATTCTCATCATTTACTTCAGGACTAAATGATTCTTCGTAGCTACCTTGCTGATCTTCATCTTCCCAATCCTTCTCTGAGCTATCGTCATTATCGGAATTATCCTCATCTTCCCAAGAGTTGTTTTCCCAACTGTCAGGATTTTCTGAGCTGTCTTCATGCTCCCAAGAATTGTTCTCTTCCCAACTACCTGGATTGTGTGAACTTTCTTCATCTTCCCAAGAATTGTTCTTTTCCCAACTGCCAGGATTTTCTGAACTTTCTTCATCTTCCCAAGAATTGTTCTTTTCCCAACTTCCAGGATTTTCTAAGCTGTCTTCATGCTCCCAAGAATGGTTCTTTTCCCAACTTCCAGGATTTTCTGAGCTTTGTTCATCCTCCCAGGAATTGTTCTTTTCCCAACTGTCTTGATTTTCTGAACTATTATGGTCTACCCAACTGTTGTTCTTTTCCCAGCTGTCAGAACTTTCTGAACTATTGTGTTCTTCCGAAGTGTTGTTCTTTTCCCAGCTGTCAGAACTTTCTGAACTATTGTGTTCTTCCGAAGTGATGTTCTTTTCCCAGCTATCAGAACTTTCTGAACTATTGTGTTCTTCCGAAGTGTTGTTCTGTTCCCAGCTGTCAGTACTTTCTGAACTATTGTGTTCTTCTGAAGTGTTATTCTTTTCCCAGCTGTCAGAATTTTCTGAACTATTGTGTTCTTCCGAAGTGATGTTCTTTTCCCAGCTATCAGGACTTTCTGAACTATTGTGTTCTTCCGAAGTGTTGTTCTGTTCCCAGCTGTCAGTACTTTCTGAACTATTGTGTTCTTCCGAAGTGTTATTCTTTTCCCAGCTGTCAGAATTTTCTGAACTATTGTGTTCTTCCGAAGTGTTGTTCTTTTCCCAGCTGTCAGAACTTTCTGAACTATGATGGTCTTCTGAACTGCTGTTCTCTTCCGAACTACTTACGCTTTTTGAAGTATCATCATGCTCCCAACTACTACTCTTTTCCGAACTATTGGATTGCTTGGAACTATTGGACTGCTCCGAACTATGGGACTGCTCCGAACTATTGGATTGCTCCGAACTATGGGACTGCTCCGAACTATTGGATTGCTCCGAACTATTGGACTGCTCCGAACTATGGGACTGCTCCGAACTATTGGATTGCTCCGAACTATGGGACTGCTCCGAACTATTGGATTTGTCTGAAATATTTTCTTCTTCAGAACTGCCCAGTGCAGTGCTGGTTGATTCTTGCGAATTTGTTGATTCTTCCGAGCTAAATGCTTCAGTTGTTGTAGAAAGTTCTTCCGGAATAGTAGATAATACTGGGGTAGTAGATTGTTCTTCTGTGGTGGTAGTTGGTTCTTCTGTAATTGTTGTGGGTTCTTCTGTGATAGTAGTGGGTACCTCTGTAATAGTAGTAAGTTCTTCTGGGATAGTAGTAGGTTCTTCTGGGATTGTAGTAGGTTCTTCTGGAGTTGTAGTAGGTTCTTCTGGGATTGTAGTAGGTTCTTCTGGGATTGTAGTTGGTTCTTCTGTAATTGTAGTGGGTTCTTCTGTAATTGTTGTGGGTTCCTCTGTAATTGTAGTGGGTTCGTCTGTAATTGTTGTGGGTTCCTCTGTAATTGTTGTGGGTTCTTCTGTGACTGTAGTTGGTTCTTCTGTAATTGTAGTGGGTTCTTCTGTAATTGTTGTGGGTTCCTCTGTAATTGTTGTGGGTTCTTCTGTAACGGTAGTTGGTTCTTCTGTGACTGTAGTTGGTTCTTCTGTAATTGTTGTGGGTTCTTCTGTAATTGTAGTTGGTTCTTCTGTGATTGTAGTGGGTTCTTCTGTAATTGTTGTGGGTTCTTCTGTAATTGTAGTGGGTTCTTCTGTGATTGTAGTGGGTTCTTCAGTAATTGTTGTGGGTTCTTCTGTAATTGTAGTGGGTTCTTCAGTAATTGTTGTGGGTTCTTCTGTGATTGTTGTGGGTTCTTCAGTAATTGTTGTGGGTTCTTCTGTAATTGTTGTGGGTTCTTCCGTAATTGTTGTGGGTTCTTCTGTAATTGTTGTGGGTTCTTCTGGAACAGTAGTAGGTTCTTCTGGGATAGTAGAAGGTTCTTCTGGAAAAGTAGTAGGTTCTTCTGTGATAGTTGTAGGTTCTTCTGTAATTGTAGTGGGTTCTTCAGTAATTGTTGTGAGTTCTTCTGGGATAGAAGAGGGTAGATCTAAAAAAAAATAATAAACAGTTTGATGTAAGATAAGTTTAAACAGGAGATAACCTTACACAACCCAACTTTTTAATACATTACTAACATTTTTAAAAGATTTGCTTTACAAAATGACAGTGACGTTTGCTACTAATATTTTATTTCATTTAATTGTTGAAAATGTAAATAACATTTCACTAATTACCGGCATATTAATAGAAATGTAAATTTTAATAACAAACATGTAGTTTCTATATTGGTAAAAGCAAAAAAGGTAATTTCATTCTATATTCAATTATAGAAGCAAGATAGATCAGTAAGTCAACTGTACTACTATGCTCTGGGTTTCGAGTGTGGCTGTGATACGTAATTATTTATTCTGTAATTTGGAGAACATACAGCCAATAAGTACGCTTATTTAAATAATTTTTTAAGGGTAAACTGGTGGTTGAGGTTAGTATCGGTGACGTGACACCCTTGCACAACCGTTGACATATAAACAGTACGTCTTTGCAAAGTATTGTACCAGAGAACATGGTACAGGTTTTATTCAATTATATAGTGTCCCACCGAGCACTTTAAGGAAAATCACAGACAAGATTTAACTTTTTTCCTTATACACCTGTAAACCATTCTTCTGCAAACTATTTTAAATGAACTGAATTCTCTTGCAGTGTTATAGTGAAATTGAGAACTATCGAAAAAAACACTGCAAATTATTTCACAATGGTCTATTATTTCCAAACAATTATACATCTAAAGTAACATTACCTTCCGAGTTACAAAGAAAAAAAAAACAAAAGGTGATTCCAATTATTGGACTAACTGTTTTTCTTTAATCATTAGTAATATGCTAAAAAAAAAAAAATAGCATTAGTTCAGTAACACATTCAAAATTTAAAAACCAAACCAAGGATATAACATTTGGAGTAGAACATATTAAAAAAAAACGGAGACCATATCTTTGCTCCTAATTGTCCGATTTTAACGATTAATAGGAAATTTCGTAAACTTTAAAAAAAACTATATCAACCAAAAAGTAAAAACTTTTCGAGTTATTCGGAATTTTTTTCCAGCTTCTTTTCGTTGAAGTATGTTGTATAGATAAATTTAAAGGGCGTCGAGAAAATGACTTTAGCGAAGTTTCATTGAAATCTGTACACTCGTGTAGGAGCTACAGTCTATAGCAACGCAGGTTTTTAGGCCGCCATTTTGAAAGTTAAAGGCGGAGGGTAATATCGATGAAGGAGGATCATCCTCGGGGACCTCTGATTTTATATCAAATTTTTTTTTTTTTTTTTTTTTTTTTATTGGTGATATTTACAACTGTATTACAAGTAAAAATACATTCAGTAAATGTGAACAAAGGAATAAAATAGCATGAAATCACATGTTGAGAAACTACCCATTGGTAGCACTCTAATATCAAAATTTGAAAAAAAAAAAATCGGTCCAGTAGTTTCGGAGGAAATGCACGGACGGCGAACGGACAAAAAAAAATTTGTATTCGTTTTTCGAATTCTACGCGTCCTAAAACGTGAAACCTCAAATTTTGAGAGGGGGTTAAGTTTTTGAATTTTTTGGTCGATCACAATGGTTGATTATTGAAAATAATAAACCAAAATCTTCCAACTTAAAATGAATTGTCTTAAATCTATTTTTTTTTTAAGGGTTTCTGTTTAAAAAATAAGAATCGTATTAAGAATATATGAAATATTTACCTTCGATATTAGAAAGAGGTTTAGTGGATCTCGATTTTGTTTTCCTTTTCGGTTCTGAAAATATGAAATGAAATGATTAACATGTAATAAATATATAAATACCTGTTAAAAAAAAAAATACAAATTATGTTGGATGGAATTATTGAAAACTCCAAACTTAAAAGCCACATCCACAAAATCCAAAACACGAGTCTCCAAGATACAGCTAAATAATTAACTAACTTGCCACATATATGGTTGTCATACAGGCAAGATGACTATTCACTTGTATATTGGATATTCGTGGCTTTGTTGTTTGGATTTTCCCATCTATTACATAATCACCCTATGTCTCTTTTCTAGTTTTATGCTCATTTTAGTATAATTTACAAAAATAAATGTCATTTCAGAAATACACTAAAAAAACGCTACAAGTTATTTCACAACGGTTTATTATTTCCGAACAATTATAAAGTAACATTACTTTCATTGTAACATGAAGAAAAAAAAATAAATTCCTATTTATTTTTCATCATTAGTAATTTGCTAAAATAAAAATAACATTACTTCCGTAACACTATCAAAAAAAAAAAAAAAAAAAAGGATTTAGGCAATTTTTGCAGTACCATATCTTTGCTCCAAATTGTCTGATTTTAACGACTTTTTTTTGTTTATTAGGAAATTTAAATACCTTCGAAACGTTTAGTTACAATATCAACTAAAAAGTGTATACTTTTTGAGTTATTCGGAAATATAATTTTACTATCCCTTGTAACTTTTTTTCCAGCTTCTTTTCGTTGAAGTATGTTGTATAGATAAATTTAAACGGCATCGATAAGAAGACTTCAGCCAAGTTTCATTGAAATCGGTACATTCGTTTAGGCGCTACAGTCCATAGAAACACAGGTTTTTCTACCGCCTTCTTGAAAGTAAAAGGCGGATAGTAATGTAGATTTAGGAGAATCGTCCTCGGAAGACCTCTGACTTTAAATCCAAATTTGAAAAAAATCTGTAGTCTCGGAGAAAATGCGCGGACACGACTTCGGATGGTGGGGAAATATTTTCTTAAGACTGTCTCCCGGGTGATCTTTTTCCATTTTCTCGAGTTTTCATCTTCCAACATGAAAGTTAAACTTTAGTAAAATTTAATTTTTTGAATTAATACTTAAATCCTAAAACGCAATAAGTAATAATCCTTCGAGTCCCCTCTTCATGAAAATACATCACCAAATATTTTGGAAATTGTTAAACTATTAATATCTGTCATCTGATTTCAAAACAATTAAAACTAAATTTTTTTTTATATATAGTTTCCCGCTTATGGGAATCAGTTTGGCACTGAAATACAAAATTAAAATTTTAATTCAGTAATAAAAAAAATATATAATGATATAAATAAGAATTACTTTTGACGACAGAGATGGTCGTGGAAGGTTCTGTTGTAGTTGTTGGGTGCACATCTGAAAATAAATAAATAAATGAAATATATATTTGTTCATTGTAATACTAAATGAAAAATAAATTTAATAAAGAAAAGAAAAACTGAGAGATATGAGTGAATTATGAAAAGAAATGCCCGATTTTTATTTATATTATATGGAGGGAGGGACCAAGATGGCCGAGAGAACTAAGGCGTCTGCAATAGGTACGTTAGATAGATAGATAGATAGATAGATACAAAATAAATTTTATTCTGGGACGAGGTCCCTTATGAATAACATTTCTGAACAAAAAAATAAAAACTACATCTGGCCAAAAATTACATTAATGAGTATATACAGTATGTTGAGTAAAAGTATATTAAAACAAATAAAAAAAAAAATAGAAATCAGGTAAAAAAATAACAAAATAATACAAGCATGGGTTGATTTAAAAAAATTAAAATTCAAACAATATTAACAACCTTTCACCTCAGTCAAAAGCTGTTTCACAATATGTATTTTATTGTACAACGTCATTTTGGGATGTGAGAAGGAATTGGTAAAGATGATATTTAAATGAGGACAAGGAAGAGGCATGGCGGATAACAGATGGCGAGGAATTCCAGAAGGCAGTGAATCGGGCAATAAAGGAATATTCAAATGTCTTAGTTCTATGGGAAGGGATATAATGGTCGGAAACACTGCAAGTAACGTCGAGCGTGGTAATTAGTTCGAAGTGTGAGCATCCACCGGGGAAAGGCAAGCTGGCCTAGATTTCCCTTTCCCCGGGTAATTGAGGCCCGTCAAATCTACTGGAGGCAACTCATGTCGATCGCACGATGTGTTTACCAGAATTTCAGTATCCCTCCCCCTGAGGTTTGGGTCCTTGTACGGTCTGTTTCAGGGAAATAAAGACGGGTCCTCATGCGCATGTTGACTTAGAGCAGTCATAATCTACAGATTTAGACTGATTTTCACTATCTTTGGACATAAGTGAATCGTTAGAAAGGAAACTATCTGATTCGCACCAAAGGGATCGGCTAAGGAGCTATCGGTGGTTTGCTGCTGCGTCATGGAGCTCATGGTAGGTGAGGTTGGGTCACCGCCTATCAGTTCTTCTGTAAGCAATATAAGTCTGTAAGAAGACCATGTCACAAAAATCAAAGTACGTTCTTCAAACAAACGTATGAGTATACTAATTTATTTTATACCTTCTCCTGCCTCAAGACAATACGGTTATTTGCAGCAGTGAGATGTAACTGTTACATATCAACTCACTGCTACATTTTTAAACTATTACATTTTGTTTCTCAGCTGTGCACACGTCATTCACTTGCTCTTCTCTTCACTTCTGCCTCGTTTGCTTTTCTTTTATTTATTCTGGCTCCTCTTCTTCTTCCCAGTGAGAAGTGCACATATTTGTCTGTGGTCATAAGTTGAGGAAAATGACTCTCTGTTAGGACAAAGATACCCGTCTCCCTCAACAGTTTCGCCCTCGGTGACTCATATACGGTACGGTACATGCTCAGCGGTGTCCGTTACCCCACAACTTGGGCATAACGTATGAGTATAACTCACTTTTAATGTATTACAGTCCTGGGATTACGATTTTTGCAAGGAGAGAAAATTTTTAATTTTGTTTGCTTCTTCTACCGTTTCTCCTCTCAAATAAAGTTATCAGTTTTATAAATATATCTTAGGCAATATACTTTAAAATACGCCATCTTATAATGTTATCTCATTTCATTGATTGAGTTAAGGTAAAAATAGTAAAACAACTATCAATTTTTTACACAATCTAAAAATGAAAGTTCACTGAAAATTCACTGCCTTCTAAATTCTACTATTTGTCCTATTTGCTCTTCTTGTCCTTTGTAATTTCAGTTCAGACATTTTATATCATATTTCCGTATTTACTAATTTTTTATTATATTTTTATGAAAATTTAATTTTTCCTCACCCTTTCTACAGATGTAATCAACTCGTAGGTACTTGTAAGTTTCTGGACATGGGTTGCCAAATAATTTATTAAATGATGATAAAGTACATCTTATTTCACCTTCACACCTGAAAATGAAAAGAAATCCATTATTTTGTTATATTTTTATCATCTATAAGACAAATCTATAAATGGTATGTATAACCTTTATATACCTAGTTCTGTCATAAATACTGTTACAAAAGTTGAACTTGGGTATTATTTAGATAATCTTTACCTCTGTCAGGCTATTTTATTTACATGTCAGAATAATAATCCCAATTAGTTTCTATTTTTCTTTCGCTCAGTTAACATGGAGTGGGGTAATAAAGAAAACCAAATCGCCTTACAAAAATTTGGAAACTGTTGGTCATAGATTTTCAACACTTTGAAACCTTTGGATATCAGCTATGTTCGTGTACCGCATTATTAATAGATATAATGAGACCCTATCTATATATGGTAGACCTCGAGCTCGTACCCGCACTTTGAAAACGGAAAATTAAGTGAGATTAGTGGCTCTTCGAATCAGAAGAAACCATTTCCCTCAAAAAAATACAGTGGATTGATGCAAGGTGCTCCTTGGTCTACACGTTGCACCAATGGTCTTCATTGACAGAATTTGTTTAGCGATGAGAAAATTTTTACAATTGAAAAAAATTTAAACGCCAAAATGATCGTGTGTAAGCACACAGCTCCAAAGAAGCCCAGGAAGTCATTGGAAGAGTGGAAAGTGGTCGTCATCCTTCCTCAGTGATGTTTTGGTGGGGAGTTTGCTTTGATGGTACTACAAAGCTTCATTTTTCTGAAAAAGGAGTTAAAACATTCGCTAAGAACCATTAGAACGATATTTTGGAACCTGTTGTCAAGCCTCAAATGATACTCTGTTAGCTGAAAGTCATTGGGTTTTCCAGCAGGATTCCGCTCCAGCTCACAAGGACAGGTCAACTCAGCAATGGCTACAAAAGAACATTCCAGAGTTCATCTCTTCCTCGGAATGGCCCTCAGGAAGCTCTGATCTCAACCCACTGATTCAGTATTGTCAAGATAAATTGGAGGGCATGTTTCACATCTAAGAGTAAAAGTAATGTGTTGTGTTTTTTTTGGTTAAGTCGAATTTTCCAAAATTTGCTCCAATCTTTTAGTTTTGCTAGATGATGTTGTAAAGTCTGTGAGGTGTGTGTAGGATTTTTATGTCTAGTCAGAATTTCTGTATCGTATGCGTAAGTCGCTATAATAGTTTCGGCGCTGTTAGGAAATTCGTTTGTTCACACGATGTATAAAAGTGGAGCGAGACTCCTGAGGTACTCCATTATTATTTTATGAAAACATTATTATTTCATAAACCTGGTACTTTTTGCCTCTTCTCGGTATTATCTTAAGAAGTAATTGAATTATTTACTTTTTAATTATTATTGACGTTAATCATCAATGTTATTTTGTTTATGTTATCTGATGTATTTTTGGCTATTCTTTTTAATATCATATCCATAAATTGATCTAGATCTAAAAGATGCTATAGTCTGCGGTATAGAAGAAAAAATTTGTGAATATACCATCTTTTGGTAAAATACTTTTTTATCTAAGAAAATTCTCTGAAATGAAAATTTTTCTCTTTAAATTAATTAATTTACTGATCTTCTGAAAACTCATGCGTACTCATTTCTTTTTCGTTTGAATTGTAAGATAATTAGATCACGAAATTGTGAAAAATGTGGCATACAAAAATATTAGGCCGTTTGTCCTAATTCACTTCGTCATTTTGACATATTGGGGTGGAGGTCACGCCATACGGCCCAATATTTTTGTAGGCCAATTTTTTCTTGATTTTGTGATCAAATTATCATACCATTCAAGTGTAAAGCAAATGGATGTTCATGCTATTTTAGTACTCGAGTAAATAGACAAACTTCATCGGTCTCCAGATTGAAAACTCCCAATTTTCGAGATGTTAACTTTAGAATGTTGTAGGGCACACTAAGATTTAACTGTTCACGAAGTTTTAGATGGATGTTAATAGTGTTGATAAAACCTGGTGCGCGCATCACACGACTTTCACTTCCACACTCTTCTTAGCAGGAATAAGTATTTTCAGACAAAGGGGAAGTGAAAGTAAAAATTATTGACACTATATAAATTTACAATTCTTTGTCGG
The DNA here is from genome assembly GCA_928085145.1 of Nezara viridula. NCBI lineage: Eukaryota > Metazoa > Arthropoda > Insecta > Hemiptera > Pentatomidae > Nezara > Nezara viridula. The sequence continues at coordinate 3,599,805 of OV725083.1, read as the reverse complement.
TATTTTTATTTTTTTAAATACTTTTACATATAAAAATTTTATTTTTTATATAGCTGTATTATACAATTATATAATTAATGATATACAATTAAATATTAAATAATACTAACTATAGCATTTATGGAAACCTCATATGTATATAAGCATCACATTGTCAGAGTCCGTATTATATGAAGCTCATGTTACGTACAGATGCCTGTTTTAATCTTTCGGGTGAGCCCGGGCAAGCTCATATTTTTTTTTTATTCCTCTACTACAACTATTATCCGTTACGATCTCTTATTTCTCCTTTAGTTAATTATCAAATTCTGTCATATTTAGCTATTTTTTATATTAATGATTATTTTGAAATGGTTAATTATTTCAAATAAAAAAATATAAAGCTACTTTAGGGGAAATCAATATTGAAAATTAGCTATTTAAACTCTGATAGAGAACATCAATGAGAATAAAACCTACATTATATTAAAAACTGCTTAATAATACACTGATATACTGAGTTTAATCAAAATCGTTAGAGCCGTTTTTGAGAAAATCGTAAAATTATGTTAAATTGATTATATAAAGTATCACTTCCGGTTTTCCAATTTTGACTAAAATTTTGCTGGAACATAAAAACCTTAAATATGCGATTTCACTTTCATACGACTTGTTTTTTTTTGTTGTTTTTTTTTGAACTGATAACATACATAAACAAACACAGACCATTTTGTGGGACTTGGATTTCCGTTGAAAACTCAGACTTGAAAATTTTCACGATAGCAATATTTACCCGTACTATATCTTGCATATATAGGTAAGTGAAAGTAAAAAAGGATCTAACAGATATTGTCCAATGCTACTCTGATTACTGAGTACTTCAGTTAATCGTTTGACAGAAAATGAAGTAATAATTAAATTGTTTGGTACTAAAAAAATACGAGTATTTGAGTAAAATACTTGATACTCAGTAGTATTTGTATAGTAGCATTTGGCCATCTCTTGGGTCTGTATAGCAGCTTAAAAAGAAAGACAAAAAAAAATTTCATGAGTTGTCGAATTCAATTAAGATAGATTCTTTCATTAACAGACGACTAATACAATTTTACACACTACATAACAAAAATATAATTTTTATAGTTTTAGATTCTCTTTCGATCCTCGACGATGGAAAACATAGTCATTAGGTAAATGTAACATTAGATTTAGTTGGAAAAAACAAGCTAGAGGTAATCAATCCGAGGTTTGGACAAAATATTTTCAACATCAAAACAATTAATATCATTATAGGTCAACAGTAGGTTTTTCACTTTTGTGGAATAGTTTCTTTTTTAGAGAAATTCCTTGGTTGAGAGAGAACAAAATTAAGAACAAAATTAATAATCAAAGGCTTTTTTTTTCCTATTTTGTTAAAAGAAAATAAGTAAAAGAGATATGAAAGGAGTAATTACAAATCATACTAAGAATTATTTTGTATATGTTTGTTTGTATGACGAAAGGGATTTATAAGTTCGGAATTTAAAAGTAGAAAAGTCTGACTGACAATAAGATAAATTTAAAATATATATATTAGAAACGTTTTTATCTTCGGAAGTTTATTTTCAATCAGGAAAACTATTTCTTCTTTTGTATGCATCATAAAATAATTTCCTAGTTTAGAGTTATAAATTTTGTATCACTTTTAATAACGATGGTTAATTATTTCAAATAAATGAAATTTAACATAAAAATTCAAAGTTTCAATATTTTGCTTATATTTCACGTAAAATCAGTTTTTAGTGACCAATATATTATTTTTATTAAATACCGAACGAAAACGTACTTGAAAGTTCAACTCCACCAATAATGTACTAAGTGACTGCATTATAAATCAACGATATAAATTATACTCATAATTAATTATAAAATGTTGGATGAAGAATTTTTAAAATATAAATTTCATTATGATTTTAGCATTGTTTCAATTTAATCATAGTCATATTTATAGATTAAAATTCAAAAGAATACAAGGGATGTTGATTATCGTTGGTGATGGAATAGGAGTTCCAGAAGGACGAAGGATTTACTGAAGGAAGTGGTTTTATGGTAGGGTATACATAAATCTATAGGTTCAGATCTGGTGTTGGGAGAGTGGATAGAGGAGTGTGAAGTAAGGAGTTCTAAGATGTAGGGAGGGTTTTTAGTTCTGAGGACTTGGAAAAGGAAAACAACAAGAAGGAATTGTCGTCGAGAAGTAGGATAAAGCCACTTCAACTCGGTGTACCAGAGTGAAACATGTAAACGCCTGGGGATCCCGAAGATGTATCTTATGAAACAGTTCATCAGTTTCTTCAGTCTAATTTCCATTATGGCAGATAGCCCTCCATATACCAAACAGTGGTAGTCGAAGTGGGAGAATACAGGGGAGGTTACACGGAGCTATCTGGTTTTTAGAGGAATACAAGTTGTTTAAGGGCATTTATGGATTTTCGGGTAATTTGGGAGATATGGTTATCCCAGGAGAGGTTCTGGTCAAAGGTTACTCCTAGGTTTTTGACTGTAGGGAAAAAATGGATGGGACGGTTATTGATGTTAAGTAGAGGAAAGTAAGGAAGGGAGCTGATGAGATGTCTGGACCATATGATAATAGCCTTGGTTTTATCTGCATTCAGCTTTAATTCATTTATTTCTGCCCAACTGTTGATGCAGTCGATGTCCTCTTGTGGCCTTCGGACAGCCTCAGGCATCTCAGAAGGTTGGAATGATTGGTATAATTATGCTTTTTATTATAATAACAATGTGAGATAGTTTATTATTTGTAATAAACATACTTAAAGATGTTTTGGAGTACTTTAGTAATTTATTTTTACGCAGATATAAGTAACTGATCGATTTTCTTTCCCCCTCCCTTGCTACCATATCTCCAGTCTATTCCAGAAATCTCTTGGAACAGGTTGGTTTTCTAACTTAGGACTGAATCAACCTTCGTTTTCACAGATTGCTCCGGCAATGCGTAGTGTGTAATAATAATAATAATAATAAAAAGGCTTAGCGAACCCGAAGGTTCGATGCCGACACCACCAATCGATTATTACACACCTCCCTCCACCGTTCGCCGTCCAAACCCAGTCCCTTCAGATCGGCTTTAATGCAATCTTCCCACCTTCGCTTCGGTCTACCCCTCGGACGCTTACCATTCGGCACAGCAAATATTAACCTTTTAGGAATTCTCTCGTTACTAAGTCCAACAACTTTACAAGCTCATTTGATTCGCCGCGATGAAATTATCTCAATTATATTACTCGGATACAGTTCACGCAATTCGGCGTTGTGTAACCGTCTGAACTCTCCGGTTAACTCATCCTTCTTCGGTCCGAATATTCTACGCAATACTTTATTTTCAAAAACCTTAAGACGCTGCTCATCCCTTAATGTAAGCGGCCAAGTTTCGCATCCATAAAGAACTGTAGGCAAGATAATTTTTTTATAGATTCTAATTTTTAAGTTCCGGGACAAGAGGCGCGAACTAAGTAGTTTTGTCACAGAAAAATAACAAGCATTCCCCGCCTTCAGTCTAACCTTAATCTCTTCTTCAATTTCGTTTTTTCTAGTTATCGTAGAACCTAGATACCTAAACTTATCTACCTGCTCAAACATATTACCATCTATATCGATATCACCAGTAGTATCGCCATTTTTGCAGCTAACCATATATTTTGTTTTATCCACGTTTATTTCGAGTCCTAGTTCTTTCCCGGCTTTCATTAACGTTGTCGTATTTAGTTTTATAGTTTCAAGGTCTTCGCTTAACAGTACCAGATCATCAGCATAGCCCAGCAAGGATGTTGTCCCGCCCAGATCCAACCCTTTCTCGGTACGCATTACCTCCCTAATGGCATGTTCTAATGCCAAATTGAACAGTACAGGCGAAAGGGAATCCCCGTAGTGTGTAAAATGGATGAAATTATAATAGCAGCAATTACTGAAAGATTATTTTTCGAAATAAGTCATCCCACGCATATGAAGTAAGAATTAAAAATGTTGTAACTTACTTGGCTCTGACCATTGCTAGAGCGTTAGGTGTTTTACAGTGGAGGTTAGAGATCTTTCCTGGGTAAGGACAGGTATTGGCGTTCGCACGACCGTAAAAGGTGTCAGCTACTAATATCACAGTATCAGGGGGACAGACGATCTCTTTGCTTTCATCTTCGCAAGCCAAAAGGGTCTGCAAAGTGTTAGGTGTAACTGAAACACAACATTACAAACAAAAATTAGATATGCAGTAGTACCCCGAAGTACAGACCCCTTTTTATCAAATTTATACGAACCGCCTGAAACTTCGTAAAGAGCTTCATCTCATCATAAACTACAACGATTTTTACAACTTTTATTTCTTTCTTATTTCAGCTTTCTCAATTTCTTCCCTCCTTCCTTTCATTCCTTTTCTCTGTTTTTAACTCTTTATTATATTATACATTGTCTGTACATCTTGATAGACTTTACAATATCTCAATTTTCTATCTAACTACTCCATTCTCAATATTTTAATTTTATTATTTACTTTCATTTCTTATATAACTTCATATTTCTTTTTTATGTTTTACATTTTATTCTAAGATTCCCGTTGTAACACTTTTGTCACCCTTTTTGATTATGCCTACTTCATCATTCCACACTTTGTAACGGTTTTTATTATTTATCTCTTAGTTCTTAGTCATTATTCTAACAATTTCATTTTACTTTATATTTATCTATTTCATTTTTTTTTATTTTTTTTTTATTATCTTTTTTACCATCATTACTTATGTTTCTCATACCTTGTTATCTGGTTATTTTCTTAGCCCTGATGAAGGCCTGAACTTCAGGTCGAAACGTCGGCATATGTAAAAAAATAAATATTATCATTTATTTTTGCCTTCCTTTTTGACTGACCACCCCAACTATTCTTCTCTTCATTATCCACGACTGTCAACCAATTACCAATTATAAACTAAAACTATTTTATTTACGAAAATTCTCGGAATTGGGGCGTTTTCAATCTGGTAAAAGGTAAACTTTGTCTACTTAATTTTTTTAAATTTATTTATTTAAATTATAACAATCTGTCACGTGGACAATAGTTTATAGTGATACATGAACACATTTACATCTTATATAAAAGAAAATATAAAATTAACAAAAGTAAAATAATAATCAAAAACTATGTGCAATAAAAAAAAATAACCTAAAGATAAGTAAATTACAAAACATAAAACACAGCCATAGCTATATATACAATATATACAATTAGGTAGGGAACCCCAAGGCAGGCTTCTCCCCCAACTTGTCTACTTAATTAAGTACTAAAAACTCGTAAATACCCATCTGCTTTCCACCACTTGGGGATCCAGGATTTAAATTTGGGGGGAGGGGCTTCAGCCCGAAAGCTTTTTTTTTTTTCATAAAAATGACGATAATTACTTTGAAAAAAAAAGGAACTAACTATCTGTATGAAATGTCGTTTAAGTGATTCCTTATATCCTTTTAAATGTAATTACACGAACAATAATACTTTAAGAGATAATTTTTTAATATATTTTTCCATGAAACATGGTGATATTTACCATTTGGGGGAGATTCAACCAGAAAGCCTCCTCCCCCCGTAGATCCGCCCGTGCTTTCCATTAAATCATAATTTCAGCACAAAATCGAGAAAAAATGTGACCTTTAAAAATATCGAGCAGTTTGGCGTCACCTATATTCGGGGTCATATAGGCCAAATGGCCTAATATTTTTATGAACCACATTTTTTCTCGATTTTTATCTTACGATCCAAGTGGAGAGAAAGTGGGTATTTACGATTTTTTTTTATAACTAATTAAACAGACAAAATTTGTCGATCTTCAGATTTAAAACGCCCTAATTCCAAGAGTTTTCGTAAATAAAATGATCGCTATTCACGAAGTTTCAGGCGGATGTTAATAAATTGATAGAAAAGTGTCTGTACCACGGACTATAATAGGTTTAATAAAAATTCCACTTAACGACGAATAATTAATTTTAACAACACAATAATTATTTAAATATATATGAATTAATTATGATAATTACTTGTATGTGCTTCTGGAGCGGGTGTTGTGATGGGGCCTCTGGCAATTTCTGTAAAAGTTTAATTAAAAAAAAAAAATAGTATTAATTTTATGTAATAAGATTTAAATATATTTTCGGAAAGAAATTTTTTTTAAAAATCGAGAATTTTATATTATTTTTTTTTTAGTTATATATTTTCACATAAATTCACTATAATATTTAAATAAAAATAAATAAAATATTTTCTCTGAATATAAAAAAATATAATAAAATTAATATTTTAATGTTTAAATATCATTTAACTGACACTATAAAATAAGGTGGATTATCATAAATGATATATTAACTTAAAAATAACATTACCTGCTTCAGTGATTATCTCTTCTGAAAATAAAAAATAAAAATAGTTAAAACTCTTATAAAAATTTATTATTTTAAATGTTTATTTGTAAGAAATGATTAAACTATATTTATGAAGAGAAGAATAGTTGGGGTGATCAGTCAAATAAGAAGGCAAAAATAAATGATAATATTTATTTTGTCATTTGTCGACGTTTCGACCTGAAGTTTAGGCCATCATCAGGGCTAAGAAAAGAACCAGATAACAAGGTATGAGAAACATAAAAATTACAGTAAAATGCAGTTGTTAGAATAATGACAATAATAAGAACAAGAGATAAATAATAATAACCGGTACAAAGTGTGGAATTATGAAGTAAACATAATCAAAAAGGTGACATAAGTATTGAAATGGAATAAAATGTAAAACGAAAAATATGAAGTTATATAAGAAATGGAAATAAATAGTAAAATTAAGATATTGTGAATAGAATAGTTAGATAGAAAATTGAGATGTTGTAAAGTCTATCAAGATGTAAAGACAACGTATAATATAATAAAGAGTTAAAACAGAGAAAATTAACTTTTTATTACATTTTGCCTTCTTATTTCTGACTGATCACCCCAACTATTCTTCTCTTCATTATTCACGACAGTCAACTATTTAACCACTATTATTAAACTATATTTATTTGACAAAGACTAAAAATATTATAATTAAATATGTTTTGTATCAGGGCAGTACGTTAAGGGTTAAAATAAGAATAGAAGCTGTTAATTTGTATGTATAGGTATAACTAATAACTAAACTTAATTTTTGTCTTGCTTTTAATTTAGAATATCGTCTTAACAATGAGTGAAACTATTTTAGTCTTACAATTAGATTTATTTTGATACGTTTTTTCTTTAAATGTGAATCCCATGACATTCTCATACCAAACATCAGTCCTAGGTAGTAAACGTAATGTCTGAAACTTTTGGTAATTTATTTGAGTCTTGCCAAGTGATGCTTGGGTAGAATTTCTTCTATATTTAGGTTTTTTTTTTTTTTTTTTAATTTCTTTATTTAGTATTATAACAATCTGTCTGTTGGACATTGGTTATAGTGAGGTAGGATGACATTCACACCATATGTACAAAAAAATAAAATAAATAGAACAAAATAATAATCAAAAGTATATACAATAGACAATAAAATAAAATAACCTAAAAAATAAGAAAATTAAAACTAAGAAAAAAAAAAAAACACATGCATACCTATATACAATCAGGCGAGGGAACTCCAGGAGAACCCTGCATTTAGGTATTAAATAATAATTACTAGTTAATATTATTTTATATTTAAACATAAGAAACATATAATAAAGAAAATTTGTAATTGCGTCACAGCAAACAGGTTATAACACTTGTGCATATAAAATTTGAATATGAAATCAAATCGTTAGCAGTTATACTATTTAGATGTTGAATTTTGTTTAGTTATCTGCTATATTTACATCAGAGATTTTCCATATCGGAAAATAGAGGTACCGTATATTGTAATGTTATAATTTTTAAGCCTTTTGAATACAAACAAAATGCAATTGGAATTTACTTTTAAACATATGACCTCATGTCCCACAGTATCCTTTAATAATACCCCACTTATCCCTATTGAACAAATTCGATACCTTGGACTTCACTTGGACAAACGTCTAACTTGGAATCCTCATACCAGACTGAAACGACAAGAAACCGCTTGACGTTTCCGACTACTCCAACACTTACTAGACAAACGCTCTAAGCTTCCAGTTAATTACAAAAGACATATACATGACTGCAATAAGACCTATTTGGACTTACGGAGTTGAGACATGGGGCTCCACTAAGCCATCGAATTCCTCGTATCCAATCCTTACAATCCAAAATCCTTCAGAAAATCCTCAATGCTCCTTACTTTTTCACCAATAAAATAACCCATAATGACCTTAATGTTCCTTATGTTTCCGATTTGGCCCAATCCAGATACCAATCCTTCCATAATAAACTTCAGAACCATCCGAATCCTCTCGTCTCTAACCTTGCTTCCTCTTCTATTCCTGATAACCCTCCGAGGCGTCTGAAAAGAAGATGGCCTCGAGATCTCCTAATGTAGACATATCATTAGAGTGCTACCATTGGGTAGTTAATCAAGAAATGTTTTCACGTCATTATATTCATATCTTCAAATTTACTAAATGTATTTCTTTAATACAGTTGTAAATATCATGAAGATAAAGCTGATAAATATCAGCTGATAAAGAAACGAAATCTATTATATAAATACCATAGAAGTTAACGAATTTATTTATATTCAAATTGTATGTGCACAAGTGTTGTACCTGGTAAGTTAGGATGCGATAACAAGACATTAATATTAGAAGTTTGGGCTGACAGTATTCACTAAAATTGAAAACAATATTTGCCTATAATTAGCATCTAATTATGAATAACAAAAAGATTATTGTTGAGGCGAATATTATTATCTCAAATTGCAAAATTTACTATTCATGTCACAACCGTTGCACAAGTGATCATTTTAATTTATAATGATGTAGAGATGGTTGACCGTGATATAATTTGTGAAGGAGTTGTTCAGGGGGAGGGGCGGTCAAATAAATACTAAACCTTAAAAAATAGTATTTTTAATGGTTATGCCGACGTTTCGACCCACCTTGCAGGTCTTCATCAGGTCTACAAAATATACAAAATAAAATCAATGAATAATAAGTAGATATTAGTAAAAGAAACAGTTGTCTGATAAAGAAATAATAAGATGACATCAGAGATATAGTGGGTGATAATGTAGTTAAAATATCAAGTATTATATATATATATATATATTGATACAAATCTGTTAACTTACAGTTATCAAATGTAATCTTTACCAGTTTGTTATAAACTGATTTCTTATTTTTTATCACTATCTGTTTACTTTCAACTTACATGCTATATTCTATGTTTTCTATTTTTATTCAAACTTATTTATTTTTATTTTTTTTGTATCTTCTATATATGTAATACTTGATATTTTAACTTCACTGTCACCCACTTTATCTCTCATGTCATCTTATTATTTCTTTATCAGACAACTGTTTCTTATTTAATATCTACTTGTAATTCATTCATTTTATTTTCACCAAGTACCTTTTATATTTTGTATCTTTTGTAGCCCTGACAAAGACCTGAAAGGTGGGTCGAAACATCGTCACAACCATTAAAAATACTTTTTTTTTTAAAGATTTAGTACTTATTTGACCGCACCCTCCGACCTACTCCTTCTCATTTTGATTTATTTATTAGCGATTTGATAGTCGAACTATTACTCTTTGTAATGAAATCGCTAACAACACTAATTTTTAGACATCAGAGATCCATCAGGCCTTTCCTAAACTAATCAATGCATCCATAAATAGTTTCAGCGCATTATTTTATCCATCAATTGAATCAGCTATATTTAATCGGCCCGATGAATATCTCATTACAACCTCAGGGGTGTTATTTCTCAATTTACTTTATATATATTCAGTTTACTTTCTATCTGTATTTATTTGTTTTGAAACATTACAATCCAGTAGGTAAATATTTCCTTATATATTCTCTTTTTTTAAGTGTTTGGTAACTTTCCACTTGAATCCAGCTCGTCGTTCCTAATTCTGCATAATTCTATCTGTGATAAATTCAATCAATTGATAAATTGCTCTGATGGAATTAGCGCTGAGCTTAGGATCTCATACCAACAGACATAGGGGGGAAGGGGGGGGGGGCGAGAGGATCAATTGCTCCCCAAATGAAAAGGTTGAGGAGAATATCGTTTCGCTCCCATAATAATTGGAAGTAAAAAAAAAATAATAATAATAAAATAAATAAAAAATAAGATACATGAATGAATAAAATGTGTAAACTAAAATCGATTAAGAAAAGTCGATAAACTGGCTAAGCTAGGGCCTAGTTGTAGGTATATAACTAATTTATTAATACCTAAATGTTACTTTATTTAAATTGTAATTTGTATTCTGGTCCAATTTTCATTTGAAGTATCATTTCTCAATATCTTAAAAACTTTGTACCTCCTGTCATGATTTGATCATTATTAACAAAGTCATGGAAGCTACTATTATAAATTTGATTGATTGTTTTGAAGTAACTTGTACCTGTTTCTTAAACTAAGTAAAAAGCTTTAAGTTAGAAGTAAATGCCTTTAAGCTGTGGAAATATGTCTAAAAAACATTTTCGCTAATATGATCAAAAAAGATATATTGAACATTTCAACTTTGTCTTACGCCTGCAAAAAAAAAAAAAAAAAACAACCGAAAATATAACTATCATAAAATAAAAATTATGCATTTGTTCGTATACTGAATATTTTTAGTTTTTGTTCATACATGCTTTTGCATTGTGGCTGTCGTTATATCAACATATTGTGCAATTATACTTGCTGTCAGTCTGTTTTACTCCTCTATTTTCTGGTTTGTAAGTTGCTCTAAATTGAAATAGCAATATATATATATATATATATATATATATATATATATATATTTTCTTTATATAAGTCAACAGTAGCTTAATATATGTGGTGGTGGACGGTTCTGAGACTGTCGGTGTGTCCCTTACCTGAGGTATCGAAGTTCTATTTTTAAAACTTTGAAGAGGATCCCATTGTTAACCTATAAAAAGAACTTATTCCGATTAAGGGAAAGTAACTTATTCCCAATTAAATGGTTATGTTTATATGTATATATATATATATATATATGCTTTTGTTTTGAATACCGAAGTTGAATTTCTCGATTTTTAGATAACACTGTCAAATTTCTATTTATTTTAACATATTGAAATTATACGGTACTCAGATTCAGCATTCGATCCAACTTATGGAGGTTTTTGAAATACTGTCCATACTGTCAAAGATCGCATGTAAACTTGTAATCATAAATTATCAGCGTTTTCGTATAAAGGGCCTTAGATTATATTATAACGTACCCTAATATGTTAATCCGTGGTACAGACCCCTTTTTATCGAATTATTAACATGCACCTGAAACTTCGTAAATAGTATCATGTCATCGTAACCTACACCTATTTTATTTACGAAAAATCTTGGAATTGGGACGTTTATAATCTGGTGGGGGGAGGGCAAACTTTGTTTGTTTAATTAGGTACTAAAAACTCGTTAATGCACATTTGCTTCCTACTTAGATCGTATGATGATTTGATAACAAAATCGAGAAAAAATGTGACCTTCAAAAATATTGAGGCGTTTGCCGAGACCTACACCCCCAAAATTTAAAAAAAACGAGGTTACAACGTCCCATATTTTCATACAAACGTCCCAATATTTTTCTAGGCCACCTTTTTCACCGATTTTGTGATAAAATTATGTTACGATCCAAGTAGAAAGCAAATGGGTATTTACTAGTTTTTAGTACCCAATTAAATAGACAAAGTTTGTCCCCCTCCTGATTGAAAACGCTTCAATTTCAAGAATTTTCGTAAATAAAATAGTTGTAAGTTACGATGAGATGAAACTATTTTCGAAGTTTCAGGCGGATGTTAATAGTTCGATAAAAAGAGGTCTGTACCATGGACTATATCGATTAAAAAAGTCATTATAAACCGATACGCGAGGGCGCTTTAAAAAAATCGATAATATTTTCATGAAAACTTCATCGATAACACATAATTCAGCGACCTCTCAATATTTAAAAAAAATCGATAACCTAATGATTATTTTTCAAAACTATGAATGTATTATTTGTATAAATATGGCAACAATCAGTTCAATTGTAAAAGTGCCATTAAAAATACTTAAAGTTTTTCTTATATTGAAGTAGTCCGCTAATATAGAAAGATCACTCCAATTACAGGAGGGATTAAACTTTGACCATCGTTTAATGAAAGCTTAGTTTTTGCCTCTTATATCACTTAGCTTCTAGGGACCTTTTTTAAAATTAGCGATTTTTGATTTACGTTAGATCTTTGGCTTTGCTGATAATAATTTTTAAAAAAATATTAATTTCGCTTTACCACTGGAACCACTATGTTCCTCTGAGCTGGAGGATGAATCAGCTGAGGCAAGCGCTAGTGACGCCAAACACGCAAAGAGGGTTGATATCCTCATCTTGAACTACTGAGGAATATCTCGTCATAGGGAACGCTTATGTACCTTTGCTACACCTGTGCTAACATAGTTCATAAACAAACTAATAACCAATGAAAAGACATCATAAGCTATTTAAATGTGAAAAAGCAATTAGCAATTATCAATGTCTGGATCCTTAACCGAAAAACTGTCTGCAAAATGGCGGATCAAGAAATCTGGCGGAAGAATTTTCTTCAACTTGTGTAATAAATCGTTCTAGGAAAACTCTTATTAAAAAATAAATAAATAAAGGAAAAAGCTACTCCTACTCCTCGACAAGTCTTCTTCAGGTAGTTCGGTCTTTTGCCGCCGCGTGCCAGTTGGAGATGTTGAGTAGGTTGCGGACATCTCTGACAACAGTGTTCTCAATGGGCGGATCTTCGGGGGAAAGAGTGTGACGGACTGAAGTCCCCCTCCCCCCCAAAAATGGTAAAATATATCTATGCTTTATGAAAAAAATTATATCTGAAAGTATTATTATTATTAAGATCCTAGTATTCCAATTCCTGTCCCAAAAACAGTCAGATACCTGCTAACCTTTTATGTTAAATTACATATTATTCATAATAATGTATTTATATATAGCTCGACAAACGCTCTAACCTTCCAATCAATTATAAAAGACTGATTTACATGACTATAATAAGGCCTATTTGGACTTACGGGGTTGAGCTATGGGGCTCCACCAAGCCTTCAAATTCCTCTCGCATACAGTCCTTGCAATCCAAAATCCTTCGTAAAATCCTCAATGCTCCTTACTTTGTTACAAATAAAATTATCCATAATGACCTTAATGTTCCTTATGTATCAGATTTGGTCCAATCCAGATATCTGTCCTTTCATAATAAACTTCATAACCATCCCAATCCTCTTGTCTCTAACCTTGCTTCCTATTCGATTCCTGATAACCCTCCGAGGCGTCTGAAAAGAAGATGGCCACGTGATCTTCTAATATAGACATATTATTAGAGTGCTACCAATGGGTAGTTTCTCAACATGTGTTCCATGTCTTTATACCAATGTGCAAATTTACTAGATGTATTTTTTGTATACAGTTGTAAATATCATTTAAAATAAATAAATAAAAAAATATATAGCTCATCACTTAAATACTTATTATCAGATTCGACTTTCTTTTTTTTTTCAATAGAAACACAGTTTACTGTTAAGAAAAATATAATGTATTTTTTAATTTTTCTAGGTGTATATTTATATTTTACCATTGTACATAATTTTAAGTGTCTTGGTAAGGTTTCAAGAGTTTTTTATATAGATTTTTTAAAATTTTGTTTATAGTATGTATAACTTTTTTTTTTTTTTTAATTAAAATACTTATTTATTGAAAAATATTACAATCTGTCTCTAGGACATTCATAATAGAGTTCACAGATCACATTTACACTCTATGTACAATAAATAAAATAAATTATACAGAAAAATAATATATATACAATAAATAAGAATAAAATAACCTAAAAATAAACAAATGAAAAGAACACATACACACCTATATACAATAAAGTATGTAACTAATATTTTCTTTACTTTTTATGTTTGTTTTTATTTGGCCAGATATAACATTTTAATTTTGTACTTTTTTTTGTTATTCTGAAGGGACTTCGTCCCAGAATAAAATTATTTTCTATTCTATTCTATTCTATTATTGTTCGTCTAATTACATTTTATAGGACTTTAGTTAGGATTACAGTTAAAGACCATTTCATATAGGTTGTTAGTTTATTTTTTCTTCCGAAGAAATTATTCTGATATATTTATATAAAAAAAAAATTTGGGCTGAAGCTCCCCCAAAAAATTAAATCCTGAATGCGTTAGTGGTGTCCTCCCATCTGAGACAATGCCTTCTATTCCTCTTCTTCTTATTCGGTGAAGCCTCTCATCCAGCAGTTTCCTGGGCATTTCCACTTCCGACAACGTGGCCAGCTTACCGCATTTTTATCAACCTAATAAACCTAATCATTCTTCATCATAAAGTTGGTAAGTTTCGTTGTTTGTCCTCCGTCTTCAGTACTCTCCAATCCTTATTGGTCTAAATATTCGTCGGAGAATTTTTCTTTCAAAAATAATAATTTTGTCTCTAATCCATAAGTTAGAACAGGTCTTATAAGAGTCACTTAGTGCGGCGGGATAGGGAAGCACTTCTCAGATGCTTTCTGTAACCAAAATAGCACCTGTTGGCTAGTGTTGCCCAAAATCGGTCTTGGAATTACCCTTTGCAAGACCAAGACCAAGGCAGCCTAACTGTTGCAAGACTAAGACAGGTAAAAAAAAATAGATTTTTTAAAATAAAACTTAAGGCAAAATAGTTACTAATACTTGACAATCTTAGTTATTATATGTTATAATTGGTAAAACCAATATACTTTAGCATTTAACTCCTATAATTTTTCATTCAGGCTTAGTTAGGTTTCTCTCATCTAAAATATGTCAGTAATATCTTTATAGTAATAAGCTAATAAGTAACTGCAAGTCTGTTGCGAGATTCTTGCGCAAGACCAAGACCATGACCAAGAATGAGTTTTCAAGACCAAGACTCGTCTCGGTCTCGCATTTGGGCATCACTACTGTCGGCTTTTTTGAATCGCTGACTGGTTAAGGAAAAAAAACACATCATAAAAAAACTCGAAATTCCAGTGATCAAAGCGAATAATGATTATTAAAAATGGATTCTTTATTTCGGAAAGTTAATAATAGTCTGTGCCACTGACGTCTTTTTTCGAAATTATTAACATCCATTTAAAACTTTGTGAATAGCTTCATTTCATCGTAATCTACATTTATTTTATTTACGATAATACTATGAATTGGGGCGTTTTCAATCTTGAGATAGCCAAACGTTTTTTATTTAATTAGATACTCACATAATCGAGAAAAAAAATATTAGTCTATTTGGCCTAAATAACCTCGTTATTTGGGGGGTGGTCACGCCTTTTTCTCGAATTTGTACTCAAATTATCTTACGATTCAAGTGAAAAACAAATAGGTTTTTAGTATCTAATTAAATAGACAAAGTTTGCCAATCTCGAGATTGAAAACGCACCAATGCTGAGAATTTTCGTTATAAAAATATTTTTAGGTTAGAATGAGATGAAGCTACTTACAAAGTTTTAGACAGCTGTTAATAATTTGATAAAAAGGGGTCTATAAGACGGACGAATGAGTTTTGGCCATTTCTTTTATTATTAGATTGTCCGTTCCCTTATAATTTGTCCGTTCATTTCCTTTCCTTTTGAATGATAATCAGATCATAAAATCCGGACAAAAATGCGGTCTACAAATGCATTAGACCATTTTTTTTCACGAACAGGCCTTAAAGACCACGCGAATATCACGAAGTTAATGCTTCCTCTTCACTTACCTCCTCTTCTCCTATATGCCCCTCATGAGCTCCGCGTGCTTACGTTTTCTCTCCTCAGACCACGCAACACCCTTTTTGGAGCGCTTCTTGCCCGCAAGAACCGTTATTCTCTTGAGCGCCTTCCTGTACTCATCTCTGTCCAAACAATCTTGGTCTCTTAGCCCCACTTGGTCCATATCATCCTTAACCTGTTTAAAATGCTCGCTTAAATTCTTATGACTGTGGATGCGCTGAAAGCTTTTATGGTTAAGTCTTTCCTCATCATATGGACATAGAACCTCAGCCTTCCCACCCTAGCGTCAGTTTCTAGATCTGTTGTTTCCTTATATATTTCCTCATTTGACCTCAACCTGTATCCTTCAGGTGTTCTCCTAGGTCCGTAGATTCTTCTGAGACTTCTTCTTTCTATTTTCAGAAGGCTTTCTAGGCTGGGAAGACAAGAAGTTTCTGTTGCATAGAGTACCACTGGCTTGACGACCGTGTTATGTCATCTTTTTTTAGTTGTGATCACTGGTGGCGAAGCTTAATTTCTCTATTTTGGCGATTCTTTCCTTAAACCCTTCTCTCTCTGACCCATTGCTGCATATGATTTCTCCAAGGTATTTAAAACTCTGAGTTACTTTAATCGTTCCGTATTTGGTTCATTAGACCATTATACATTATAATATTAATAAAACTGTCTTTGGGCATACAGGTGATAAATAATATATGTCTTTTAAACTTTGCAGTAGCTCCATAGTTCCAGCTCATTAATATTGTTCTTGTCTATCGAAAACGTAGATTCTTCATTGGCCTGGACCTGAAGGAATTCGCCATCTTTAATTATAATTTATCTTGCTTCGATCGTTTTTTGTGTTAGTAAAGCGGATTTAGCCATTCCATCAAAAGTGTTGCAATTGTCTGCTATCGTAGTAAAGAATATTTAAAACAAGTATCTGTGCCTGGTCAATAAAAGGAAATTCCCTGAAATGTTTTTTTTTAAAGGTTCTGCTATAAAACTTGCATATTACGTTGAAGTCTGGAAGATTGTCTTTAAAAGAACAGCACATCCTGCTGGTGTTCAAATCACGGTTTAGGTAGTCCTTACTGCTTGAAAAATAGTTCAATTATAAGTTCAGTATCCAGAGGTGCCAATCTCCCCCAAGGTCTATGGCACAGAAACCTACCTCCCCCCTCACATGATATTTCATTGCTCATCTTTTCTTAAAAACAGAGCAGGGAAAGTAGAATTAGAAAAACAATAGATCATACAAAATTATACTTATTGCTGTTCAAGATTTTCCCCTTGCCCCTTATTCTGAAAAATTTCATTCCGAAAATTCGTAATCCCGTTAAAATATGCTCTCCTCAAAAAATTCAAAAACCCGTAAAAATATGCCCCCCTCAATACTTTTGATGGCACAACCTGCGCAATAAAACCACATTCTGGAAACCTCTGCATCTGCTTCTAAAAGATTTTTTGAGCCTGAGCACACAGCTTTTCTTTAAAGAATACCCACTCCATTTCTCCACTTACCACTTCATTCCGAATATAATAATAAACATGTTTTTAATACAAGTTTTCATCTAAATTTTCAATAGTCATGAATTTAATTATTTCAGCAAGCGAAAGTTTTGTGATGTACGCCGTACCAATTTTACTTTCACTTAGTATTGCGATCGTAGACATTTTTGAATCTGAGTTTTCAACTGAAAATGCACGTTTTAGGTCACCTGACACCAAATAACCAAGTCCCGAAAAATGGTCTGTGTGTATTTGAACAGTGTAGCTCAAAAACCAAAAGTCGTACGAAACTGATATTACGTATTTAAGATAGGTATATGCCTTAGATGTGGCAGCAACTTTTTCGTTAAAATCGGCTAACCGGAAGTGCCACTTTATATCAACGCTGAAACACATTTTCACAATTTTCTAAGAAGGTTTTTTAAAAGTTTATGGAATTTCTTAAAAAAAAAAAAAAAAAAAAAAAAAATCGTTAAGATTGGACAACTAGGAGGAAAGATATGATCTCTAATTTTTTTCCCTAAAGAGGCGAAAATTTGGATAAATTTAAAATATACTTTTTTAATTATTGAGACTAAAAAAACCTTTTTTCTACAGATATTTAATAAAGTATCTTTCCTAACAACATTTTTAATAAGAAATAAGTACCTAAATTTATACGTTTATTCTCAGTTCTATATTTCAACACTGCAATCACCACCTCCGGAATCAACTTACTCATATTCTGCATAGATAACTTTTTCAACTAAAAATATCACTAAAATGACATCACTTAAAAATATTGAAATTGGAGTATCAACGGTGAAACACATTTTTACAATTTTCTCAAAAACGGCTCTAACGATTTTGATTAAACTCGGTGTATCATTGTATAATTAAGTGGTATTTAATACGAATTAAGTCTTATCCTCATTGATGTCACTTTACAGAGCTTAAATTCCCACTGTCCATGCACGTCTTCCTCTAAAGTACGTTTAATATGGTTTATTTTAAATAATTAACTATCTCAGATTATTAAGAGTCACGAAAAAATCCTTATCCAGGGCGAAAATGAATCTTCGAAAATACTAGTCAGCAGGTATACGTATAATATATCGTTGGAAAGCGGATAATTTCAGAAAAAAACAGTATCTAATATAGAAAGTTGTAGAAAGTAATGGATAGTGGTGAAAAAATTATAAATAATAATTTTTGAAAACTAATATTATTTAACGTGAATCACATTTTTCAAGGAAATCAAGTGAAATTTACTAACTAAATTTAAACTTTTAAAATATTTTTAGCTTTGAAAAAGTATTTAAAAAACACATAATCAAAGCAACGACATGTGAAAGAAGAAGTGAAATATAAAAATATTTCATGGATATTTTTATAACCTTAAATATATTTACTGTAGTTTAATAACTCTAGATCTGATATTATATTCAAATAATTAGGTATCTATCGTCCGTTTATTTCGAAAAATCATCATGTAACCTTTTAGAAAATTAAATTATTGAATAATTTGATGAATTTTCACTTTGTGATATTCCGACAGTATCCACTTACAATCAGTTTGACAACTTTTAACCTGCCTATGACAGGCAATGCAAATCTCTTAATTCCATTTTAGTTAATTTTGCGATGGAAATTAACATTTAATAACTAATAGTCGTACAATCCATAATCAACCGGTGATATAATAAATAGGACTCTTGTTATTTTAATGCCATTTATGATTTGTTAGCTGTAAGCTTTTAGCTTTAACTCGGTTAAAATTTAATTCAAAAATTTTATAATAGTCCAATATGGCCAGAAAATAATTTCTATTCAATGTTGAGCGGTAAATGAAAGATGAGTGTTGCGCGCACCAGTTTTTTTTTTTTTAATGAAATTTACATAGACCGTTATTCTCAAAATCTAGTACAAAAATAATATAAAACAAGAAAATAATTTGCAGTATATTATAAAATGAAACTGTTCCTTTAAATAAATCCGGTAACAGATACAATAAACGTAAGTGAACTGAAATGTTAATGAACTCAAGGCGCCAGTAACGTAGATCGTTATTCAAATTATAATTCTCAAGATTCAATGAGAACTGAAACACCCTATATAACCATCCTTCAAGGTATTCATCGCGTACATTTTTTCTCCTTTTATTCAATAAAATCAAATAAAAAATATTCAAAAGGTCTTAGCAGCAACTTCATACGTCTGAGCTGGATTCGTTTTGATATAGTTCCGTTTTGGTGTTGTCACATATAATGTAAATTAAATGCATTTTAAAATCTTGTTTTTCTGTTAATTCATGTGGTTCTTCTTTGGTTTCATAAAGGAACGCAATTCTATTTTCTCAAATCTCAACCCTGAAAAGTCAGTTACCTATTGAATAAATTAAACTGTGTGTCGGATTAATTGTTTCTTAATTTACTGATAATCACGTATGTAGATAAATGTTTAACAAGTTATATTCATTAACAAATTAAATAAATATGTCGACAACCACATTGCAAGTTGGTGAGTTCAAAAACTAATTTATGAGTTTAAATAAACTGCATATTTTTTATTTTATGAGCTAGATTTTGATTGGATGCTTAAGACAAAATGTAATGTGTTAAATAAAGTTTTTGGTTTATATTTCTGAATATGTAGGATTGGCTTGAACAAATCAAAACTGTATTTTCTTATAAAATTGTAAATATGCGGGTTTTTGTTGCGGTGGTTGTCGATATGTTGTATAATTATAAATTAAATGTACATGATCCCTGTAGAACAAATCCGATACCTAGGACTCCAGCTGGACAAACGTCTCACTTGGAATCCTCATACAAGACTGAAACGACAAGAAACTGCTCGACGTTTCCGCTTACTGCAGCACTTACTGGACAAACGCTCTAAACTTCCAATGAATTACAAACGCCTCATATACATGACTATAATAAGACCTATTTGGACTTTTGGAGTTGAGCTGTGAGGCTCCACTAAACCATCAAATTCCTCTCGTATCCAATCTTTACAATCCAAAATCCTTCGTAAAATCCTCAATGCTCCTTACTTTGTCACAAATAAAATAATCCATAAAGACCTCAATGTTCCATATGTTTCCGATTTGGCCAAATCCAGATACCTATCCTTCCATAATAAACTTCATAACCATCTGAATCCTCTTGTTTCTAACCTTGCTTCCTCTTCGATTCCTGATAACCCTCCGAGGCGTCTGAAAAGGAGATGGCCTCGTGATCTCATGTAGACAAATTATTAGAGTGCTACCAATGGGTAGTTTCTCAACAAGCGTGTTTCATGTGATAATATTCCTATGTACACATTTACTTGATGTATTCATACTAATACAGTTGTAAATATCATAATAAAAGTTAAAAAAAAAAAAATTATTATTTTATTATTAAATTATTGAAATTATTTTATTTTGATATAAACTTTCTATTACGAACTTTAGATTCTATCTGCCTGTACATGTTCGAACATTGCACTTCGTAACAATTATTTATGTCATTTAAAAGATGTTTATTGGGTTATTATTTAGAGGAAGAACACTGGGTTACTCGGGTTACTCATGGTTCACAATCACTTCGATCACACTTGTTCATGGAGTACCAAATGCAAATTGGTTGTCATCCAATGAGGATTTGTTTATCTTTTGTTGAGAGTATAGCTAGCATTTTTATCTAATTAAGACATTAATGATATATATAATTACTAATAATGCCAACTAACCTAACAAGATTAAAAAAAAGTAATAAACGAAGGATGTACACATTTTCTAGTTCTGTCTCGTTTTAATGAACAACAATTGTGAATTTGGTTGACTTCTTAATACATTTACCTATTATACAAACAATTCTAAGGAATGATTACTTCATAACTTCAAGGAAATCCTGCTGTAATTCCTGTTACTTTGTTATCTGTTGAATTTACAGCAAAATGGATTCTAATATCTATTTATGCCATTAAAATATTTTTTAGTTTAAAAAAACTGGACTAATACCCCTATCAATACAATAAAAAAATCATGGGATTTGGACAAAATAACAAAATGTAGTAGTACTTAAATTTAAGACATTTTAATTACAGTATATATAATTTTTTTAAATCAGCTTTTATACATATAATATTATTAATTGAAAAGAAAAGTCTTAGAAAGCAGTTTGGCACAATCTCAGTGCCCTCAGGAGTGGAGATTGAGATCCATCACACGGCCCTTGCTGAGGTTGACCATACACTGGTTGGAGTGGTTGCGGTTGACCATATACAGGCTGCAGAGGCTGAGGTTGACTGTACACAGGCTGGAGGGGAAGAGGTTGACTGTACACAGGCTGGAGGGGAAGAGGTTGGCTATACACAGATTGGAATGGTTGAGGTTGACCATAAGAAGGTTGGAATGGACTTGGTTGGACAGGGTACTGAGGTTGGTAAGGTCTTGGTCCATTGATGGTAATGAAAATATTTTGATTGCAGGGTTTGAGATTGGGCTGCGATGGTGGATACGGGACAACAATAGTCTGTGGTGGTTGCCCATCGCCGTTAGGAATAGTAACAACAATGTCTTTTTGAGAAGAGGGAGCTTCTTCAGGGACAGGTATGATGACCACTTTAGGACTGCCTGAACATTGAGTGGGAGGTACACTTACTACTATGTCCTTTTGGCTTGAACCAGGTTGTGGGTACTTGATGGATATCTTGCCAGGTTGGTAGCTCCCCTTAGGAGGAGGGAACGGAATGGCGATCTGCTGAGGAGATGAGGACGCATCGTCAGGAGGCAAAGCGACAATAATGTTCTGAGGTTTAGAACTGTCAGCTCCAGGTGGTATTGGTATGGTTACTTCCTGGCAGTTTCCTTGACCATCGACTGGTTTAGTGGTAATAGTGATCAATTGTGGGTATTCGCCTGGAGCTGGATATGTTACAATTATGATTTTTGGTTTAGATGGTTTAGGTTTTGGTGCTTCTATTTCAACCACAATTGGTGCTTCAGTGGCAGGAGTCTCCGGCTCTGCGATAGTAATTGGTTCCTGTGTTGTTACTGGTTCCACTTCTGTTACTGGTTCTTCTATTATTACTGGTTCCTCTTCTGTTACTGGTTCCACTTCTGTTACTGGTTCTTCTTCAGTTACTGGTTCCTCCTCTGTCACTGGTTCCTCTTCAGTTATTGGTTCCTCTTCTGTTACTGGTTCCTCTGTCGTAATGGGTTCCTCTGTTGTTGTTGGTTCTTCTGTCGTAAACGGTTCCTGTGTGGTTACTGGTTCCTCTGTTGTTGTTGGTTCTTCTGTTGTAATGGGTTCCTGTGTGGTTACTGGTTCCTCTGTGGTTGTTGGTTCTTCTGTTGTTACTGGTGCCTCTGTAGTGGTTGGCTGCTCGATAGTAGTTGGTTCCTCGATTGCTACAGGTTCTTCTATAAATAATGAACTTTTTTTTAATACAATGACTTTATAATCAAACGTATAAAATGATATAAAATCATCTAATATAAAATATTTCTATCAATTAAAAAATTGTATTCTTCAAATAAAACAACAGAAAACTGATTATGTTCCTAAACTGTTTTGAAAAGTTAAATCTGAATGTGGAAAAAACAAAAAAAAAAAACAAAAAAAAAAACAGAGTGACTGATAGGTCTTTATTTTAGGATAATCACCATACTGAATCCAAATGATTCAATTAGCTCTTTGAAACTAATGTACGTGACTTTAATTTCATTTTAAGTCCCATAAAATAAAACTTCACTTAACCACAATAGCAAATTAGTACACTATTATAGAATATGTCATTGGGCCCTTGTTTACTATTAGTACATGCTGCTTGAACAGTGTTGCTATATATATACTTCTTTATTTTTTTTTAGTATAATTTTTGTCACAGAATCTATGTTATTTTTTCAGAGAGAAGAATTAGTTATAGTTTTTGGAGGGAGGTGGAACCCCAAACTTACTAGAGTTTTCAATTTTTTTTTTTTTTTAATCCAACCCTCAAGCAATTTAGTTGTTGTTTCTTTATTTTAGTTATTTAAATAAAATAAAAAATAACTACACTTTATAGATTATAAAACAAATAATGAGTAGTTTAAAAAAATTTTACCTTCTGGTTCTGGTCTATCAGGAATTTCTAGAAAAAAAAACAATAATTAATAAAAACAATGAAGACAACATATTAAATATCAATACATATATATATATATATATATATATATATATATATATATATATATATATATATATATATATATATATATATATATATATTTTAGTTGACATTGAATTTTTTTATATGTAATTCGGAAACTGTAAACGGAAATTAGAACAAAAAAAAACCGGCGAAGTACAATATTTACACACTTGATTTCTGGAGTTCTATTTTATTTGATTTAAAATAATTTTATTTTGAAAAGTAACAATTTAAAATAAACATAAAAAAAATTAATACAAAAATGTCTGTCTTATGTGGTGACTTATGCAAGTTTATTTATTTTTCCTGGCATCATACAGGAAAAAACAGTTCTATTTTGTACCATAATTATAGTTATTAATTATAAATGATTAGTTGGTTTAACATAAATTTAACAGATTTTTTTCAAACTTTAATCTGTGCCTACAAACTAATAGTAGACATTTAATACCATTAAACAACAGTATGTGAATATCTCAACACCAGAGAACTTAATTAAATTCAGTACAAGACTACAACTACTGCAGCTATTTGGCAAGTATAGATGATTAGAATTCATACTAAGGGGGGGGAGGAGGGGTATAAAACAAAAAAAAATATTTGTGGACTGATGGTTGACTGTATTGAATAATTGAAGAGAATGATGGTTGTTGGGGTGATCAGTCAAAATAAAAATATTAAAAATAAATAATTATATTTATTTTTATATTTGCCGATGTTTCCGCCCGAAGTTCTGGCCTTCATCAGGGCTATGAAAAAAACACTTAACAATAGGTATGAGAAACTATAAACATTGAAAATAAAGAATTAAAATTAAAAAAGTGAAAGGTACAGACTCAAAAAATGTAGGTAGAATAAACTTAAAGTAAAATAAAGTAGGTAGAATATTAAAATTATATAATAGAATAAAATAAGAGAGAACTAAAAAATAAATGATGACAGCTGCAAAGTAATGGACTAGTGAAATAAACATATTCAAAATAAAGTAACATAAGAAATGAAAAATGGTAATCTTAGAATAAAGTTTTTTCTAAGATTACAATTTTTCATTCTAGAATAAAGTTTATTATATGATTACCTTTTAGGCCGTAAGAAGTTGCAACGGCTGCTATAGATAGAATCTTGACCTGCTCTGGAACTGGATGAGTGATATCAGCGCCAACAACAATGGCAGGTTTTTGGAGAAATTTTGGCCAATATCTGTTGGTTGATGCCGTTCAACTTTGCATTAACTTTCTGTAGAATGTTTACGAATGTTACAGCATTAAGTCTTCTCTACACTGTGACAGTCTTCAAGCACTGAGTTAGAATACCAACCTGAATTTCAGCAATTTTCTTAATGGATGCATAAGTCATTTCCCTATCAATAAGACAACAATCACAAGTTTCACTTCTTCTTTAATACATTGACTAAAATATTGTTCAAGTTCACGAGGAGTATTCTTTGAAACAATTTTGTAATTATTGGATATAGTCATGCCACATTCCATTCCATGATTTATTAAATCTAATGCAAGCTTTCTTAAATATGGTTCTCTAATCATCTGATTAGTAGTAACGATTCTCCACTGAACCAAAGCTTTCTTGAATGAATTTTTCATTCCTCCATACCATTTGTCTCACAAGTACCGGTCTTTCACGATAATCAAGAATTGGATCTCTGTTAAAGTTGATTTGTCTAATCGACTTGACAATTTTTCTTTTCTCGTTTCTTTATCAACTACAGCAGGGAATCCTTTGTGAGCCACATCAATGTTAAGGAATGGTTTCCAACCAATAATTGCAGACTGGAAGAAACCATAACAAAGGTAGGATCAAAACCAAGATCAATTACTCTACCAAGTGGAGGTGAAAAGAATGATCTTCCAACATTCACAAACCTGTTAGCAGCTGATTGCCTTAAGAAAATGTCAAGAGCTTGGATTGCCTCTTGCGGACCATTAGTTAAAGTCCCGGACCCGCAGGTAATCCCATATCATTGAGACATTAATTTGTGGATAATACTTTATCGTAACGGTAATTAATTTTTTTGATCTCTTTCATTATCATAAATCGTCACTGTCTCGATAAGTTCCGATTTTTGGACAGGCAACTCAGGATAACTAGAGGTTCTTCTTTCCATCATGAGCTGGAAATCGATTTTTGGAAAACCCCCGTCATACAGCTTCCACAGCTTGTCTGTAATTGCAATAAGGTTTTTAAGTATTGATAAATACATCATAATGATGAATAACCATATTATTATTCTTTATATTTAAATTGAGATGATTAGTTTCCACAACAATTTCTTAAAAGAATTACAGATTGATGCGCTCATCAATTTGTAATTATTTTCAGACCTTTCTTGATTGTAATTTTAATTTATTCTAAAGAAAGTTCTTTAGCAGAAAAAATGAAAAGTTTAGGTATCAAATCATCATCATACATTCCCCCAAACGAGAAGAGCCGCTTCCAGATCCAAAAAAAGGAAGAGAAATTTTTGTCTTACCTGATAGGGGAATGACTTATGCATCCATTAAGAAAATTGCTGAAATTCAGGTTGGTATTCTAACTCAGTGCTTGAAGACTGTCATAGTGCATAGAAGACTTAATGCTGCAACATTCGTAAACATACTACAGAAAGTTAATGCAAAGTTGAACGGTATCAACCACCATATAACCAACAGATATTGGCCAAAATTTGTCCAAAAACCTGTCATTGCTGTTGGCGCTGATGTCACTCATCCTGCTCCAGACCAGGTCAACGTGCTATCTAAGATTACCATTTTTCATTTCTTATGTTACCTTATTTTGATTACATTTATTTCATTAGTCTGTACTTTGTTGTGGTTATTATTATTTACTTATTAGTTCTCTGTTTCTGTTATTATTCTACCTGCTTTATTTGACTTTAATGTTCACTTTATCTACTTTACTTTACTTTAAGTTTATTCAACCTACATTTTTTAGTCTATACCTTTCATCACTTTAATTTTAATTCTTTACTATTCAATGGTTTCTCATACCTATTGTTATCTGTTTTTTTTTCTTAGCCCTGATGAAGGACAGAAACTTCGGCAAATATAAAAATAAATATAATTATTTATTTTTACTATATTTATTTTGACTGATCACCCAAACCATCCTTCTCTTCAAACAAAAATATTATTGAACATCTTTAAATTAGTTATAAAACACTTTATTAGTAAATTAGTTTATATTTTATAAAACACTTGATTTAAATAATTTATGTAATCAATTAAAGAAAAAGATTGTTTCGTTTCATAAGAGTTGTTTTGTTAATATTCAGAGTTTAAAAAATTGATTCATTATTAAACTTCGAATGAACCACCACAGTTTCTCAAAACTACTGTCCTATAGAGTAAATATGAATGATGAGAATTAAAATTTTTTATTTTGACTTATTTTTTGATAAATACCTTTCAGACAAATGTAGTCAATTTTGACATATTTGTAAGTGCCCTTGCATGGATCAGTAAACCAACCATTAGAAGATGACAAGTCGCAATAGGTTTTTCCTTCACATCTGGAATTAAAAAATATAATTTAAATTAGTGTGGAGAATTTTATGGAAAAACTACAAAAATCATGTTATTACTTACTTTTCTCTGACAATAGGCAATGTAGTGGCTGCTTTGCAGTTGGTATTCGACATCTTACCCTCTTTTGGGCAAGTTGTCAAATCAGTTCTTCCGTAGAAGGCATCTTCTACGACGATTATGGTACCTTCAGGACAAGCCATGTGCTTTTTGTCATGTTCGCATATGGTTAGTTCCTGCAAGACATTTGGAGGAGCTGCAATACAAGTTATGGTTTTTTATTAATAAATTAACTTTTTGCATGCTTATACTACGAAATTTCTAATTTATTAAATTAAAATGTTTAAGATAAGAAGGTACCTTGGGTAGTCTGAGGTGCGATTGTAGTTACTGGTGTTGATGGTGGTTTTGCTAAAAAATAAAAATATAAAATACAATTTTTAATATACAGTTGATGATTAGTAAGAATGATGTTTGATGTTTTTTCTTTTTCTTTTTATTATTGTATGTAAGGAATTTCAATCCATACATTCTTTTTTAACATTTTTTTTTATTTAACTATAATTAACTTTTTTTCTATTTATATATACAAGTAAAGTTTTTTTATGAAATGAAGTTATTTTATCTCTTTTTCGTTCTTCATCTCTCAAAGTGTATGTTTATGTTGTTCAACCCTTTTATATATTTTTGTTCATAGTTTCAAGTGATTCGTTCATAGTTTTCAGTGTTTTGTTCATAGTTTTAAATACTCTGTACATAGTTTTATCTGTATTGTATATAGCTTGTTCACCTAAGGTTTTCTTTACTTTTTCATTTATTTTATCAATTTTATTTATTGTTTCAGACTTTTAGGCCAGTAATATTCTATTCTTTTGTACAATTTTGTTATTCTAAAGGGACTTCGTCCCAGAATAAAGTTTTTTTTCTATCTATCTATCTATGTAGCCATGCTTCCCAGGTTATTACCCTACACCGCTCTTTCTGGCATAAGGAGGGGTTGTTCTAGAGGTACAACCAAACCTATTCTTATTAGAGTGGAAAGATCGAGATTTATTATTTATGTTTTGTTTATAAAATGTATATACAATTTATTAATATTAGTAATTAATACATTTTTGTGGACTTCCCACAGTTGCACGAGATTGTAGATAGGAAAAGACTTGAAATCTATGGTAGATGTAGGCACACCCAAAAAACTAGTCATCCTAAACAAAATGATGCTAATGAAGACTACCTGTCGAGTGAAACTTGGAAATTCACTGTTTGAAGAATTTGAGGTGGATAATGGATTGAGAAAGGGTGATCCTCTATCTCCCCATCTTTTTAATCTAGCCCTGGAAGTTGTTATACGTTCTATTATAATAAATCCAGTAAGAACTATCTACAATCATCTATCTTAACATAAGGCAAATGCTTATGTTGTCATCACCTCTAGAACCCAGCATGAATATTCCAAGAATTCTAAGAGGCAGTTGCTAAACTGGGCCTTAAAGTTAATGAAAATAAGATGGGGTACATGAAAAGTTCAAGAAAGGAAATAAATAGGAGAAAAAATTTAAGAGTTCACAACTTTAAGTCTGTAAACCAGTTCAAGTAGCTGAGAAGCATGGCTACATACAATAACAAAGTAGAGAGTGAAATAAAGGCCAGGATAACAACAGGGATTTGCAATTTGAAATTCACTCTTTAAAAGAATCAAAATTCTTATCTACGAAACTATAGTAAGGCCAGTGGTTATGTATGAGTGTGAGACATGGACCTTAACCAAAAACTCAGAACGCATGCTCAACTCTGGGGACAGAAAAAGTATTGAGAAGAAAAAGGGGTGGAGTCGGTAAGAATGGGATTTGGAGAAGAAACAGGAATGAGGAACTGTGTGAACTGTTCGGGGAACCCGACATTGTGGCATTGGTAAAAAGAGCCTGAATAAGACGGATAGCTTTGTGGAATGCCAGTTGTGAATGAATGCCACAGAGGATGCTCTATGAGAAGCCAGATTGCAGAAGAAGTAGAGGACACGCTCGAATCAGATGGCTGAAAAAAGTGTAGGATGTTCTGAGGCGGCTGGGTGTTCGAAGATGGAAGGAGATAGCTCAGTTCTGTGGAAATTAGTTGGGTGTTGTGGGGAAGGCTCGGATTCTGGAGTGCCATTATAATAAATAATTAATTTGTCATAAAATCTTTCTCAACAAAAAAAAATTATTACAAATGAAAAAAAAAAAAAACCTTTACCACTATAACCCATGAAGGGTCTTGGGCCTAGTACTATTTAGGGGAAGTACTATTTCTAAGTCAATGGTTGTGCAAGGAGGTGATTTGAATGAGATTATGCTCAAACCACCAGGTTTTTCCCTTAATTTATTATTTACTTAAGTTTACCGAATTTATAGAAGCTGGGTCTGCCCCAGGAAGGTTTCCTGACCCCAGGGTCACCTCACGCCTGAT
Organism: Nezara viridula; assembly: GCA_928085145.1. Classification (NCBI taxonomy): domain Eukaryota; kingdom Metazoa; phylum Arthropoda; class Insecta; order Hemiptera; family Pentatomidae; genus Nezara; species Nezara viridula. The sequence goes on along the minus strand of OV725083.1, from coordinate 3,570,253 downwards.
AAATAATTTTTCTGCCATTAATTGGGATTCGAACCTGGGACATTGAGCATTGGAAGATCACTGAGTTAGCCGACTCCTTGTAAATAAAAAAAAAATCAATTAAATTGCATACAAATAAAAAAGAACACCCTTAATTTAAAAAAAAAAAAATAAAATATTGCTCTCTCTTTTGGGACATGTTCTTTTTTTATTTTTTATGAACTGGCTACCTCCCTGCTTGCAAATATGACTTACGGATTCTTGTGTCTAGTGGGTACTACAACAGTACTAAGTATAAGTTGAAAATACCAGCAGTTAAAAAAAATATATAATTTTTTAAATATTTAATTTCCAAAAAATTCGGTTAAAAATATGACTTACGTCTCCTTGTGGTAGTGATCACTGTTGTTGTGGTTTCTTGTTTAAGTAATATAGGTTCTGAAAAAATAAAATTAAAGAAAATATCTTTTTTTTGTGGTGTAATTTTATTTTTCTAGATTGCAATAGCTGCATTATTTATAATAAGGTAATATAAATTTCAAGCTCTCAAAAGCGATGGATTTTGATTGTTTCAAAACTCAAGTGATTTCAAAAGATGATGGATTGAGAAGAGATAAATTTTTAGGAAGAAGAATTCCTTATAGTCTTTTGGGGTTAGGAAGAACTTCAAACTTTAAGGTTATAATTTTTTTTTTAATCCAGTACTCAACCATTTTCATTTTTTAAAATGAAAGAGTTAACCATTTTTAATTTTGCCACATCACTTTTATTCTTATCAAAATTGTAGGAATAAATCTAACTTTTTAAAAAATATTTCCAGGAGGATTGTTGTATTCACCTGGATGTAAGAAAATTTAGTTTTTCAATAAAAATATTCATAGACCATATTTTTGGCCTTATTTCCTTAGTAGTAAATAGCTACAATTTTTAGTTCTTAAAAGTGTTTAGTTTAGTTTAGAATTCTTAAAAAGTAGTTATGTTTTCTTTACCTTCTGGTCCTTGCCTCTCAGGAATTTCTAGATAAAAAAAAATCAATAATTAACAAAAATAATAACTACAAGATGTCAGTGCATTAATATTTAGTTTACTTTTCTTTTATTTTTTAAGATTATTTAATTCTTAAAGGCCCATTTAAATGGTTCCCATATTTTATTAATCTAAATGTATATAGTTAAACACAAGTTAAACATACATGAATTTTACATTTTTGATTAACAGAAAAATAAGTATAGTGTTGTTTCTAGCTTGTGTTGTTTATTTCATTTGGTTTTAATTATTTTTATTATAATAAGTAACAAGTTAAAGTATAAAAACAATTAAAAAAAAAAATTAAAATGTGAATATCTGTTAAGTCTTCAAGCAATAACTTTGGGGCAGCTTAAACAAGTTGTTTTTACTTCATTTCCTGGCATCATACAGTAAAAAAAAGTTCTATTGTCCACCATAATCAATTAGTTTTATTTTTCAAATAATAACTTTGACATGATAGTAAAAGCCTAACTTCCAAGGAAGCTATATGTCAGTAAAGAGTATCTAAATGTCAACACTACTGAACTTGATTAATTAAGTTCAGTATAAGACTTCAATTTAGTCTGTTAGATAAAAATAGAAAATAAATAATTATATTATAAGTATTTGTTTGAACTGGGATTTAATAAGCTGTTTATTTTTTTTGTTTTTATGAAGTATCTAGTACAGCTATGTGGAAAATATGGATGATTGGAATATATAGTAATTGGTAATTAAAAATAAAACTAAAAACTAAAAATGAGTGTCTTTTGAAGCATTTAATTTAAGCATTTTTAAATTAATAAAATAGTATTTGATTTCAATATAGGAGTACTGAGGGAGCGGTGTAGTTCAGTGGGTTTGGCACTGACCTCCAAAGCTCAAGATCCCAGGGAGGCTCGAGTTCGGTTGATGGCAGATAAATTGTTAATTCTGCTTCATCATGATCGACCCCGAAATCAGGAGACCCTTTTGGGGCCTACTCAGTCTCTATAAAATGGTTACTCTTAATTAATTAAGGGTAAAACCTGGCAGTTGAGCATGGTATTGGTCAAATCATCCCCTTGCACAACTGTTGGCACAGAAACAGTACATTGTAACATAGTACTGTAGTGGTACTTGTTTATGTACTGCCATATCATCTTTAGTGCTATGATTTTTAAATATGTTATAAAGCACTTCATTTAAATAATTTATTAAATCAATTAAAGAAATAGTTTGGTTTCATTGGATAAGAGTTGTGATAATATTCAGGGTTTACAAAATTTAAAGCATCATTAAAATAGTTTCTCAAACCTACTAAAATTTAGTATTAAATAATTAATACAAATAAAGAAAGTTAAAATTGAATTTTTTATTTTGACTTATTTTTTTATAAATACCTTTCAGACAAATGTAGTCAATTTTGACATATTTGTAAGTTCCTTTGCATGGATCAGTAAACCAACCATTAGAAGATGACAAGTCGCAATAGGTTTTTCCTTCACATCTGAAATTAAAAAATATAATTTAAATTAGTGGAGGATTTTATGACAAAACTACAAAAATCATATTATTACTTACTTTTCTCTGACAATAGGCAATGTAGTGGCTGCTTTGCAGTTGGTATTCGACATCTTACCTTCTTTGGGGCAAGTTGTAAGATCAGTTCTTCCATAGAAGGCATCTTTTACTACGATTATGGTACCTTCAGGACAAGCCATGTGCTTTCTGTCATGTTCGCATATGGTTAGTGACTGCAAGACATTTGGAGGAGCTGAAAGACAAAAAGTTTTAGGTTGTTATAATTAGATTAACTTTTTTCATGCTTAATCCTGCAAAATTTCCGATTAGGTAAATTAAAATGTTTGAAATGAGATACCTTCGGTAATGTAGAGCTCGGTTGTAGTAACTGGCGTTGATGGTGGTTTTGCTAAAACATAAATATATAAAATATATTATTCATTATAGATTTATTATTTATTATAGATTTAGATTAGCTATATCAGAGACTCTGCCCAATAGGCGAGTGTGAAATTGGATTGTACCAGGCAGGGTTTATGAGAGGTCGAGGGACTGTAGATCAGATCTACTCAATAAAATCAATCCTAGAAAAATCCAGAGAGCAGAGAGTACAATATTACCACGCATCACCTCTTTCTTGATTTTCAGAAAGCCTATAACAGCATTATTAGGGAGGAGATATTCCGAAATTTGTTAGAATTGGGAACTCCCTCAAAGTTGGTTTGTTTGATAAAGATGACCATGAAGAAGGTGATGTGTGCTGTCCAAGTTGGTGGAGGACTTTCTAAGCATTTTAAATGTAAAACAGCCTTAGGCAGGGTGACAGTCTTGCCTGTTTATTGTTTAATATGGCACTGGAATGTGCTGTTAGAAGCTGAGGTGTACAGATCGGAGGCACCTTCTTTAACAAATCGGCTCAAATCCTTGGCTCCCTGGATGACTTGGACATGGGAAGAAGTTGGTATCTATGATGGAGGCATTTCTCGTTCTACAGGAAAAAGCAAAAAGAGTGGGTCTAACAATAAATGAGTCAAAACCAAATATATCAGAGCAGGCCTGAAGCATTAAATCGACAGGGTGCCTATGTGAAAATCGGTGACTTCACATTTGAGTGTGTGAACAAATTTAGTTATTTGGGTTCTTAAGTGAACTCCGACAATAATATGCAGCAAGAAATTAATATACGGTTAATGGATGCAAACAGATGCTATTTCGGGCTCCTGAAACATATCAAAAGTAGATGTTTCTTGAGGATCACTAAGGTGCAGATTTATAAGACCCTCATAAGGCCTGTTCTGACTAATGCTCTTAAGATTCGAAAGGTTGTTCCTTAGAAGAATCCTTGGTCCAGTGTTCAGCTATAGCGTTTGGTGACAAAGAACTAATTCTGAAATAGAAAGAATGTATAATGTCGTCAGATTGATAAGGATCAGAAGGCTTCGTTTGGCAGGCCATGTTGCTCGAATGAAGAATGATGAGGTCCCTAAGAAACTTTTGGAAGAAAAGATACACGGCAAGAGAAGGGTTGAAAGGGCTAGACTTTGGTGGGCCGATGGAGTGGTGGAGGATTCACAGTTTATCTTAGGAGTAAGAAACTGGAGGGCAGTTGCAACGAAACGAGAGGACTGGCAGTTGATGTTGCGAGAGGCCTTGACGCACCACTGAATTGTAGTGCCAGAAGAAGAAGAATGTAGATTTGATTAGTATAAAAGATGTTTATTTTTACTATCGTTTACAAAGCAGTGTGTTCATAGTACAACAGTTAAAATAACTATTGGTCTAGAAACCATATTCATCACCTGGTATTGAACCTAAGACATATCTTGAGTTGTAATTGTGCAAGTTTTTTTAAATTCAATAAAAATAATTTCATATTGCAGTATCGCTCATTTGGTAGATCAATGACGTACTTATCATAAAATCATAAAATTTCATAGAAGAGGCACAATAATTAGAATTATTATTATATAAGTAACATAATTTTTAAAATTTATCGTACCATTGTAAAATCTTCTATTCACTCTAATTTTAACTGTTTTATGCTATGATATCAATTTGATTGAACAATTCTTTCCGAAAATTTATTGTGATAAAATTTTTTTTTCAAAATTTTACAGTTGCATCATTCATCCAGCGGATAAGCGATGTCACTTTTATAATGAATCAGCATTCATTTTTATTCTGATAGATTGTAAATAATTTATAATATGAAATTATAAGAATAGGATTATTTATTATGAAAAAAAATCAATGGTATATGCGGAAGTCTGGGAGTGAGGGGGGGGGGGACGAAACCAGGGCTTGAAATGCAATTTTAAATTTTATTTGTCTCTCCGAAGTGTCTGATAAGAAGATGGCCTCGAGATCTCCTATTGTAAATACATTTTTAGAGTGCTACCAGTGGGTAGTTTCTCAACAAGTCGTTTCATGTTATTATATTCTTGTGGTCACATTTACTGAATGCATTTTTATTTGTAATACATCTGTAAATATTCTTAATAAAATTATAATAAAAAAGTTTTATTTTTAATCGGTTTTAGTAGGAATGGAATCTTCATTTAAGTATTTTTACTTTCAATTACGTATATATGTAATATATACGTAAGGGTAAGTATTGAGATCTTAAAAATTTTTGAATCTGAGTTTTCAACAGAAATACACGTTTTGGGGTACCCTGAGTCCAAATGACCAAGTCCCGAAAAATGGTCTGTGTGTCTTTTTGTATGTGAACACTCTAGCTTGAAAACGGAAAAGTTGAACGAAACTGATATTACGTATTTAAGATAGGTCTATGCCTTAGATGTCGCTGCAACCTTTTCCTTAAAATTGGCTAACTGGAAGTGCCACTTTATATCAATGCTGAAACACATTTTTACAATTTTCTCAAAAACGGCTTTAACAATTTTTATTAAACTCAGTGTACCATTGTATAATTATGTGGTCTTTAATATCATTTAGGTCTTATCCCTGTTGATGTCACATTACCGGGCTTAAATTCCCAATTTTCATATACATCTCCCTTTAAAGTACTTTTGATATGATTTATTTAAAAAAATTAATCATTTCACATTATTCAGAGCTATGAAAAAATTCTAAATATAAATTTTGAAAGAATTTGATAAGTTAATAAAGAAGAAAAAAAAATGCAGAAAAGCCTGTATTGCTATAGACTTGAGCGCCTAAACGAATGTTCCGATTTCAATGAAACTTTGCTAAAGTCATTTTCTCGACACCCTTTAAATTTATTTTTCTTTATAACTACAAAATACAAGTGTCATAATTTCCAAAATATAGCAGAATACTTACGTCTTTGGGTGGTTGTGGGTACTGTGGTAGTTATTGTGGTTGGTTCAGTCTCTGAAAATAATTTTTTTTTTTATAAATAACAATTAGAAAAATTATTATATTTTTAAGCATGCAATTTCCAAAATATTACAAGATATTTATTTTAAATATAACTTACGTCTCTGGGTGGTAGAGGGTACTGTTGTAGTTATTGTGGTTGGTTCAGTCTCTGAAAATAATTTTTTTTTTATAAATAACAACAATTAGAAAAATTATTATATTTTTAAGCATGCAATTTCCAAAATATTACAAGATATTTATTTTAAATATAACTTACGTCTCTGGGTGGTAGTGGGTACTGTTGTAGTTATTGTGGTTGGTTCAGTCTCTGAAAATAATTTTTTTTTTTATAAATAACAACACTTAGAAAAATTATTAAATTTTTAAGCATGCAATTTCCAAAATATTACAAGATATTTATTTTAAATATAACTTACGTCTCTGGGTGGTTGTGGGTATTGTTGTAGTTGTTACTGTGGTTGGTACCGTTTCTGAAAATAATTGTTTTTATAAATACCAGCATTTAAAATAATTATTATTTTTTTAATGGTGTATTTTTCAAAATATTAAAAAGTACTAATTTTAAATACAACTTACGTCGCTGAGTAGTAGTGGGTACTGTTGTAGTTATTGTGGTTGGTTCAGTCTCTGAAAAGAATTTTTTTTATAAATAACACCAATTAGCAAAATTATTATTTATTTAATTGTGTGGTTTCCTAAATAATGCAAGATAGTAATTTTAAATATGACTTACGCCTCTGAGTGGTAGTGGGTGCTGTTGTTGTAGTTCTTAATGTGGTTGTAGTTCTTACTGTGGTTGGTACCGTTTCTGAAAATATTTTTTTTTTTTATAAATACAAGCAATTAGAAAATTTATTATTTTTTTAATTATGCAATTTTCAAAATATTAAAAAGTACTAATTTTAAATACAACTTACGTCGCTGAGTAGTAGTGGGTACTGTTGTAGTAATTGTGGTTGGTTCAGTCTCTGAAAATAATTTTTTTTTTATAAATAACAATAATTATAAAAATTATTATTATTTTAATTGTGTGGTTTCCAAAATATTGCGAGATAGTAATTTAAAATATGACTTACGTCTCTGAGTGGTAGTGGGTGCTGTTGTTGTAGTTCTTAATGTGGTTGTAGTTCTTACTGTGGTTGGTACCGTTTCTGAAAATATTTTTTTTTTATAAATACTAGCAATTAGAAATTTTGTTTTTTTTTAATTATGCAATTTTCAAAATATTATGAATTACTAATTTTAAATATGACTTACGTCTCTGGGTGGTAGTTGGTACGGTTGTAGTTATTGTAGTTGGTTCAGTCTCTGAAAATAATTTTTTTTTTTATAAAATAACAATAATTAGAAAAATTATTATTGTTTTAATTGTGTGGTTTCCAAAATATTGCAAGATAGTAATTTTAATTATGACTTACGCCTCTGAGTGGTAGTGGGTGCTGTTGTTGTAGTTCTTACTGTGGTTGGTACCGTTTCTGAAAATATTTTTTTTTATAAATACCAGCAATTACAAAAATTACAATTTTTTAAATGGTGCATTTTCAAAAATTATAAATTACTAATTTTAAATATGACTTACGTCGCGGAGTAGTAGTGGCTACTGTTGTAGTAGTTCTTATGGTGGGAGGTTGAGTTTCTGAAAATAAAAGTTGTTAAATATTTTATTAAAACATGTAATGTGTTATAATTTTATATTGTAAATATCGAGATGACATGTAATTTAAGTTTCTTTCTGTTTTAAGAAAAAAATACCACCTAACATTTAGCTTGCTAAAAAGAAGTTTTCATCTACAGAGGATTAAAATAATTTATATATATATATATATATATATATATATATATATATATAATATATATATATATATATATATATATATATATATATATATATATATTTTAGACATTTAGACAAAAAATAAAAAATATTTTTAATACAGGTCTTCAATTTCATGAAGAATGTTTAAAATGTCCAAAAAGTCTGAATATGTGTATAATACAACTACATAAAAGTTTCTTATTGTTGATAAAAACATTTTTATTGTTTGTGTATTTTTTGAGATGAAAAAAGTATCCTAATTTATTATTATTTTCAAATAATGATAAATTAGTATGTAATTTATAGAAAATACATTTTTGTTTAGTTACATATAGTATCTAGAATCCAACTGAATAAGTAGTTAAGCCAAAAAATATTTCTGTGATAATTTTGGATAATTTCAACTTTACTATCATCATCATCCTAAATCCTTTCTGCATGTAAATTACTTAATTATTTATCAGGCTGCAAACACATTTTCTTTACATGCCCAGGGCTTATAAATGTTTATATTAGAGTTGGTGAATAAATGTTTATAATGTTTAGACAAATTCAAGAGTTACATGTGTAACATGAAAAAAGATATCTCCAACATTTTCCACAGGATGGCAATAAATATCGACTTTTTTCTTCAACATTATTGGTGAAAATACTTAAAAATGTCCTATGTGTATGTATATTGTTGATGTAAACACACCCTCAGGAAAAAAAAAATCATTTGCAAGTGGTACTTTGCTAAATTCTCAAAGATGCTAAGAAATCAACTAATATAGATACAGTACTCTCGTTTATGAAGATCATAAAATTATTTAATAAATTTAAATTGTCATGTTCTTTGGATATGTAGATGATATAACTGTCCTTTGAAACAATCAAGAGGACATTGAAAAATGCTCTAATAAGAGAATCAGAGAAAATCGGTCTTTCAAGTATATGAAGATAAAACAAAAAGATAATTAGTCAACCATATAGGACCTGCAAGAGTAGATAAATTTAAATACCTCAGTTCCACAATAACCTCAATGAATGACCAATGGTCGGAAATAAACCAGCGTATCACAAGTGCAAATGGAGCTATCTCCTCACTTTCAAAGCTACTGAAATCCCAAAAAATCTCAAATTAAAGGCGTACAATGCTATGATAAAGCCAGTTCTGATACATCGCTGCAAGACCTGGTCACTAACCAGTACCCGAGAAAGAAGTATTAAAAAATTTATGAGAGATATCCTCTGCACACTAGCAGGAATAGATTGGGATTTGAGTGCTGACACATTGCGGAGAAAGAACAATAAGAACTGCTTATGGAATCTGATCGATCAACTTCTCATGATATGAAGGCAAGGAGGTTAAGATGGACAGGGCATATAGCTAGAAGCATTGAAAGGTCAAAAACCTGGAAAAAAATAGCTCAAGATAGGTAGAGATGGAGTAGACATGTTAAGGCGGCAAAAGATCTAAAAGGTCTGTAATACCACTAAATATAAAAAAAAAATACATTATGTACATATGCTATCTCTAGGGCCTTCTAACATGGAAAAATATTGAAATAAAATTGAAAAAAAAATTGTACAACGAATTTAAGAAAAGTAGATTAACAGTGACAGATTGATTTTTAGTATTTATCATTCATTTTGATAGAAACGTATTACAGCATAAAGATTAATTCCCCCAAACTTAAATTAGTTGCTCCCCTACCACTTCAGATTCAAGCTGCCTATACATACAGTGGACCGTTTTTTGGGCAACTGCTTTAGGGTGGTGATTTAGAAGGCCCCTGTTGTTATCCAATGTGCCTAATGTCTAAGGTCACTATATATATTACTCCCATTACCTTTTCTATACATATTGGTAAAGCAGCATTGAATGTATCATTTTTCTGTATCATAATGTGTTTAATTAATTAGAACAATAGTTTCAAACTGATGTTCAATTCATAAAAAATGTTTTCTTTAATTATTAATGCTTTGTTATTGTAACTTATAAGTATTTATAATATAGTATTATTTAAAATTTTAAGTATATAGTTTTTATTGGTATTATTTTGGTTTTGAATTACTTGTTAATTATTATAAATTATCCATATTTTCATGGAGATGTTGTTTTATAAACTGATAGAAATAAATTTAGTATTTTATATTATGTCTTTAATCTTTAGTATTTTATATTATGTATTCACCGCAGAATGATGTAGTTAATTTAAATACTAAATAAGGTAATACAGTAATTTAATGAGAAATAAGATAATTTAAAATAAAAATATTTCTTAACATATTATATTGAAAAAAAAAAAAACTGAATTAAAACTTACGCCTTTCAGTCACATATTCAATCACGCCTGGAATTATTGGAAGATATGCTGTAAAAATCCAGATAAAAACAAGATTAAATAATCAGTATTAAATCTTGTAATCATTTAAACTAAACTTAAGTTATAAATAAATAAATATAGTCATCAGGCAGAATTATTTCTAATGTCTACATTTATTTTCTCAGAAATAAGGTAATTTAAAATAAAAATATGTTATAATCCTATAATATATTCTTATTAAATAGATATAAGAAATATAATCTATACCATTATTATCATCAAAAATAGGTTCATCTCACTTTAATTTGGAAATTCTTTGAGAAATTGGATGTTTATTACCTTAGTAAGATATTCTGTATTAATAATAGACATTATATATTAACTAAACTTAGGAACGTTCTCCAGACTATTAAAGACAAAAATATTACATTGGTTTGCATATGTTAAAATAATGTCTCCAGAAAGGTGAATACTTAATCAATAATAATATGTTTTATTTTAAAATTATAACACATATAATTTAGCTATTAAATTAAACATGTATCAAGAAAATTTATGGAAATTTTATTGCTAAAAGCAATATTGTTTATATAATTAAAGTTATTATATATATATATATATATATATATATATATATATATATATATATATATATATATATATATATTTTTTTTTTTTTTTTTTTTTTTTTTTTTCAACATGTTTCTAGTATGTTTTGGATGAAGTTCAGAATTTTTCTAAAAGATCCACTTTTACATTTTATTTATTTAAAAGTTTTAAAAAGTGTTTCTGGCCAACAACCACTGTGAACTGATTACACTACTTATTTTCTATTTATTTTGATATGTTAAAAAAAAAAAAAAAGCTGTGAATTAAAACTTACGCTTCTCAGTCCCATATTCAATTACACCTGGAATCACGGGGGGATATGCTGTAACGGAATAAAACAAGATAAATAAATCAGCATTATATTTATAATATTGTTTTATATAACAAAATAATATCAAGTATAAAAAAAAATGAATAAATTTCAAGCAAAAATAAAAACATTAGTTTAATTGTAGAAAGCTTTTGTAAGACTTCTAAACATAGCCCAAGTTGTTTTTGAAGTAAAAACTTCTTTAGAAGTGTTTTAAAATTTTTTATAGGGAGTGAATTAGATTGGGCCATCATATCTCCAATGTGTAACGCTCAGGCTAAGTCGGCTTGAGTCGACTAATTGAATTGTTTTTGAATATGAATTAAAATATCTGAAAAACTAAAATTGGATCTTCAATCCGACCGATTCCTAAGATGCCATTATAAAACTCCAAGATGATATTAATAGAATAAGTGCTTGGGCAAGCGCTGCTGAGCTCCCCTGAAAGATTACGACTGGTTTCCATAAGTAACATGAGCTTAATATAATACGGACTCCGACAATATTATTTACATATGCGGTTTTCATAAATGCTGTCGTTAATATTATTTAATATTTAATTTAATTATAGAATTCAGCGATAAAAAAAAATTAAGATAAATACCTACAATTAAATATAAATAAATTTTTACTTTCACTTCCCCTTTGTCTGAAAATACTCATTTCTGCTAAGAAGATTGTAAGTGAAAGTCGTGTGATGCACGCACCAGATTTTTTTTTTAAGTACTACTAAATGATAAACCACGTAATGTTCCACAAATGATGATATAAGAATATCGTATATAATAATATATAAATATATATTATATAAGATTATATAATATAAGATATAAGAATATATAAAACTACGATTCCCGGTCGCTGGATATTTTATACATTTTTACATATATACATACATTTTTACATGCTTATCCATTTTTGATTCCTCGCTACAGAAGGTGGGGAAGCTTTCTATTCGTGAAGAGGCTAACAAATTTTTTTTTTGGGCTGATTCAAATATTTTAACTTTGACATTTTAGACATTAATCAACATATTTGGTTTCGTGTCTGCCTGTAGTAAAATCTATGTGAAGCACATACCACCAATTATAATCCAATATTCATGAAATTGTTAGCGATTGTATTCGGATTTATTTTTTATCTTTTTTAATCTTTGCTTAGCATTTAGAATGTTCTAGTAGATGTATAGTTTTCGCTATTCCATGGGATATCTGTATGAAGGTCAAAACGTCACATCGCCTGCAACTAATACTCCAATTTTGATATTTTTATTTTATTTTTTGTATGGAATATCATTATATAAATAGGCAAGATAAAGAAGTTTAGTACACCCTTTTCCTCAGGCCATCCACCGATTTACTTTTTTTGTTTAGTAGCTATCTATTTTACTTATATTTAGGTTATTTTATTTTTTTATTGTACATAGTTTTTATTTATTATTATTTAGTTATTATTTTACTTTTGTTAATTTTATTTTATTTTTTTGTATATACGGTGTGAATGTGTTCATTTATCAATATAATTATTGTCCCCGTGACAGAATATTAATAAATAAAAATATTAAATAAAAAAAAAAAGTAGCTATCTATAAAAAAGTTTTAGTTTTATCAATAAAACAATTTAGAAACAGTGTTTATAAATAAAAATGCCAATGTTCAGTTGTTCAAAACCCCAAATCTTCGAAAATTCTTGACTGATAGCTTTCGAATTTTGATACATTGTAACCAACTTCAGAACTGTTTTTATATACAGTTTAATACCATCTTTTCGAAATGGTAAATGAAATATCTTCAATAAAAATCATTATCATTTGGTTTTCGACACTATTTATCCATTTTCTTCTCTCTAACATGGTGTCGCGTTAAGATACAGTTTTTAATTATAGGCTGTTATAGAGAGGATAAAATGTTGAATAATTTCCTCGCTTACAGTATACAGGCCTGATTTTTAGTTGTTGAGATATTTTAATTCATATGTAAAATATTTTAATTAGTCGACTCTAGCCGAATTTATCCGAGCGTTAACACTTCGGAAATCTGACGGATCAATCTAATTTGATCTCCACAAAAAGTTAAAACGCGCCTAGAGAAGTTTTCAATTAAAAAAAAATCATCGAAATCTAAAACATGTCCGATAAGATATTTTTTTCGGTTTATATTTTTAGAAGAGTTCTATTATGACAAATTTACATCTGGCATTTTGCTATCGTATGAGTATAATGTTGAAATGAAAGATTTGTACCTACCAAGGAAGAAAGTGGGTTCACATTTTTTAGATGGAACGATGGATTCAGTTTATTAAAGTACCCAAATGGTACTGCACTGGTCTGAATTTTAAGTACATATAAAAGTGTATGTATGAATATATAAGTGTAAAAAAAAAAAGTTGGAAACCTTAAATGTTTAACTATGATTATCGTCGAATTTCAACCACTGGCCGAAAACCACTCTTTATTAAATAAACACAATCATATATATATATATATATATATATATATATATATATATATATATATATATATATATATATATATATATATATATATATATATACATGATATTATCACATACATAAATAACTAAGAAATTGTACATTAAAAGTTATTCGTACTTAAAATTTTATGTTATACCAATTTATTTTAGTCATATTTAAATATATATATATATATATATATATATATATATATATATATATATATACAATTATAAATATAAAGAGCTTCGAGGCAATAAGTTAGAGAGGTTTTATTAAAATCGTTACGCCACTTTTTACGCTACAGTCCAGATCTGTGCAAAACGTAAAAGTTTTTAGAAAAACAAATAATAAACGTATTTTGTGTTTAAATTACAAAGAAAAAATCAAAATACGATCGGGAGCCTACACTATTTAGAAATTTATTTTCTGGTTTTAAAATACAAAATGAAATAAATTTTTGTATTTTAATATCTAGGAAATAAAATACGAAGACTTTGTTTATATTTTGTATTTTAAAAAGAAAATAGCAGCATATGTTTTTGATATCTGAAAAAAACTAGACTTTTTTCGATAATCATACAATAAGATCCTTTATGTACATAACTAATTTTTATATCTCTGTTCGGAAGTTGTTTTATTACAACCTCGTTACAAAACCATTTTTATCAAATTATTAACTGTGTGTAGTAACTGTTTTTATTCAATAAGAAGGAATATCTCAAAATCTGTTCAATATAATTAGATTACGAGTAGATACAATTTTTTTGAGAAAACAGTGATTAAATTTAGTAAGATCAATGATACGACCACTGTACTGTTGGAGTTGCAGTATATACCCCATACCCGTGCAGCATATATTTGTTATCCCGATTCGTGGAAAAATTCCGTTATTAGACTTCCTGAAAGTCCTTTTTATCATTGAACTTAGTAAATTTAATAACTGTTTTCTCAATTTTGTCTACTTTACGATGGTGTACTTAGAATTTAACTATCGTGAAAGGTATTTGAGTAATTCCTTCTTATTCAATAAAAACGTGACGACCTTAAGACAACTTTTTTTTCTTCCCTTCCTTGCCTTTTAGGCTGCACGTGTTTTTTTCTCGGGCCGGAGTGAGGGCGGGGGAATTATACTGAGTTAAATATCCCACCGGTCACCAGGATTTGATAACTGGTAATAATCCTGGATATATGATAAAAGACCTAGATAGGATCAGTGCCTGGGCAAGCTTGAATAATTTAAACTTAAACGCATCAAAAACTCAGGCAATTCTTATAGGTTCCAACTCCCTCCTTAGATCCATCTCCACCCTTCCTTCCTTGATTATTAATGACCAACCAATCTCCTTCTCCCCCTCTGTAAAAAACTTAGGAATTACCATTGATCAAAACCTATCATGGAAACCCCATATTGCTCATATCTCCAGAAGTTCAATTGGGACACTTAAACTATTTCATCGTTCTCGCCAGCATCTCCTACAACCTATCCGCAAGCTCCTCGTTTCCTCATTGATTTTCCCCTACTTTGACTATTGCTGTGTGGTATACGGTGGCCTCTCGTTGGAGCTTGAGGACAGACTGAAGAGAATCATGAACTGTTTTCTAAGATTCGTCTTCGCACTTCGAGATGGTCTCATGTGTCCCACCTATAGGCCGAGTCAAAGTGGCTCTTCCCCTCTTCCCGCCGCCTTTACTTCCTTGGAAATTTCTTATATCAAACGATCAACTCCCAGCACCCTTCCTATATCTACTCTCTTCTCCAGCCTAAACATTTAATCCACTCAATAAAAACGAGATCCCGTGATTCTGACCTCTATATTCCATTCCACAGGACAAAAACCTATGAACGTTCCTTCTTAGCCCGCTCCGTCACCTACTGGAATTCTTTGCCACATAACATCCGTCATGCCTCTTCACTGTCAACTTTCAAATACCTCCTTTTCCAATATCTCCTCACATCCCAAACAGAGGATTCACAACCATAAATTTCATTTTATGAATGAATTTGTGAGAAGTAAATGGTGTTGCCTACTGTTTAAGTTTTAACATAAAACAGCAATGATCTTTGACTATTATTATTACTATTTTTTTTTTTCTCTTCGCCTCAGGTTGTGATTTTTCTTTCGGGTATATATGTTTATATTTTATACTTTTTGTCTCTCTGTGTATCAATATGAGTATGTAAGTATACATAGTTTCTTTTTTTTTCGTTATAATAGTAATAATAATAATAATAATACTTTATTTATTCTGGGACGAGTCCCTTTAGAATAATACAGGAAGACAGAAATGAGGGTTAAGGAGCCTCAGAGATATATAAATAAAAATACAGAGTAATTGAACAGTCTTGGTTAAAAAAAATAATATATATATATATATACACATATACATATAAGTTGCTTTCCAATTTTGATCAGTTGATAATAAAAGAAAAAAAAATAGATAAACAAAAATTGGAGTACAAATAATGAAGAACGAACTAATAATTTATGTACATATTTTCAGTAGTATCTATTTACGATTTTATGGGGACTGGATGGATAAGAAATGATTGAACAGGCGGGATTTAAAGGTAGGAAGGGTATTAGATTGACAGATATGGGAAGGGATGGAGTTCCATAGAGATGAGGATCGGATAATGAACGATTTGTCGAAAGCAGCGGTTCGGTGGGCCTTTATGTATAAATCAGAAGACCGGGAACGAGTATTGCGGGAACGAACAGAGGATTTGAATTGAAAGAGCTCGGAGATGTATGAGGGACGGTGGGATTGGATGACTTGAAAGAAGGAGGATGCCAGGAAATACTTACGACGGTAGGAAGGATAAAGCCAATTTAACTCCGCGTAAACATGGGAAACAGAGGCGTCCCTTGGGATCCCGAAGATGAATCGTACAAAGCAATTTCATTATACCACAAGTAATCCTGAGATTTTATTTTATCTTAGTGTTTGCATATTATTATGCATATTATTCTCTCCCCTTATCTTAAGAAAACCATAAACTTAGTCTTAACTCCTTTTCCGTTCGAAATCGGCCCATACATTAAATTTTTTTTCTTGTTGAAAACTTTATCTAGAATCTCCCCATAGAGTTTTGCTATTATGAACTGAGATACCCTATATATTAATGAATTATCTTAACATTTTAATTTTTTTTTTTTTTCATAGCCCCTTTTTACTTATTTTTGTCTTTAATCCTTGGATTGTCTTAATAATACACCTTTTACTGCTTAAAAACATTGTAAGGTTTATTTTTAGATTTTTGTCGTTTCTTAAGTATTTCGTTCTTCATCTGTAATATGAAGGTGATGGGGCTCACCTCAGGCTTGAGTTGACCTTATCCTCTAGAGCTTATAACTAAATTAAAACATCGATATCATGTGATTTGTTGCCAACGTTTTGGAATTTTGGCTGGTAACAAATTGTTAAAAAGAGGGTTTGCCAATTGTTGGGATTTTTCGAAAAATGATTTTTATTCGTTTTGCGAAAAATTCTTTAATTTCTCATCATCATTGTTACGTTATGTATTATCTTCTTAAGGTTGTTTTATCGAGATCGTGCGTCATATTTGAAATATGAACATCGTACAAAAATATGTATAAGATTGAATATACAAAAATAAAAAAACATATACTTAGTTACCTATATTGGAGCCTTTTGATGATTTTCCATCCTTTCCCTTCTTCTGACCTTTCTTGCTATCTTTGTTCTTCTTATCCTTCTTGTCCTTCTTCTTCTTATTCTTCTCTTCGGAGCTGCTGGAACTCGAAGAGTCAGCGAGGGCGACCGAAAGGAGAACGAGGCAAACCAACAGGACAGCGATCCTCATGATTACTCGCTCAAGACTAAAGAAGGAGGAAGGATCCAGGATTCTTAAATACAGTCAGCAAGCTTCATAATAATCGAACACTTGTGATAATATTGAAACTGGTGTTAACGTGGGATCTTTAAACAAGTAATGAATAATTTAATCTTGCATTGTTTTAAAGTAATTAGTTCTAAGAATTAATTTGATTATGCATATTTTTCAAAGTCGATCTGAAATTTTAGGTGGACGTGAGGTCCAGAAAAAGTTCCTACTCACAAAAATATATTTATAGAGGTATTTTTATTTTCATTTACCTATATATGAAATATATAGTAAGAGAAAGTATTGCGATCTTAAACGAAATCGATGGAAATACACATTGTGAGGTCCAGATGATCAAGTCTTGAAAAATGTTCTGTGTATGTATGTGATCAGCCTAGCTCAATAACTAGAAGTCGTGCTATACTGAAATTGAGTATTTAAGTTTTTGTTTATTTGCCTGAGATATTACCGTAAGTTTTTCGTCAAAATCGGCTTACCTAAAGTGCCCCTTTAAATAATCAAATTTAGACATTTTTCTAAAACGATATTGATTAAATTCATTATATCAGTGTTTTATTAAATCTAACTTGGCTAAAGACCTAATTTTCTAAATTACTTCCTCTAAAGTAGTATTAATTTTTTACTTTCACTTACCAATATAAAGTGAGGGTAAATATAGAGATCGTGAAAATTTTTGAATCTGAGTTTTCAGTTTTAAGGTCCCTTGAGTCCAAATAATCAAGTCTCACAAAATTGTTTGTATGTGTGTACTTTATATAATCGAGTAAACACAATTTTACGATATTCTCTAAAACGATTTGAAATAAACTAAGTATATCAGTATATTATTAAGCACTTTTTAATGTAATGTGGGTTTTATTCCCATTGATGTTCTTTACCAGGGCTTAAATGGCTAATTTTCAATTATTAGCTTCCTGTAAAGTACCTTTAATTTTTTATATTTGAAATAACTAACTATTTTACATTAATATTTGATACAAAAAATACGTAGATATAAAATATGAAAGAACTTGATGATTAACTAAAGGTGAAATAACGGATTATATATCGTAACGGATTATAGTTGTAATGGAAGAACCAAAGATTTATTGTATTGAAAGATTTGTGAGAAATATCCTCCGTTCATTAACAGGAATGGATTGGGATTAGAGTGTTAACACATTGCAGAGAAAGACCAATAAAGAACTGCTAAAAGAAACTGGTCAGTCAATATATAATAAGGAGGTTCAGATGGACGGGATGTTGCTCGAAGAAATCCATCAGGACGCCTCTACAAGACAATGAATGCCAGAGTAGTAGGCAAGAGACCAGGTGGGAGAACAAAAACCAGATGGATAGATAGGATAAACTAAGATACGGCTGAGCTTCATGCAGCAAACAGGAAAGCAGTCGCCCAAGATAGGCAGAGGTGGAGAAGGATGGTTCAGGCGGCCAAAGATCTACAAGGTCTGTACAGCCTACCGAAAAAAAAAATTATATATAAGAATTATATAAGATTATATATATAGTAGTGGACCGGAGCCCCAACAGCCTTTCTCTATTATCGTCTATTAAGAACGTTCCATTAAGCTGCAATCTAAGATAAGGAGTCCTTCAAATTAAAGAAAAGACAGCAACAGAATTTAAGAACTCAGTCTCAAATTACAAAATAATCTATATTTCTGATTTAAAAAAGAATCACTCAATTATTATTATTATTGTTAATTGTAAAAAATTCTTCAAAAATAAATCATCTGATGATTTTTAAAAATTCCAAATATAAATTTTGATCAAATTTGATTTTATTTTTTTGTAAAATAAGAAACAAAAAATTACTGATTCTATCAAATGAATTCAAATGTACATTGAATTTGAAAACCAAAATGCGTTTCAAGTAAAGTAGACCAAATACATTTTTGTCACTAAAAAACTTTTGAGATTATTTTTAGTGTTCTTTAAAACTCTTAAATATGAAGTTCTATTCAACTAAAAAGTTAAATATAAAATAAAAAATCCAGTATCCTTAGATGGACTCATATAAAACTCCTCAAAGAAGAGTGCCTCAAAAGAGTTGCTCTACTTAAATGCCTTTCTCACACGATTTGGGGAGTAGATAGAAAAAGCCTATTGAATATATACTATGCAAGTATTAGAAGCAAATTAGACTTCGGTTCAAGCGTTCACGGCTCTGCTTCAAGCAAAACTTTAAGAATTTTGGATGTGGTACACAACTCTGCATTAAGAATTTGTACAGGGTCATTGCCAACCTCCCCTGTGAAAAGTCTTTATGCAGAAGCTGGTGAACCTCCTCTAACCTTCAGAAGATTGTACATGACAACGAAGTATGGTCTCAAAATCAAAACTAACCCAAGACACATACTAAATAAGGTATTATTCTGTAATGAGGCAACAAGTAACATGAGGGAGGAAAAACTTTATAGAAACACTTCTTGATCATTTTTCGGACCTAAACATTGAAAATGCTCTGGATGTGCCGGATATAATAATACCCCGATGGACCAACGTCAAACCAACTATAGAAACCTCAATTGCCAGACATAAAAAGGATATGGCACTTCCAGTTGAAGTTAAAAAATTATTTTTAGAAAATTTGGAAAAATATAAGGAGTGTCATATCTTGTAAACGGATTCCTCAAAGTAGATAAGGGAGTAGCATGTTCCGTTATAAATTCTAATACTCAAACTTCCGGAGGCTTGTTCAGTGTTTATTGGTGAAATTATAGCTATTAGAGAAGCTCTTAAACACATAGAGACAAGTGAAACTACCAATTGGGCAGTGGTGACAGACTCTATGAGTTCATTACTAGCCATTGAACATACCAGGCTCAAAACCACTCTCGCAAAAGATGTAAGAAATGTTTGGTGGGTACGAAGGGAGAAGGGCAAAGAAGTAGTGTTCATTCTAATCATTGTTCTTTCAATTTTCGTATCAACTAAATTCTCGAAAAAATTCAGGAAAAAAGGTTATAAAGAAAAGAAAAATGTTATGGGGCCTAACTCCCTAAGTATATATTATACTGTAAAATTTATAATAAAACTTTGAAAGGTAATTAAATTACCAACAAACCAAAAAAAAAAAAGATCATCGGCATCGAACCAGTATTAGCGATGATACAGCTTATTCTATTTTTTACACATGTTTTAACTTTTTACTTTCCTACCTATACTGGGTAAGGAAAGTATTGCAATCGGGTCAAATTTCCGCCATGCGGTTTTAGACGGTTCTATACGTTTCAACGCTCCCTAAGTCCGAAAAATACGCCGTTTATCCTGTCGTTTGAAATTTATTGAAATTCCCTACAAAGCCATATAAAAATCGTGGACAACTATTAACGAAGTTACAGCTATTCAATTTCCAATATGAGATTACGGTTTCATATCATTGTACCAGAAAGAGGTGAATGAGAGAATAAAGATGACTAAGTAACAGTAAGAAAATCTGTTGCCCACATCACACAATCTTCACTATTTCCTCTACTTTTAACAGAAATTATTGTTTGACAATACTAAGCTATGGCAAAAAGTTTTTGATCAGCAAAATTAGGAAGTATTGAAATTTTTACACTGACCTACCTTAAGCCGGTTTACATTGCTTTAGTTTATCAAATAAATCGTACTCACATCTTATGTTTGATCAATTTTCAGGAAAATGTATCTAGTTCAGTTCTTTTTTGTTTCTTCCAGAACATATGTAAAGATATAAAAACTTTTCTGAAATAGGTAGGAAAGTCGTGTGAGTGGACACACCAGATATTTTTTCTTACACAGATATTCTTTATAAGAAATAAATAGAAAAACTCAACGTTTTTATTTTATATCTCCAGTACGACTTTTTTTTACAGTTGGTTTGTGCTATTTCGTTTATAGGACCCTAAATCTCTTCTAGGTTTTGTGTGGGTAGCTGACATGATGTTAAAGATGTAATATAAGTTTTGCTATTTTTGAAAAAAATCCAAGTTGAAAACTTAAGAGCAAAACATTTTTATCTTTCAATTGCTATAAAAACATCATATTTAAGGGTTCTTCAAGGTGAGAAAAACGGATATAAACTTTGGTTATCCCTTAAAAATTATTTATCAGGATCACAATGTGTAAACTGTGTACATATGTTCATGTACTAAGTTTCTATACATTCTTATTTTCGAATGAAATTTGCCCTGCTTACCAGATTTTGTACATGTAATCTTACTCCATATAAACGTCCGGCTTACCAAAAAAAATTATTTGGCATATTAGCTATAGTGTGACTACACATTTGAAATAATGAGCAGTCAGACGCCCTCATGCCGAAAGTAAGTAACATTTTTACTTTCCTACCTATACTAGGTAAGGAAAGTATTGCGATCGGGTCAAATTTTCGATATGCGGTTTTCGACGGCTCTATACGTTTCGGAGCCGAAAAACAGCTCTGAGTTCGAAAAACACATTTTTAGCCACTGATTTGTATGTCTATCAGTGCCAAGATTTTCTCGGAAACTACTGAACCGATTTTGTTGCTTCTTTTTTTATTTTGTACGATTTCGACTACTGATGCTTGATGCTGATAATTTGGTTAGCGATTCCAGGATTTAATTTGGGGGGAGGGCTTCAGCTCGAAGAATTTTTTTTCATATATATAACGATAATTGAAAAAAAAAAGAAACTAACTACCCATATGACATGGTGTCTTAGTGATTCTTGAAGTCCTATTAAATGTAATTACATGAACAATAAAATTTTAAGAGATAGTTTTTAATATTTTTTTCTATAAAATATATTTATATTTTACCATTTTTGGGGCGGGAGGGGAGCTATCGGGCTGAAGCCCCGGGCTGATATCTAACCCCTAACCACCCCTAAATCCGCCTGTGCTCCATGGGCAATAGCTACTGCGTAATAAATTAAAAACATGTTTTTCTGTAGACAGTAACGCGAAAAAGGCTCTAATGATTATAATGAAACTTTCCTGTAATGTTCTAATAATTGTCCCTTCAATTTTCGTACATGGACTAAATACCCGAAAAAATTCAGGAAAAAAAGTTAATCAATTTTCAGGAAGATAAATCTAATTTAATTATTCTTTTGTTTCTTGATGGACATATGTAAAGATATAGAAACTTTTCTAAAATAAGTAGAAAAGTCGTGTGAGTGGACACAGATTTTATTTAAGGAGAAATAAAGTTGAGATTTGTGTTTTGAATAGCAAATAAATTCTTTTTTCTTTACGCAATGAAAATTAATCAATTCTAATTTATGTGCAGTTCTGTTTGTTTATCTGCTATTTAAAGACTGAAATCAAAACTTTGCACAATTGTTTCTTAGAAGTTTTTAAATGTTTATGGAAGAATTTCAATATTATTTTTAAACCCATTACGACGTATTTGTTCTGAATGTTCACTTTCCTAATTCTTTTTTAAACGATTAAACCATATTATATTTTATAATCACCATACAAATTGACAAAATTTTAGAAGCATATCATTTTATTCAACACCTTAAGGGAAATATACTAAACCTATTGAAATATCAACAGTAAACTCACATGCCTGAGAAACAATAATAATTATGGCTTTATTTCTAAGAAATTTAAACACACAAACATATGTACATATATATTTATAGTGCATATCAGCTAAGAGCTAAATGCATACCTTATTTTTATAACCGTCTGTGGGTAGTTTAAAAAACCCCAAATTTAAAAAAAAAAGCAAGGATTACACCTTATAAATTAAAAATATTAACATTTGATAACGTTCTGAGGTGGTGGATACAAAAGAAATTGAAATAATTATTCGGGGTTGATGGTTGAGTGTAGTGAATAATTAAAGAGAAGGATGGTTATGCTGAACAGTCAAAATAAAAAAATAGAAAAAATAAATAATAATATTTTATTTATTTATATTTTATTTTATGCAATTTGCACCTGCGCATCTAGCAAATTTGTTGTGTTTTTATTTTCTTGGTGTAATTGCTTGATTTTTTGTATGTTGATGTTTTTATTGATGTAGTAGGTCTCTTGGCCATTTTCTTCTGAATCTTCGTTGCTCAGGTAACAGGGAGCATGAGATAGAAAGAACCAGAGGATTGGAGTGATTTTGGGTTGAAGAATGAAATGTAGTGTATTTGTCTTAAATAATAATTTTTAAGCAATAATGGAGAATACCTGATCTACGTGAGATTAAAGAAAACAAAAAAGTGAATTTCTATAACGAGATTAAAAAGAAAACTGAAAGTTGAACGGAAATGAGTAAATCTATTTATAAAACAATTAAGGAGATGGTATAATGTAGAGGTAATAAACATTAAATAATAATGAGGTATTAATGAGCTTTGTGAAACATGCGATGAAAGAAAACGAAAAAGAATTAAAAATAAACAGATAGTATAATGCGATTTAGTATAAAATAAGAATAAATAGTATAATAGTATAGTATAATAATATAATATAGGATAATTAAGGAGATATCACAATGCAGAGATAATAAATATTAAGTGAAAAATAGAGGATAACCGGTCTACGTGACATAAAGAAAACGAAAAGGAATATATTAAAGAACACGAAAATGAATTAAATTAAAGAGAAATGAAGAAGTTGTCAGCGAAAAGGAAAAAGGAGATTGTTATGAATATTTAATAAATTCAGAATTTGGGAATAGACTAAGGATCAGTTTTGTTTGTCTGTTTTTAAATTCACTGTCTTTGGTTGGAGCTGGATTCGGAGGGTTTCAGATATGAATTGTTTGTCATGGTTAGGGACAGAGGCAATGATGGAAGTTTTGTTGAAAAATGAAAAGTGTGGTTTAGGGATAGAGAATGTTAGTTTTGCTATTTTGGTTTATTATTTTCAATAAATGAACCATTGTGATTGAACAAAAAATTCAAAAACTTAACTCCCTCTCAAAATTTGAGGTTTAACGTTTCAGAATACGTAGAATTCAAAAAACGAATATAATTTTTTTTGTTGTCAATTTTGGATTTCAAATTAGAGGTCACCCGAGGATGATCCCTTTCATCGATATTTCTATCCGTCTTTTCCTTTTAAGATGGCGACCAAAAAACATGCGTTGCTATAGACTGTAGCGCCTAAAAAAATGCAATGATTTCAATGAAACTTCGCTAAAGTCTTCTTATCGATGCTTTTTAAATATATTTATAGAACACACTTCGCTGAAGAGTACTTTCCTTTTAAGATGGAGGTTGAAAAATCTGTATTGTATAGGCTGTAGTGCCTGAACGGATGTACCGATATTAATGAAACTTTTATTTTAGTTATCATTAACATTTTATTTCTTTAATTTCAAGTATTGTGTAGATATAATTTTGTTTTGATTTAGTTTATTTTTATATTTCTTTAGCTCCCTGTCAAAACAAAGGAACTAAGAAAACAATAATGAAAATGTTTTTGGTAGTTTATATTTCTGATGACGGGTTTCTGTCTCACAATAATATTTACATATTACAGTGTCTGTATTGAAAAGACGTATTGTACGTCAAAGAAACGACGATCTTCTTACACTCGCTGTTTGATCTTTTATATTGTTACTAGATTAGTATTGTTGTCATATTAGCATCAGGAAATAATTTGCATTCTAATGAACGTAGCAGATGGTTAAATAGCTGTTAATTAACAAATATTTCCTCTATTAAGATATCGTCATGAAATATTTATTTATTAAAATTAACGTTTTACTATGTTAAGCTATGAAAGTCTATTTATAGTTGGTTTTTTTTATTGAAAAGAAATTAAAAATTAATTGGCTTACAATCAGCCTTTGTGTTGATTAAATTTCAACAGTTTATTTCTAAATTAATCAGTTCAACAACGAATTATCTTACATGTTTGTTAAGTTTAAATGATATAATTTACTTTTTAAGGCATGTAATAAGCCTAGGTTCGATTTCAGCTGGAGTTAAAAAATTCACAAACATGAACATTATACATACATATATACATTTCGTTAATGACTTTGTAAATGATCTTTTAATTCATGCTTTTTCCACATTCGTGAGTTATACATTCACCATGTATGACTCTAATTTTTATTTCTGCTTTCTTGATCCTGGATCAGGAAGGCTGTGAATTGAACTATATTGCTCAAAATTGAATAGGAATATTGTTATTTATTTATGATTTACAGATAAGATTGTATTACTCGGAAAACGATGGGAAATAGCTCAGGACATCCACGCCCTATTTGTCGATTTGAAAGCCTATGATTCGGTGGACAGGAACTGTCTTTGGAAAATCATGACAAAACTGGGAGTTTCTGTAACAATATTTCATAAGTAATACGTATGTTCAGTGCAAGATTCAAATGTTGAGATAAATATCCTTTGATTACTGTAGTCAGTAGCAAACTTCAAAATCAATTTCAACAATATTCAATGCAGGATATAACTTATTTATTTATTAAATTTTTCAGAAATCAACAAAAAAAGCTGACATATATACGAACTTATAGTCCGGGAGACCGTGGCAAAAAAAGAGGCCTTATTTCATACGATGGTTTGTCCTTATAAATTGAACATGACTACAGGCCTGATGAGACAAATGTAGGTCTGCCAGCATATAGCCGCTGGAATACAAAATGTTGGCGGCCAGGTGAAAATAGACAGAGACCCCATGTATGTAAAACACTTAAATAAAGGGAGGATCTTTTTATATAGAAAGCTACCAACTTTTTTAATTTATAGTATTTTTTATCTTACGACATGAAATAATAGTAGTTGATTTCAAGTAGAGAATTAGAATTTATTATTCTAAAATTTCGATTTATTTCGTTTTTTCGCTTATACCAGTGAAACTTTACGAATTATAGCTTTAATAATGTTACATATTTATTTTTTCTCTTTTATTCTATTTTTTTGAGGTATTCGTCCTCGCAGTTCACTAACATCGAAAAAAAAATTATGTTTTTGCTTCGCATTTTTATTATTATTTGACTCGCTGACTCTTTTTCATTTCATTTTACGAAAAAATCTTTAAGAAAAAGGTCGTTTAGCATTAAACGTTCTTTAAGAATTTATAGTACTTCACTACCTTATCTTCAACCATTCTAAAGCTAGAGCAATTATTACTTTATGATTGCATTGCGATGCATAAAAAGTCAATTTTCGTTAGCAAATAGATCTTAATTACTATATAATCCAATATATTTAAGCTTAAAATCGAAAAAAAAATTGAACTTTTTGAATCGTAAATTAAAATTTTCGACTTGAAATCTATGGGTATGGAGTAACTGAATATTATTTCATGTCTTTAAGACAGTAAATACTATCATTTTAAAGGATTGGTAGCTTTCTATATCTATACGTTATCTCTCTATCTATAAGTTTTTTACCTATACATGGTCTCTATCTATCTTCACTTAACTACCATTTTGTTATCAAGGGGCTATATGCTGGCAGACGTTCATTTTTCTGATAAGTCATCTCTTTTGCCACTTGCTTCCGGACTATTACGTATGTCGATATCCGTCTGCGTATAGAAAAATAAGTTCATTGTTTATTCGATTAAATAACAATACCTCATGTTTGAATAAGCCCGTTTCAAACCAAACCTTTAATTGCAAATTTCAGTTTATAAATAACAATTCTCCGAACAAATAAATTGCAATTTAGCTTAATTGCTGCCAAGGACAGTGATAGCAACTGCATACAGAAGAATCTTATAGGCTTTTCCAACGTGCAACCCTCTATTCCACGTGGCCATCTTGTCCAATGCTCATCGGCCATCCAAGTCAAAGATCATCGGCGAGAGTCCATCTCCCTGTTCCAAACTAGTTCAAATGCTTAAGTTAATTCTTGTAATGTGAATCGACATTTTGGATTATTTGAACAAGGCTTCGTCAACTTCATCAATTTCTCGGGAATTGCCAGCTGTCCATGATTTTCTAAAGACAATTTCTCTTCATATAATCCTGAGCGAATTCCCGTAGTCTTTCAGAAACCTTGGGATGAAGATCTGGTCTAATGTGAAATGATACAATTTTTTTTTTTTTTTATTCTATTTGTTTATTTAGAAATATTACATTCTGTCACAATTAAGGACATTTATAATAGTGTTCAGAGAGCACA
The DNA here is from genome assembly GCA_928085145.1 of Nezara viridula. Classification (NCBI taxonomy): domain Eukaryota; kingdom Metazoa; phylum Arthropoda; class Insecta; order Hemiptera; family Pentatomidae; genus Nezara; species Nezara viridula. Next base: position 3,542,954 of record OV725083.1, on the reverse strand, counting down.
CTCACAATCTATTTACAATAAATAAAAATAAATGATACAGAAAGTAATATCAATAAAAATAAATGTATATAAACAAATATGTATTCGAGATCCAATGCAGAATATAAATCAGGAAAATCAACAGTAAAAATAAAAATTAGAAAAGGTGTACAACAAGCTGATACTCTTTCTCCTAAAATATTTATATGAGTTATCCATGATTTGATGCAAACTATGAATTGGCAGAACAAAGGAATGAAAATTTTTGGAGAGTGGCTGAACCACTTAGAGTTTGCTGATGATCAAGTCCTAATAGGTAAAAATATAGAAGAAATCCTAACGATGGCAAACCAATTAATAAAGGCTGGAGAAAACATAGGACTGAAAATAAATTATAAAAAATGCAATTATATGTCAGTGAACGTTGAGGGAGATATAAAAATAGGCGAACATCATATAGAGAAAGTAGATACATTTCTATATCTTGGGCACCTTATCTCAATTAAAGGACAAAATGAAGAAATAATCAGGCGATGTACCCAGGGATGGCGCGCACTCTTCAAATTTAAGGATATATATAGATCCTCGGTGAGCTCAGAGGTCAAGAGGAAACTTTGGGTGAGCACAGTACTTCCTGTCATGACATATGGTTGTGAAACATGGGCAATTGACCAGAAGACTTGCCACAAATTGAGGATAACCGTCAGAGGAATGGAGCGATATCTTCTGAGGATAACTCGAAGGGATAGAAAAACAAACAATGGATCAGAGCTAAGACTGACCTTCCAGATATTGTGGAAAACTTTCTCATCAGGAAGTGGATCTGGACCGGACATGTAATCAGGAAGAATGAATTAACATGGACCAGGCAGTTTATGGATTGGTATTCAAGAGAGCACGTCAGGAAGAGAGGACGCCCGCCGACAGACTGGGACAAGGAGATGAAGAAGACCTGCGGGGGAGCAGCCTGGAAGAGAGTAACATTAGAGAGGAAAGAATGGAAAAGGATGGGACAGGTTCATTACCTAGTGTGGTTACAAGAAAGTTAAGTAAAAAAAAAAAAAAAATCGAACTCAAAACCTCAACTAAGTTGATTTTGTACATATAAGAGATTTTGTATATTTTTATCCATTGTTTTTTCATTGTATGCACAAATAAAGGTTATTATTATTATTATTATTATTATATAAACAAAAGAACTAACCTAATCAAAATAACAACTAAAACACATGCATACTGTACACTATTCACAGAATCCATTCACTCAGGAGAACTGCGAGCCAAGCCTTTCACCCCACTCGTGGAAGAAAAGGCACGACTCTAGGAGATCCCAGCGCCTCGCACTGAGCCACATTACTGGTATTAAGAACCAGTAGAGGCTGAGGAGAGGCGCCATAATCACACATACTTGGCTAGAGTGGAAGATCTGGCCATTGCTAAAACTCCAATATATGCTTATTCACAGAAGGTCTCTGGGCCACTGCCGCTTCAACCTTCGAGGATGATTGTAAGGATGGGTCTGGGTGCTGGATAGAGATTGTGCAAGGGGATTTGGATTATAGGTAAGGTTCTGGTGAAATTTGGAGAATTTTTCTGGGATAAGGTCTAGGACAAATGGGATATTAAGGTCATGGTGTAGGGTTTTGTTAGTTACTTAGAACGGAGCATCAACTATTGTTCGATGGACTTCAGATTGAAAGGATTGAATACGTTTGATGTTAAAAAATTTTGCTGTCCCCCACAGTTCAAGTCCGTATGTCCATATAGGTTCCAGAATGTGAAACGAATAAAAAAAAAAAAAAATTATTGTGGGACTACAGTCCCCTAAGAATAATAACAGAGTTACATATTTCAGAACATTAGTCCGGCTTAGATGAATACAAAATTATGACTAATTGCCTGTTGATTGTAATTGCAATGATACAGTTGATTGAATTAGAGTTTGTACAGACGCAAGTGAAATTTACACGCGGAAGTTGGAATATGGAGTAGGTGATGAAACAGGAGTTGCTAAAAGGAATTTTTGGACGTGGATTGACATACGGAGTTTGGTAGAGAGTTTCAAAAGGAGGCGGCACAAATGACGAAGTATTTTGTGAAGGAAGTAGTTGTATAAGAGGGGTAGTTGTCTATTATACATATATATGAAATGCTTTGTTAGATTTATTTTCGCGATAGAGATACGCAAATAACCCAGTATTATGTCGAAATAAAGTGGCTCTATCCATCTTACAGGTCTAGTTTTTCCTTGCATCTTTCCTATACCTTATAATCAGAACACGGCGTCCATCCTACATATTACAAAACCTGCAATTTAAATCATTTATGAAATCCCGTCCCACCCGATCTCGTCCTTCTGACTTCTACCCTCCTCCTCACCCGAGTTGCCTCCTTCTGGAACTCCATCCGCCATGCTTCAACACTTTCCTAGTTTAAAGCTCTCCTCTTCAACCATCTTTTCCTTGGGTAGCGGGTAGATACCTTTTCACAGTCCCAGTGAAGAGCAGATCTGCTTCAGGGAACTAGCAACCCTGCCCGCGCGAGCTCTTGATTTATCCCATCTCCTCTGATTAAGGGAGAATCATGTCCCTAACCTAATTCCTATCCTACCTTGATCATTCCTTCTTACATCCATATTTCTTCTTGAGGACTTCTGGAGGCCAGTTGCACCAAGGTTCCTCTTCTGTCTGGCCAATCACCCACAGAAAAGAATTATTGATTCAGAGCATTAAGAAAGGCATTAGAACTGGAATAGTAAGTAAGGGTACTCAGAAGAACACTGGAAGCTAGACCTACAGGTAAAAAACCTCGGGGCCGCTCCAGAATCTCCTATCAGGAATATATCCACAGGATCGGGGGTAACAGAGGGAAGACCTTTGAGAAATGAAGCGACTCAAGCAGCCACCCAGAAAACTGGGAGCGCTGGATCGAGTCCCCTCTACGCCAGTAATGGCTGGGTGGCGTTCTGGAAGACGAAGAGAAAGAAGAATAAGAAACTTACTTTTCTGAACATTAAATGTTTTCTGAGTTCATTTCAGTACTACATATTCACTTAATCATTACCATTGTCATTTTGTTTTACCCCATTCTATTTTCTTTATATTATATACGTTCAAAGCAGGTTTATTATTTTAGTTAATGTAAAAATTATTTTTATTCGCTATTTTTCTTTTTATTTATATTTTTTTTTGTCTAAGAGTCAGTGGAGTGTGACCCCCTGGACACTGTATAGAGTTCTGTAAATGTTATTCTTAAGTGACTTTACCCTAGAATAATAAAGATATTTTTCATTTTGATGTATCAGGTTTAATAGATTATTGGTCATTATCTTGAAGGCAACGGGAAAGATTGCTACACCTCTATTATTACAGAAAAACATATACATTTTTTTAAATAGTTATTTAGAAATATATTAATCTGTCACGTGGACAATAATTATAGTGAGATATGAACACATTAACACCATATATACACGAAAACATATAATTAACAAAAGTAAAATAACAATAATCAAACAACTATGTACAATAAAAAGTAAAATAACCTAAATATAAATAAATTAAAAACATAAAAGCTCAGTCATACCTATATACAATGTACACAATGAGATAGGGAACCCCAAGCCAGGCTTGTCCCTCCAACAATAGAGGGAAAAGCAGGACTCCATGAGATCCTACTCAACCGCGTCACTGGTGCTAAAGCCAGTTGAGGGGCATGGGGGTTTCAGAGCGAAACTTTTTAAACACGGTAAAAATATCGATCCCTTATGCCCCACTTGTGGAGTACCTGAAACCGCTGAGCACATCCTTGTAGTCTGCACCAGCTATGAGGCACTGAGGGCCAAATTAATGAGGGATACAGGGCTGTTCGTTCTAACAGAAAGACAGTTACCCCAACTGATGTCTGAACAAAACTACCCGCACTTTAAAAGTTTTGTATGCGGGTGGAAAAAAACTGTGGGCCCAATCCACTTCTCCCTGGGAAGGCGTGAAGAAGCAGTACCTGGAAGGCCGCTGATTAGGACAGGAGAAGAAGATGGAGGACGATAAATTATCAAGGAGGCTGTGTGCACAGCAATTTAAAAATGTAAAAAGATAAACTTGCAACAATGATTTGTTATACAATGTGTATCATGTCACTGCTGCAAACTCCCGTATTGTCTTAAAGACAGGATGAGGAGAAAAATAAAAATAAATAAAATTAAGCCAGTTGAGATTGAGCGAGAGCGCTTTAGCCACATACATTCATGTCTTGAGTTTAGAATTTGGCCATTGTCAGAACTCCAAGATATATACTATTAAAGATCTCTGGGCCAATGCCGCTTCAACCTTCGAGGAGGATTGTAGGGATGAGTGAAACTAGATAGGGATTGTTCTAGGGGATTTGGATGATTTGTAAGGTTCTGATGGAATTTGGAAAAATTTTCAGTTATAAGGTCTAGGACAAATGGAATATTAATGTCGTGATGTAGGGTTTTGTTGGTTATTTTTTGGTTCAACAAAATATTTAGCGTACTAAGTTTTGAAGTTATTTATTTTCAACACTCCCCGCCTTCTAGACGATACGGATATTTGCTGGGAGGGGGAGAGGGAGGGAGATGTTACTGTTACGTAGCAACCCACTGCTGCATTTTTAATCTATTGCGTTATTCTTCCTCAGCTGTGCTCACAGTTTGCTCTTCATTTCATTTTTGCTTTGTCTGCTTCTGTTATACTTCTTTTTGGCGACCTCTCTCCTGCAACTTCTCCTCTTCTTCCCAGATAGAAGTTGGTTGTTAGTACGACTCGTAATTCCATTCATGTATACAGGTCTTCAAGTACGCATAATTGTCTCTGGCCGTTAGTTGAGGAAGATCTCTCTCTGTTAGGACAAAGAGACCAATCTTCCCCAACAGCTTCGCCCATAGTGACTATGCCATATAGGTTAGCATAATATGCTCAGGGTTTCCGCTACTCCACAACTTGGGCATAGGGAATCGATGTTTACACCATACTTAACAAGGTTTGTTCGAAATTCTCCATTTAAGTCCGTGTTACAGAACCCTTTTTATCAAATTATTAACATCTGGCTGAAACTTTGTAAATCTGTTGATCTCATAGTAATCTACAAATATTTTTTTTACGAACATTCTCGAAATTGGAGCGTTTTCGATATAAAGGTTGGCAAACTTTGTCTATTTAATTAGATACTAAAAATTCGTTAATACCCATTTGCTAACCACTTTAATCGTAAAATAACTTCAGCACAAAGTCGAGAATAAATGTTGCCTTAAAAAATATTGAGCCGTTTGGCGTGACCTACACCCCCAAATTGTCAAAATAATGAAGTTATATAGGCCAAACGGTCCAAGATTTTTCTATGCCACCTTTTTTTATCGATTTTGTGGTCTAATTATCCTACAATCCAAGTGGAAAGCAAATGAATATTTATGAGTTTTTTAGTGCCTAATTAAATAGACAAAGTTTGTCGACCTCCAGATTGAAAACGTCCCAATTTAGAGGATTTTTGCAAATAAAACATTTGTAGATTCCGATAAGATGAAGCTATTTACGAAGTTTCAGTCGGATATTAATAACTTGATAAGAAGAGGTATGTACCACGGACTATGTCTCTATGTTCCGTAAAAATGTTTGAGATCCAGTAGTTCAGGACGATTCAAGTCGCTTCTACGAGTATCTGCGATCCATCGTTGGGGGAAGTCCTTTTTAAGGGCAGCCCTTTTCGGAGTCGTTAAACACACGTTTCACTCTTTTACTGTATCCTCCTTTAGGATCCTCTTTCAGTTTCTTAGATCATCGCCTATTCCTTGCACCGGTGGTAGTCTTCTCTCAGCAGGAGGTCTAGAGGTATTCCTCCTGCCAAGACCTACACCGCACCTTGAGACACCGTCGAACATAGTTGCTGGATATCTGAAGGACCAAATTGTTCCCCAATACGACTGAGTCCTTTAAGGACTGGACTGAATCCTTCCCAATTCTCAAATAATCGAAAGGAGGCGTCACGTTGACCTTTCTTCCTAATCCCAAGGTTAGTGACAATGTCCGTTCGACTTATTCTTGACGAAGGTTTGCAATCAGCTTCTGGGCAATCTACAAGAGTTTCTTTTTATTTCTGTAGAAATTATTTGTTGAAGCTTTGGACTGAGCCCGTTCCAGTTGTTATGTTATGTTCTAGTCCCTTTTAAGAGATTCCTTATGGTTTTTTCCTCATATTTAAAGGAATACAATGCGAAAATTCCTTATCAGTTTTTATCGTAACCTTATCATTGTAGTCATAGTATTATTTCCACAACTAATATATAAGCTGCTCACTCAAGAAGTAACCCATTTTCTTCTGTCAACTATCATTATTAAAACCTGAACACCTGAATTCATTATTAAAAATGGTATACACTGACAGGCAAAAAATTCCACCCACTTGTTACTCATTAAGGAACCACGTTGGAAATGTTGGCTCTGAAAAAAATTACAGGCTGCATATCTTTCGTTTCTTCTTCTCCACACCCTTTCACGCCCGTTTGGAGATCGAAGAGCGAATCTTGACTCATCTGAAAAAGTACAGCACTCCAATCGTCCATAGTCCAATGGCTATGTTCTCGAGCAAAAGCCTGCCGTGTTACTCTGTGAGTTCTGGTCAACTCTGGTCCTCTTACTGGACGAAAAGCCATTAATCCATACTCATTTAATCTTCTCCGAGCGGTACGTTCAGAAATTTGCACACCTCGAACTTCTTCGAGCTGATGATTCGCTTGAACAACGGTAAGGTGGCGGTTTCGTAAAATTCTCTTAGTCAAAAACCGGTCTTCCCGTGGTTCTGTTACCCTAGGCCGTCCAGAACCGGGCCTATTGTAATTGGCCTATTCTATTGTAAGAACCAGTTTCCCAAAAACGCCTGACGGCGTCTCGTAAAGTTTCATATGGAACTCCGATGGTATTAGCTGCATATCTAATGGAACGTCCATCATCAATAAGTGCCACACCACGCGCAACATCCTCAGCACTAAGAGGTATTTTTAAACTTAATATTGAAAAAATTAAAAGCCGGAGACTAAGAAATGTGCTGCAAGAAACGGCACTGAACTAATGATACTGATAAAACATTTTGATTCCATAAAAAGTAAACATTGGAATCTAGAATCATTTCATTGAATTGAGGATTAAGGGTTATTTTCCTCTATATTAACATTCCTAATTGAAAACAAAAAAAAGGTTACCTATTTATTCATTAAAAACAATAGACCAATCCAATGCAGAAATATTTTTAGATGAAAACATGAAAAAATCAAGTGGGTGGAATTTTTTACCTGTCAGTGTATATTGCTGTTTGCTATTTGAATTTTTTTTTTTTTTTTATCTAGAAGAACTCATGTAACTCGCTGATCTTATGTTAGAATGGCCCAGAACAGGATTGCATTGCACAAGTTGTGGCATCAAAATTTTTTAGAGTTTTCGTTTTGATTGCATTTTGAATTTTTTAGGGCGCTCATTTTTATAGGGTTATGGACTTTTGAAGAGGATCATACTTTTTTGAGGTTTCAAATCAATGTAATAGAAAAATGCTTAGTACAACTTTTATCATTTTACTTTCATTTGTATAGATTTTAAAAGAACAGATCAATAATAAGTCTTAGAGGGATAATAAGTAATTAATTATACAGTTTAATATAGCGTATTACATATATCACAGTATATTATTACAATAATAGACACTTGGTATTTAACAGTGAAACAAATACCTACATAATACCTTAAAAAAGTTAACTGAGATCATTTCAGAAACGATGAGAACCCTGAATGATATTGTGAATGTCCCTCAGCTCACACAGTTTTTTTTAATTGTAGAACACAAACATTGCTCGATACATCAGCCTACCATTTGGTTGTCATTGGTAGATAATAGAACTAAAACCTGATTTTTGCAGTTTATTCTAGGTGTCCATTACTCTCTACCATTCGGCATGGTATAATGATTTCGAGATTTTTTTTAAATAAAAAATTTCGCCATAGTTGTCAAAATTTTTTTTCCTTCGATATAAGTATGGAATAAAATATCAGAAAAGAATCATGGATATTATACCCTCAATCATGAAAGTAGGAGAGACATCAACAAAACTATTTTAAAATCAACAGGAAACATATACAGAATAGTTTTTTAAATAAATTATAATTCAATGTTTATTTAATTGTTTATACTACTTTTATACTATCTATTGTACTAATTATGACTTGTTTTATGCACATTTTTGCATTACTAGAAATAATAGACAGAATCCTTATATTTTATCACATTGGATGAAAATATAACAGCAATGATTCATAGAGATAATTGTAATAATGGCGAATGTTACAAGAAAAAAGAAATACTATGTATGGATAATAGTTTTATTATATTTATGTACAACCCGTTTTTTAAAGATGAAGAAGAAAAATCTTAGAAAGCACTTTGGCACAATCTCAGTGCTTTGAGAAGTGGATCACACGGTCCTCCTGCTTGAGGTTGACCATAAGCAGGTTGAAGTGGCTGAGGTTGACCATAAGCAGGTTGAAGTGCCTGAGGTTGACCGTACCCAGGTTGGAGTGGTTGAGGTTGACCGTACCCAGGTTGAAGTGGTTGAGGTTGACCGTACCCAGGTTGAAGTGGTTGAGGTTGACCGTACCCAGGTTGGAATGGACTAGGTTGAACAGGATACTGTGGTTGGAATGGACTTGGTTGGGCAGGGTACTGAGGTTGGTAAGGTCTCTGTTCATTAATAGTAATGAAAATATTTTGATTGCAGGGTTTGGGATTGGACTGCGATGGTGGGTATGGGACTGTAATAGTCTGTGGTGGTTGTCCATCGCCATTAGGAATGGTAACAACGATGTCTTTTTGGGAAGAGGGGAGTTCTTCAGGGACAGGTATGATGACCACTTTAGGACTGCCTGGGCATTGAGTGGGAGGTACACTTACTACTATGTCCTTTTGGCTTGAACCAGGTTGTGGGTACTTGATGGATATCTTGCCAGGTTGGTAGCTCCCCTTAGGAGGAGGGAACGGAATGGCGATCTGCTGAGGAGAAGAGGACGCATCGTCAGGAGGCAAAGCGACAATAATGTTCTGAGGTTTTGAACTGTCAGCTCCAGGTGGTATCGGTATGGTTACTTCCTGGCAGTTTCCTTGACCATCGACTGGTTTAGTGGTAATAGTGATGAGTTGTGGGTATTCGCCAGGAGCTGGATATGTTACAATTATGATTTTTGGTTTAGATGGTTTAGGTTTTGGTGCTTCTATTTCAACCACAATTGGTGCTTCAGTGGCAGGAGTCTCCGGCTCTGCGATAGTAATTGGTTCCTCAGTTGTAGCAGGTTCCTCAGTTGTAGCAGGTTCCTCTTCAGTTACTGGTTCCTCTTCAGTTACTGGTTCCTCTTCAGTTACTGGCTCATCTTCTGTCACTGGTTCCTCTTCAGTTACTGCTTCCTCTTCAGTTACTGGTTCTTCTTCAGTTACTGGTTCTTCTTCAGTTACTGGTTCCTCTTCTGTTACTGCTTCCTCTGTTGTAACGGGTTCCTCCGTGGTAGTTGGTTCCTCTGTTGTAACGGGTTCCTCAGTTGTCACTGGTTCCTCCGTGGTAGTTGGTTCTTCTGTTGTTACTGGCGCCTCTGTGGTTGTTGGTTGTTCAACTGTCGTCGGTTCCTCAATGGCAACAGGTTCTATAACCAATACAATTTTATTTTTAACCAATAAATATCAAGATTTCATAATCACCATAAATTGTAACTTTATATTTGCAATTTAGGGCGTTCCCAAACTCAGCGTTTGGCTCAACGATGGCATTGGATCCTATTCTGCGCATGAAAGTATATCATCGATTAACTCAGCCCTGAATTTAGGATTGTTTTTTTAAATTTAGGAAACTATAGTAAATACATTTTCTCATAGAGACAGCAAAAAACTCATGGTCTAGAGATTTCGAATCCTGAGTTTAATACACGTGTGTGTGGGTGTTAGGTTATAATTGAAAAATTTCAACCACATCAGGTCTCTATAATGGGTTGACATAATGAATGGATTTTATGGATATATCAATATAATGATTGATACTGGATGCTCCATAAATAATAAAAAAAATAAGGAAAGATACCTTCAAAGCTGAATAATTAGAAATATACAACTGTCTAATTAAACCTATTAATGAACATTAAATAGCATTCAAACAAAAATTTAATCATTGATAGTTTACCTTCGGGTTCTGGCCTGTGTGGAATTTCTGAAAAAACAAAAACAAATAAATATTAATTGATTAATGATTTGAAAATTTATAAGTGCAATGAACTTCATTGATTAAATATTCTCCCTGAATCATGCACTAATATTTTATAAATTTCATATTTGCAAAATGAAATATTGTTTTAAAAAACCTAATCACCTTTTAGACAAAGGTAGTCGACTTTGACATATTTGTAAGTTCCCTTGCAAGGATCTGTGAACCAGCTGTTTGCCGATGATAAATCGCAGAAGGTTTTTCCTTCGCACCTGAAATCGAAGGTTGTAATTTTAATTGAACTGTTGCGGAGACATTTTTTTTATTTATAAACTTAAAGAAATCAAAGTACTGCTTACTTCTCTCGGACTATAGGTAATGATGTGCTTGATTTACAATTCGTATTGGACATCTTACCCTCCTTGGGGCAGGTAGTCAGGTCAGTTCTTCCGTAGAAGGCGTCATCTATAACGATTATAGTTCCTTCTGGGCAGGAAACCTGCTTTCTGTCGTGCTCACAGATGGTTACAGTTTGCCAGACATTTGGAGGAGCTGAAATTAAAAAGATAATCAAATAAATAATTTAATTGAATTAAGGTAATTAAATTATGTATATATAATTAACAAGTATATTCTAATATAATATTCTGATATACTAAAACAAGTATTTGAAAAACGATCAAGGAGGTCCACACCCTATTTGTTGATTTCAAAGCAGCCTTCTGGTGAGTTGGTGATTGACGAAGGAGTGTACACATTATCCTTGGAAGTAATCAAGTAAAAATTGAGAAACTCGCTAAGACTGATAAGAGAAATAGATCAAACCAGTCTACAAGTAAATGAAGACTAAACGAAATATATGACCATAAGCTGAAAATTTCATCCCAATAATATGATTTGAGTTGAAGGAAAATTGTTCCATAGAGGAGGAAAAATTCAAATACCTTGGCTCCACAAAAACAAAAACTATAAATACCAAAGCTCCACACACATTGATGAATGACAAACTGTCCGAAATAAACCAGTATATAACACGCGTGAACAGTACTTTCTTCTTCCTTTCTATAATAATAATAATAAAAGGCTTAGCGAACCCGAAGGTTCGATGGCTAAACCACCAATCACTTATTACACACCTCCCTCCACCATTCGCCGTCCAAACCCTGTCCCTTCAGATCGGCTTTAATGCAATCTTCCCACCTTCGCTTCGGTCTACCCCTCGGACGCTTACCATTCGGCACAGCAAATGTTAACCTTTTAGGAATTCTCTCGTTACTAAGCCCAACAATTTTAGAAGCCCATTTGATTCGCCTCGATAAAATTACCTCAATTATATTACCCGGATACAGCTCACGCAGTTCGGCGTTGTGTAACCGTCTGAACTCTCCGGTTAACTCATCCTTCTTCGGTCCGAATATTCTACGCAATACTTTATTTTCAAAAACTCTAAGACGCTGCTCATCCCTTAATATAAGCGGCCAAGTTTCGCATCCATAAAGAACTGTTGGCAAGATAATTGTTTTATAGATTCTAATTTTTAAGTTCTGGGACAAGAGGAGAGAGCTAAGTAATTTTTCACAGAAAAATAACAAGCATTTCCCGCCTTCAGCTTAACCTTAATCTCTTCTTCAATTTCGTTTTTTTCCAGTTCTCTTAGAACCTAGATACCTAAAGTTCTCTACCTGTTCAAACATATCTATATCGATATCAGTAGTATCGTCATTTTTGCAGCTAACCATATATTTTGTTTTATCCTTCTTAAGTTCTAAGATATTCAAATTCGATTTATAAAGCATGTCCTTATATATATATATGGCTGTGATATCTGGACACTAACCTGCGCCATAGAAACAAATATCGAAAGATTTCAGAGAAAAAACATCCGCATGATCACTTGTGCTATCTAGGATCAAATTGCATGGAGAAGAAAGGACAATAAAAAGCTGCTTACTGAAAATGGTCAATCAGTATTTCATGGCAGAAGGTACGGAGGTTAAGATGGGTGGGGCATGTAGCGCAGAGTATCTGGAAGTCCCGGCATAACAATGAATGCCTCAATAGAAGCCAAAAGACCACGTGGAAGACCAAAATGCATATGGGTAAATATAATAAAAAATATGCAATAGAGCTGAATGCAGAATAACTGAAAATAAATTTAGTGGACGGCTGTTTAAGTCGGCAAGAAAAGTCTATAATGCCAAGCGAAAAAAAAATCCATTTAACATGTGATCTTCAGAAGTGATTGAATCTTCGTGGGGTTAGTCTTATTAGATCAAGGACTAAAAGTTAAATATCTGTTGTTAACTTGTTAACCAATTTCTTTACAGAACGCCAATGGTTTTCTCTTTTAAAAGAAATTTACAGTTTTGCCCCACTGTTAGGCTGCGCGTGAATACTTAATCTCGAGCATGCGGCACGCATGCTTTTGATTGAGTGACGCAAATCTATATGTACATAAACATGCATATCTCCGCCACGAACTAACCAAACATTTGATTCCATTTACATATCAGAAAAATAAAAACTGAAATAATTATTCGTAAACAGTTTTCATTTGCTTAACTCATTGTAGTGTAATTAATGTAAAAATCTGTTTATTTGATGATATCGGAACTGGAGATTGATATCTGGTTGATAAGAACAGACAGATCTTAAAATACCGTTTTTAACTTTTTCTGAGGGGGCACCCCCAGTACGCCTAATGGCGGACCAATCCCCATTTTACAAGTTATACAACTGTTCATTTAATTGTATTACTCGTTGCTCAAATTTTATAACTTTAATTTACATATATTCAAGCACCACCCATCCCTACAATCCCCTTCGTAGGTTAAAGCGGCAGTGGCCACGAGACCTTTTGTAAATATGGATATTTTGGAGTTCTAGCAATGGCCAGATTCTCCACTCTAGTCATGAGTGTCTGTGGCTGTAGCGCTCTTACTCATCCTCCGCTGGTTTAAAATACCAGTGAAGTGGCTGAGGGAGAAGCGTAGGGATCTCCTAAGCCTCCCTTTTCCCTCCACATGTGGAGGGGACAGGATTGGTTCGGAGATCACCTGGCAAATTGTAAATAATGTATATAGGTATGTTTTATATAAGGTGTTTGTTTTACTTTTATTTCTATTTTTATTTACTTATGTGTATATATATATTTTTTTTTTCTTTTGTTCTTTTTTCTTATTCTTTTCTGTTATTACTTTATTTATTTATATTTTTGTATATACGGTATGAATGCAATCTCTGAACTCTATTATAAGTGTCCTTAAACTGTGACAAATTGTAATATTTCTGAATAAAGTGTTTAATAATAATAAAAATTTACATATATTATGTAGTTCAGATTGTAATATTTTTTATCAACATAAAATAAACTGAAAGAAACCACAGTTCGGACAAATTTTAATTTCTTTGAAAATCTGTATTATACATTACCTCTTATTGCCTATTTATATTAATACATAATTATACTTTTTCTTCAACAATAATTTGAATCTTTTATTTATAATATTTTCATTTTAAATTATATTGTGCTTCCTTTTCTATTTCATAATTATTATATTTATATCACAATATAATATTGTATATAATTTAAAAATCAATATATTTTATTCAAGGGGTAATGTCTAGATCGGAAAATAACTGCTGTTACTTATGGTGGTAAAATCAAACTACCACCTCCAGATGAAAGTACCATCTTTTATACAAACTTTTTATTTAAAATCTTTATATTGTATTAGGAGAGCATGAAGTACAAGGAGTTCAACACATACTTAATTATATGAACAGCTGTATGATTTGTAAAATAATTGCCATAAGATAATTGCACTATCGAGCCTAGAGCTAGAAAAGTTGAGCTCCTGTTATCTCCTACTCTCTTAATAGTATAATAAAATAAAATATGAAAAATTCTAATTAAAAAAAAATATAATAGAGAGATATTACCTGCAGTTGTAGCAGGTGCGATTGTTGTCACTGGTGTTGATGATGGTTTAGCTAAAAAAAAAAATCAAATAAAATTTAATGATTATGACTTCGTATATTATATTATATTATTATATATTATAATATATCTGGTGTTATACAGTGAAATATACGATAGTTAATTAATTTCGGATAATTATTATCAAATTTTAATGAGAAAAAATACACCCTTTCAAAGTCCCAAAATCAGCTGATTAATTTGTTGTACAGCTGATCCTTTTGTTGTATATTTCCTAAAAATAATATAATTGTTCCCTTTATCGAAAGGCATTAAAGAGTGGTAGAGATGCATATCGCTACTGTTATTGCAAAATGTCATATGTAACAAATTTATCATGTTAATGTTTATTCTATTTACACTAAAGGATACATTTGTTAGTTTGCAACTGCTATAAGTAGTCTACTAAATACGAAAATAGGAGAGAGAAACAAAATGTGAAATTATACTAATAAACCATAAAGAAATAGTATGATTTTATTCTCTTCTGTAAAAAAACTCAACTTTTACATACGACTTTTTGATATTCTATGCATATTTTAGAATCTCTAGAAAAGAACTATAGGTTTTTCAGAGATATCAGGTTTGTATATATATATATATATATATATATATATATATATATATATATATATATATATATACATTTTTTTTCGTTATAATTTCGGCCATTCAAAGTTTTTCTTCTTTTCCCCTCGTTTTTAAAGTTTTGTACATATCTGCAATCCTTCCAATAAAGTCAGAAGATTAAAATATTGTTAACAAATTATGTTGGCGTTGGACAAGTATCTTTTTAGGAACTGAATACCATCCAGCATTTTGAAGCATTGAATAAAAGAATTAGGTAAAAAAATATAATGCATACAAAATTTTATTTGCAAATAAATGATTTTTTTTTTTTTATTCACACCTGTCATGAAAGGCATCAGTGCCCAGCGGCACCTCACTTAGCGTGATATTTAAGTTAGGCGATTTGTTTCATTTCACAAAATTTGAATTTGTTTCATCAGATTATTTTTAAAGACAATGAAATTTCTTTCAAAAGAAAACAACCTCCTTCGTGAAATTTCATTAAATAAGTTTCAAGTTTTTTCTTCCTTTTTTTAAATTGCTCAAAAATATATATTTATTGGACGATTCCTGATTTAGGTTTGAACATTAATTTAATTATCCACATATATAGTAAAAAAAAAAAAAAGAAATTAAAAATGTCTGGGTTACCATTGAGCTGTGTTAGCTAACATTTTTTTCTGATAGCACGCCAAACATATTAGATTTATAAATATTTGAAAATAATAAACCATTGGAATAAAAAAATATTTCCTTACGTAAGATTTAATGAAATAACTAAATCCCTATTTAACCGTTACTCAAACAAAAATAAAAAATCCGCCCTTGAAGATGGAGCTTTAGAACTCACATTTTTTTTTTTTTACTTAAACAATACTCGATATTACCGAATATTTTAAGTAAAATAGGTTATTACTATGATTTAATAATGAAAAACAAATCTCATTAAGAATTTAAAAATAATTATTACTTACGTCTCCGTGTGGTAACGCCTTGTTCTACACCTGGTATCACCACTGCAATACAAATAAAAAAAATAAAATAAATTTAGTAGTAATATTTTATTTTAAAAAAAAACTAAGGTGTGTGCTTTAGACCACACAATAAAAGTGAAGACATCAACAAGTCAAGATTATTGTCAAATATAGATTATAAATAGTAGCTCATTATAAAGAGGATGAAATGCTCTTTATACTGTAATTTCCTCGCTTACAGTATGCAGGTCCGATTTTTAGTTTCTGAGATATTTTAATACATATCTTCAATAAAACTCGTTATCGTTCTCGACACTATTTTTTCTTTTTCGCCTCTCTTACACGACGTTGCGTTAAGATACAATTTTCAATAATAGCACATTACAGAGATTATAAAATGCTGAACAATTTCCTCGATTTTTAGTTTCTGAGATATTTTAATTTCTGAGATATTTTAATTTATGTGCCAAAAAAATTTTAATTAGTCGACTCCAGTCGACTTTACCCGATCATTACTCATCGGAAATCTGACGGCTCAATCTAATTCACTCTCCACAAAATGCGCTTGCATAAGTTTTTACTTCAAAAACCCGACTAAAAAATTTAGAAATTCTACACACCCTAAGAGAATAATAGTGTTTAGAAGAACTTTATTTTATGAAGCTTAATAATTATATTATATGTATTAGAACATTCATTGGCAATACTATCTCGATTTAATGTATTGTTGTAATCTCTCAATTAATTATTGATGTCATTAAATTTATCAACCGTTCTCTACAAAAATTATCATTTATACTATTTCTCTTCTTATTCTCACTTCGTAACTTGACACCCTCTCAATACAATTAATTAATTTGGGTATGCGATTCTATTGTATCCCAGTATTTTTATTTTGGGAATAAACGACTCAGTTATTTCTTAAATACCAAGTAGATTACAAAATTTCCAAATTAGGCAGTGACTTTATATATTAAATTTATTTATTATATTTTTCTTATGATATAATATTGATATAATACTTACGGTTGTCGTTCTCATATTGCATTACAGCTGGGATCACAGGACTGGGTCCTGAAAAAATAAGAAGTAATTTATTTAAAATATATATAATGATGATCAAGTCCTTAACGATTGGCAATCCCTGTATAAATTTTTTTTTTTTACATTTTAAAAAGTGTAAAATCAAGATTTTTAAAAAGTTCCAAGTTACTTAAAATAGTGTGAAATAAAATAATTTTTACATTACTGTTGTTAGTTATGAACCCAATTATCAAAAAAATATAAAACAGTCTAATATTGTCTAATAAATATAATGATTTCATCAAGAAGTATTTTGTGAGTATATTGCAAAAAATCATTAAGTAACCTTTTATAAAATCAAATCACTAAATAATGTGACGAATTATCGCTCTGAGAAATAGGAACATTTCACACTTATATGAAAGGTTTGGTGTTATTTTAAAGCACTTAACAAATATGTATTTGGCCTACTTTAAAGTAGGCACTTTTTTTGTTTTAGTAATTTGTGATGCACTATAACCAATGCCCGGATTTTTATGCAATTTTATATTTTGTTTGCGTTATTATTTTTAACCGCTGATCAAATATCTATAATAATTAGTGCACTGTGATGCAATTAGCCAAATTTTATTTTGCATATTTGAAGATAAATACATATAACCGCATAATTTAAAGAAATAAACAAAAATATATATGTATGTAAATGAATATTTATTTAGAATAGAATAGAAAAATAATTTTATTCTGGGACGAAGTCCCTTCAGAATAACAAAAAAGTACAGAAATTAAAATTTTACATCTTTTATTAAAATTTATTTATATATAAAAATGAAAATGTAATATTAAAGATGCAATTCAAAATTACAATCCTGGGTATATTTTCACTGAACAAATCTACCATATTTGTAGACTGTATAGGTATACCTAACTTCTGCTATACTCTTTAATAATTCTCTTTATAGATGTTCCTCATTTCCTAGAAACCCGTTTTCCCTTCTTGACCCACATAAAAATTATACTAAGTTTCTTTTTTCTTTTTATTCTATTTTAGTTTAATCAGTTTTATTGGCCGTGGGGCGATCCTGGGTAGGTAAACCCTCCTGAGGCGTACCCAGCTTCTATAAAGTGGGTACTCTTAATTAAAATAATTAAGACGAAAAACCTGGTGGTTGAGAGTGATCTCGGTCAAATCACCTCCTTGCACAACCGTAGACCAAGAAACAATGCTTTCCCTAAATAGTACTGAACCCAAGACCCTTCAAGGGTTGTAGTGGTACAGGTTTCTATTTTAGTTCGCTGCCTACGCTCTTAGCAAGAGATCACATTTCTGTTTATTTAAAATGCCAAAAGTATCTTCATCATTTCCATCAATGTTGAAATCTTAGATTTAAACTTAATACAAAAAACATGAAATAGTTCTTACAACTGATGAAAAACCAGTGGTACCAACCAAGTATTTGAAACTTTAAATAAAAAACTGGAAGAAGTCTCCATAAAATAAAATAAAGCCCACAATTCTGGAAGTTATTAATACAATTTTTAATATCGAAGATTAAATTGTTCTTAACGACATTGACACTAACCCTGTAATTATAAGTGGATTTTTATGAATTATTATATTATAAATTTACCTCTAACATACGTTTGGATGTAAAAAGATCATTTTCTAATTATAAAAATATATTATGAAAGGTTAGGTTTCACAGAAGCAAATTCAGCAATGTTTCTGGTAATTAATTTGAATACAGAACATGTCTGCAAAGTAAAATAATTTAAATGTCTTATCTATTTTACGCTATTTATTTCACAAGTTGTAAATTATGTTATTATTTCAACAAATACTCATATTAGATTTTTATCCATTAACAATTAAAGCGTTTACATACTTATTATTCCATCTGTTATCATTTATTACTATACTTATTTAATTATGTGTTAATACAATCATTGGTTTTTTTCGTTTGTATATACTTTGTACTATTTGTATATTTAATTTTTTTTAATGTGATTCATGTAAAGTTTTCGTTATAATTATAATGTATATATGTATATTATAAACTTATTAGCCGTGTATGTTTAATTATTTTCATTATTTAGTTTAGATAAAAAAAAAAAAAATGTAATTTTCAACCCCCTCCATAATTTCTTTTCGTTTCTAAACTTTTTGTAGGCACGTAATTATATTTAAATACGTTATTGATATATTTAGTAACTAAGTAATTAGTAAGTTTAATATAAAATTCGCAGATAATTTTGTTTAGTGAAGAAATATTAAAACAATATGGAAATAAATAGTTCCTATGTATTATGTAAGGAAGGAATTAATATTTTTCCTTGGTCGATTACAATATTCCATTAAACATAATAGACCAAAATGTTCATACCAATTGCTTTGCTAAGATCTATTTTTAAACGCTGACTGGAAAGATAATAAAAGTAATAAAGACAAAATAATCGCTCCATCATAGGATATTCTAAATTCTTAAAAAAAAATAAAATGTAAGAACAACCAAATGCCTTTATGAAATAATAAAGTTACTATAAAAGCCAGGAAAAAAAGTGTAGTAGACTATTCTACTCTTAAATGCAATATCTTTAAACAGGAAGACATTATTGAGTATACCAAAACTAATGGACTGTATCTTTGTTAATAATTGTCTGATTTTTTTTTTGTTTTGTAGGTAATTTAGTAATCTTCTTAATTATCATGGGTTAATTGCAAATAAAATTAAAATAAAGTAAATTATACATATTTCTAATCGATTTTTACGATTTTTTGTTTGTGTTAATGGTAATTTAGCAATCTTTCTAATTATCATCGGTAAAATCAAGAGAAAAATGCATACTTTTTGAGTTATTCGTAAATAAAGTCTCTTTTCTTCCATAACTTTTTTTCCAGAAATTTTGGGGAATATGACTATTTTTCGCCTGAGAAGGAGCTGGATATCTTCAAAATGAGTGGTCAATCATTGGGTTTGATAAAAAAAAACACCTTTTAGAAATAATATATAGGATATTTGGCGGGTATAACTTATTTAATACCATAGTCAATATTTTTCTTATTCCGCACAAAAAAAGAGAAATAGAATTGTATATAATAATCTAAAAACCCAAATAAAGCAAAGGCAAAAATAAATAACATAAATCTTGTTTAAAATAATATAAAATATTTTTCTATCTGGTGTTAGGGCCCATGTTATTTAAAATAACGCCGACATCTATATTTGTATTGTTATAGCGTAGTTCTTATCGGCATTACTCCCACTTCTTCCGCCTTTAGGCGTAGTTATCGTTCGTCTGTATTCTCTATGAACTTCCTTGAAAAATTCTCTATGTTGAGCTCTTTCTATATATACCGAGCAGGTTAGCATGTGTGCTAAACTCACATTGCCTGACAAGTGCAGATAATATAATAAATAAAAAGGGAGGACTTTTAACTAACACTGGCATTAATCCTCCGTCCTCATCCCTGTCCTGAGAAAAAGGTGACGTAGGGTAGGACAAAAAATAAATATATATATATATATATATATATATATATATATATATATATATATATATATATATATATTGTTACACTAAGGCTCGAAATAGGTTTGATACCAAATATAATCTCCTTTCATGGCTTCGATACTAGAACGGTGGTAGGTCTGTAGATCGATACGGGACAAATTGGATCCTTGAAGATTTTTATGCGTACAGCAAGACCCGGATAGTTCCTCCGGAACTATTAGGCCCTGCGTTCTTAAACGTACTATTTTCGAGATAACGCAAGGCATAGGGTTCGCATCCACACAACCTTACATTAATTGTAGTACTGTCATTGAACACATGTCTCATTTCGTCGACTTGAGGTCTCTATGAACGAGAGAGGAGGAGTTTATATTATTTATCGACGTTGTTTTTGATCGGCAAGCCATATCATCGTTAATTTTTCACCAAATCTCAAGATTGAGCCACCGATTTCGAAGGCTTCCTTCTCCTTCAGGTTAATCACCCCGAAAATTCAGGCAAACAAGTTATGAAAGAAAACAAACTTTATTTATACTAAAAAAATACACACTTTTCCCTTGGTTGTGCCCATGATTATATAAAAGATCACTAAATTCCCTCCAAAAGAAAAAAAAAATCATCGAAATCGATCAATTTTTAGCAAAGATACAGCTTACTGAGATTTGTAAACATGTTGGTTCCAAACAAAAATGTAGATTTAAATTAATTTTAGTTTTCTTTGTCGATTATATTTATCGATAAAGTAATATTTTATTTCTTTACCTTTTGATACGTTGCATTATTTTATTTTATTTTTAATTTTTCGGACGGGCCTACTAAAATATATATATATATATATATATATATATATATATATATATATATATATACTAGTACTTTTAAGGAAAAGTTGTAAAGATTATATATATATATATAAATTTAAACTTCACTATTTAATTGGGAATATGGTCACTTAATTATTATTTAATAAACTAATGAATGTTCATTTCTTCTGTTTATTGACGTTTCGATCCCGGTATTTTCTTTTTATTAGTCAACCATGGGATCCTCTTCAAAGCTAGAATTTTAAAAAATAGAGCTTCGAGGAGGCCAGTCGGTGTGTCCCTGGCCTGATCGGAGCTCTATTTTTTAAAATTCTAGCTTTGAAGAGGATCCCATGGTGGACTAATAAAAAGAAAATACCGGGATCGAAACGTCAATAAACAGAAGAAATGAACATTCATTAGTTTATTAAATAATAATTCGGTGACCTTATTCCCAATTAAATAGTGAAGTTTAAATTTAATACTCAAAGGTCGATTAAGAAATATATATATACAGGTTAGTAAAAGTATTCAAAGCGGTTCAAATCTTCGATTCGCAGTAACTTTACATTAAGAATAATTAGATTGAACTTGGCATCCTAAACGTCATGGAACTTTAAAGAGAAAACACGCCAAATATTTTATTTAAGAGTGAAATTCGAAAAAAAAATAATAATAATACATACCTTTTTGTTTCTTGCCTTTGGACTTTCCTTCGCCAGATCCGGAGCCAGAATCAGATCCTGAGTTAGATCCGGACCCGGCTCTTAGCTTGTAATTCTTGCTCTTCTTCTTCTTCTCTCCAGAACTGGAGTCGGAAGAAGAGTCGGCGAAGACGACTGACAGGATCACCACACAGATTAGCAACGTAGGGATCTTCATCTTGCGGACAGATCACAGAACATTAGCTGTCTGAAAGTGCTTAAGTAGGCCGTACACTGTTTACTGTATCAGACACTTGTGCTAACATTAGGTGATGCATCGAGATAAATAAACAAAAATCTGATTAACAGCCAATAGCAATGCGTTATTTAAATTAGATTCTGTCGTATACGTCGGAAATAAACTTGCAATTTTATATAATCCAATTAAACGTCATAATGTTTACATACGCTACTGTCGTATTTTTGTCTCATTTTCCCGGAAAAGATTTTTGAACTGCACATAAGTCCGTCGCAGGGGACGAGAGAGCGTTTTAAATCTGTTTCATAATATTCGGGGATGTCTGATATATGGGTGATTCGAAGATTATGGACATTTTTTTTGATAAAAGTTTAATAATTTTGACGAAATTTAAATACAATTTTCTAAATATCTACATCTTCTGTTGATGCTCAGCTTTGTCTGTTAAATAAATAACAGAAAGCTAGCGCCTAACTCAAATGAGCTAGTTCCTGCACCCAATTGTGTAAGAAGGAATCGAATACGTCTCTAAACTGGAGAAAAAAGTGCTATTGAAAATACATTATAGGCATGAGGAAGAATAGTATCTAGCAGTATCTTTACCAAGTCATTATTAATTAATTAATCAATTAATTCAAGGAAAGAAGATCTTTCATCCAGCTCCTTTTTAGTCACCTCCTGATGGCCATATCAGTTGTGGTCATCCATCGTTCAGTTTATTGTGTCCATATAGTTTAAAATGAAATCGGAAGTAAAGTAGAGTGCTATGTGATGGTCGATAGTGTGTTATCATAAGTAGGTATTTAAAGTTTTGTTGTTTACGTAACTTTTCCTAATTACAAAGAAAAATAAATAAAAGGTCATTCCAATTATTGGACTAAATTTTTGTTTTTCATCATTAGTAATATGCTAAAAAAAATAGCATTACTTCAGTAACACATTCAAAATTTAAAAAATAAACAAATGAAATAATATTTGGAGTAGAACCTATAAAAAAGAACTGAAGACCATATCTTTGCTCCTAATTGTCGGATTATAAAGATTTTTTTTTTTTTGTAGGAAATTCCGTAAACTTTTAAAAAACAATATACAATATCGACAGAAAAGTGTAAACTTTTTGAATTATTCAGAATCTAATTTTACCATCCCTCGTAACTTTTTTTCCAACTTCTTTTCGTTGAAGTATGTTTTATAGGGCGTCGCGAAAATGACTTTGGCGAAGTTTAATTGAAATTGGTACATTCGTTTAGGAGCTACAGTCTATTGCAACGTATTTTGAAAATAAAAGGCGGATAGTACTGTCGATGAAGGAGGATCATCCTCGGGTGACCACTGATTTTATATCCAAATTTGAAAAAAAAATCGGTCCAGTAGTTTCGAAGAAAATGCGCGGACGGCGGATGGACAAAAATTTTTTTATTCGTTTTTCAAATTCTACGCATCCTAAAACGTGAAATCTCAAATTTTGAGAGGGGGTTAAGTTTTTGAATTTTTTCGGTCTATCACAATGGTTGATTATTGAAAATAATAAACCAAAACTGCACAATCAATATCTCACAACATGAAGGCAAGATTGGTGAAGGCGTGTAGCTCAGAGCAATCCATCAGAAACTTCTACATAACAATGACTGGCTGAATATTAGGCAGGAGACCTTGTGATAGGACAAAAACTAAATAGATAAATCGAATCAACAAATATGTATAGAATGTTTATAGCGAAATATAGAACGAAAGTTTATTTATTAGTTTAGTCACCATAGAGGAATGATGAATCACCATTTTCACATATTGAACTGTGAACAGAACATTCTTGTATTTATAGTAGAGAATCAAATATATATATATATATATATATATATATATATATATATGTTTTGGTGGTAAATAAAAATATCTTAAAATATAATTTTATGTGTGACAGATACACAGTTTTAATTCCATTGAATGCAATTTTTTTTTTCAATGCGATTAATTTATAAAAATAGACGATTGAAAATGTACTTAATACTATATATGTAATTGTTTCAATAAACATTTTGGAGGGTAAGAAAAAAAAATGTACTTAATTGACACGGTTTCGTAATTTTACTTTTGTAAATCCAGCAGAGTGTGTGCTTTGCCGACCACAATATAGAATAGAATAGAATATAAAATAAATCTTATTCTTGGACGAGGTCCGTTAAGAATATTAATTATGAACAAAAAATAAAAATCACATATATCCAAAAATTACTTTACTCAAAATTTAAGAATATATAAAATATTTTCAGTGAAAGTATACTAAAAAAGTAACACCATTTAAAAACAAACAAACATTATTTAAATGAAAAGGAAAATAGAAATCAGATTAAAACACAAAACAAATGTTATAAGCACTTGGCTTAAAATTACAACTCAAACAATTTAAACAACCATTCATCTAAGTCAAAATTTGATTCATAATATTCATTTCATTGTGAAACATCATTCAAGTGAAAACATCAACAAGACGAGATTAATAATATGAAATATAAATTATAAATAATAACTCATTATAAAGAGGACGACTTATAAGGATATACAGCATGCAGGTCCGTTCTTAGTATCTGTGATGTTTTAATCCATATATTGAATAAAACTCGTTACCAATCGGTTTTCGACACTATTTTTTTCCATTTCTCCTATTTAAAACAGCGTTGCGTTAAGATAAAATTTTTAATAATAGCTCATTAAAAAAAGGATGAAATGATGAATATTTCCCTCGCTAACAATATGCAGGTCCAATTTTTAGTTTTTGTGATATTTTAATCCAGGGCGTAAGGGCGCGCCATCAAAATTTTGAGGGGAGGGAGGCTTGTATTGACTGTTTTTTGAAATTTTGAGAGGTGAAAACATTGTGGATTTTTGGACTAAGATAGAAAGGGAGGAATACATGAAACATGCCGTTACAAGTGTAATTGTATATGATCTACAATTTTTCTAATTCTACCTTAGCTTACTCTGTTTTTAAGAAAAAGTGAGCAATACAATATCTTGGAAGGAGAGGAGGAGTAGGTTCTTGCGCCATGTACCTTGGGGGAGGGAAAGGGCACCCCTCTTTTAATCCATATTACAAAAAAAAACCTTCAATTAGTCGACTCCAGCCGACTTTACCCAAGCGTTACACATCGTAGATCTGACGACTTAATCTAATTCAGTCTCCATAAAAAAGAGCAAAATGCTGCTAAAGAAGTTTTCACTTCAAAAATATATATCTGTGTGGATAAATGATTATTAACCAATGAGAAGTTCAAGAATGCTAAACCGGAACCTACTTAACATGGCCTCAAATTTTGTACATAATATTTCTTGTCCATTACTGTTATTCCAATTTATCTCACTGCATTTCGGGTATTATGTTTGTATTAATATAAATATTTGTTATTATCCCTCAAAAAGGGATTACACGTAATATTTTGGTGTAATATTTATTGGATATAGGACGTTTCATCCAATGTTGTAGGTCTTCATCAAGAGAAATGAGTTTATTGGATCCATTTATTTTAAGTCTTCCATGTATGTGTCTGTTGGCGTGCGGTCTATGAATAACTTCTCTTTAAATTATAACTATGCTAAATTATTTTCCCTTAAAAGTTTGGCTACAAAAATGGAATCGAGTTTTGAAATTATTGGTTTTAAGAATCGGAAGCACGGTTTAAAAGCGTTTAGGAAACTTAATGAATCTGCTCTTCATAAATGATTATTAGTACTATTTAAATTTTTAGTTCATTTTTTTAAATATCAATTATTTAAGAACTATTTTCAAATTCAAAAAGAGTCTCTTGGGCACCAAAAAGGCCAAAACGATGATTTTTTTTTTCAGAAAGCCCTCCTTTGGCCTCGAAAATGGCGTCTAATATCAGAATTACTCATATGTATAAATTATTTTTTTTTATTTTTCCAAATATCAACTAAAATTTAATTGTCGAGAAATTGGAACTATGGATACTTTTGAGATAATATTTGCATTTCCATTAGGAAATCTATTAAGGTGGCGTATTGATTTAATAATTACTGCATTTATGAATTGTAAATTAATTTTCCATTAATTAGTTCTAACAAACGGACAATTGTTTAAAGAGTATAATTATAAATTTGCAACGTGGTGTCTAGGAAGCTGTTTAATATTCATAAATTTGTTTAATTTATTTATTTTTAAATTTAACAAGAGTTTTCGTTCATTTGGTTTTACAGATCTTATGCTGTCTGAACCAGTCTTCTTAATCCTCTACCTGTCTTAAGCTATTGCTCTCCAGTTATCTACATGCGGCTCTATTGCATCTTTGTTGATTTGATCCGCCCATTTATTCTCCTTGCCTTCACATCATGAGATATTGATTTGCCAGTTTTTTAAACCAGTTATTTATTCAGGTTGGCGATTGACCTGGAAAAATGGGAAAAGTCAGGGAATGTTTAAAACAGGGAAAATCCAGGGAGAAGTCAGGTAATATTTTTATTATGTCTGGTGTTTTTTTTTAAATTGCAAATAAATATACGGTGGATATCGTTTATGGTGAAAATTTGACATTGAAGGAGCAAACTTCGTTATATATAAACATAATAAACGACCACGAACGCTATTTTCATCCACATTTGACTGTCAATAACGGCACTGGTCATTATATTAATATCAAACAAGGGTAATGAACGAAATTCAAACAAAATGTACGTAACACTGTATTTTTTTGAAAAGAAAAACATACCAATACTATTTACTATTTGTAATATACACATCTGTCAGATTAGAAAAGCTAAGATATGATATTTGTTTCCGTGGGGGTTACTTTATTATTTTTCTTTAAAAGCTGTGTTTAAAATTTGTATTCATTCGTCTATAGTTTGGCATTTCTTATTTTTGTTTAAAATAAATTAAATAAAAAACAAGATGGCATCAAAACCTGTGTGCTTATCATTATATATTATTTATTATATTAAGGGTGTTAATTATGTATAAAAAAAAACAAAAAAACAATGAAATAATAAATTTTCTGTCAAGTAAACCCATTTGCAACAAATATCCACCGTCAGAAATAAAACTTTGGTTCATATTAATGTTGAATATTTCTCCGAAAGCGTTTAACATGTTACGTTTACTTTAATACAACAATTTAATGTTGCTTTTTGATAAATTACAATTGTTGTTTGAACACAACAGGAGTTGGCAGATCCAATATAGGCGCTACTAATAATACGAGCACCTCTTTTTACTTTCATTTACTTATGTATATAATATATAGTAAGGAACAGTATTGCGATCGTGAAAATTTTCGAATCTGACTTTTTAACGGAAATACATGTTTTGAAGTCTCCTCAGTCCAAATAACCAAGTCCCGCAAAATGTTCTTTGTGTGTGTGAGTGTGTCTGTTTGTATGTGGCAGATCTAGCTCAAAAACGAAAAGTCGTATGAAAGTGAAAATACATATTTAAGGTTTGTTTATACCTGAGATGTTCAGCAACATTTTCGTCAAAATCGGCTTACTGTAAGTGGCACTTTATATCATTCATGGAACATCTTTTTACGGTTTTCTCGAAAACGGCTCCAATGATCTTGATTCAATTCATTATATCAGTGTAAAATTAAGCATTTTTTAATATTAAGTAGGTTTTATTCTCTTTGATGTTCTCTAACGTGGCTTAAATGGCTAATTTTCAATATTAGTTCCCTCTAACGTACCTTTATTTTTTATTATTTGAAACAATTTCACTTTGATGTCTAATATAAAAACTAGTTAATTATAAAATATAAAAGAATTTGATTATTAACTAAAGGAGAAATAACAGATCGTAATAGAGATTTATTGTAATGAAGGAACCAAAGGGATACGAGCGCACCCGAAGATTAGAATAGGCTTCTATACAATACGGATAATAATACAGACTCAGACAATATTATGTACATATACATATACGGTTTTCCTAAATGTTTTAGTTGGTATTATTAAATATTTAATTGTATAGATTACAGCGATATAAATATTTAAAAAAAATATATATATAAGATTAATTAAACAAATAAAAATATCCACAATGAAATAAAAATCAATATACCGTTTATAAATTAGTTTCACTTCCCCGTTGTCTGAAATTCTTATTTCTGCCAAAAAGAGTGTTGTAAGTGAAAGTTGTGTCATTCGCGCACAGCCCCAGATTTTTGTGTAAGTAATTAAACTTCATGTTATTTACATTATTTTTTATTTATCATAAATATTGTTTGGGAAGTTCTGGGTAAAGTCTTTAAAATGAACACATCTAAATTAACTTTGAAAGATCTTAGAAAAAGTTCCTCAAACAATTTTCTTACCATTTTTTGTTAAGTATTTATCTGGCTATGTGAGAGTAAATGGAAATATTAATGACCCCGCCCCATCCAAAATTGTAGTTAGAAAAAGAGAATTATATGACACAATGAAGTCAATGAATAAAACACCGTGGGGGGAGAATTTAAAATATTATAAACAAGCGATTTGTGAACGTTTGAAGTTCAAAATTTAAATACAAATAGGAATAAGTTAACCAGTCATAAGAAGTATTCCTTTAAACTAATTAGATGGCTCTGAAAAACTTCCACATTTTGAATTTTCAAGTTGATTAAAGGTTTGCATGCAGTTGTTTCCAGGACAAATGTGTAAAATGCTGTAGAGTTTCGTACCATTTAATGTGTTCAGGAGTTAGCATATACAAGTTATTTTATACTTTGAAACACATTCAGTTAAATAGAATTACGACGGAACTCCGCATGGTCCGATGAAATGGATTTGTAATGCCATTAATTTCGTCTTGTTAACTGTGGTTTGGATTTCTCGTAAAAATCCCAATATTTGTTGGCTTTAATTTTGTAGAATTTAGCCTCATATAAAGATTTTTTTTCACGTCCTCCAAGTCAATTTCTAGTTTTGTCTCTGATTGTAACTGACTTAACCCTCGTTCATATTATTGTATAGACTATTTAAATGATAACTTGTGGTAAAGAAAATCGTTATAATGATTATTCAAACATATTTAGGTCATCTGCTCTAACTGTGCCACAGCCATGCTTGTCCATTTTTGCCTTTTAATATTCCAAATATCATTTGATTCATTAAGGTTATGGTAAGGAGGAATTTGAATTGTTCTTAGGAATGATTTATCTTCTACGCATTGAGGTATAAATAGAATAGATGTTGTTGTTAAAGTTGAATTTTCGACTAATTAAATTAATGTCTGCTACAAATCTATCAGAAAACAATGAATATTAATTATTTTTAATTATGATTCTAATTTAGTTAGTGTCAAAAACAATTCTTGTTGATTCATATGTGTTTTGCTGACAGATTTCTTGTTTATATTCTTTTGTACATAAACGAAGTAAATATAAATTGCTTCTAAAAAGTTATATAGTGTTAATTCATAAATTATTTTAGGAACAACTAAAACCGTATCCGGAAAACATATTTCATTAACGTCAGTCGTTACTGTACCTACAAACTGTTTACATTAAATTATTAAAACGAGGGAAGTGTAAGATTAATTATAATAATGTTGAATTAACAGTCTACGCAATAAGGTTTGTAAATATTTGTTCTATTTCTTTGATGAGTTCTCTGTCACTATCATTTAGGACTTTTGCTTTCTTCAACTTGAAGGTCTACAGCCGCTTCTAATTTATTTATAAAATAAAAAAACTTGTAATTTTACATCCCATGAAGGATTTTGGGTCTAGAAATTAGGCCAACATTTGTTAATTTTGATCCTGATTTAGGTATAGGAATAACAATTTATAAACCAATTTATTATTTCTCTTTTAATAATATTTTATTGAGAATAAGAAATACATTTTACCTCAATTAAGGGCATTAAGTATTTAGGATGTATGAAACACAAACATAGTATATATACAATAAAAGAAAAACAAGATTATAACAAAAGAAAAGAAAAGAGAACTTGGACTAACAGAATAAATCAAACATAGATAACATAGGCTACCGCTTCAGCCTTCGAGGAGGATTATAGGGATGACTGGAACTGGATAAGGATTGTGCTAAGGGATTAGGATGATGGATTAAGTTATGATGAAAATTTGAAAATCGGGATGGAATAACGTCAAGGACATAATGGATGTTAAGGTCATGATGTAATCTTTTGTTCGTAACATAATAAGGAGCATTGACTATTATACGGAGGACTTTAGACTGGAAGGATTGGATGCGTTTGATGTTCGAAAATTTTATTGCCCCCCAAAGTTCAAGTCCGTAGGTCCAGATGGGTTTCAGTATGATCTTGTATACTTTGTTTTCAATTGAGAGGTTAGATTTTCTGTTAAGTAGTCTGTATAACTGGCCAAATCGTCTGTTGAGTTCTTGTCTTTTAAGTCTGGTATGTGGGTTCCATGTTAAATTTATTTATTGTCAGAGAATATAGTTCCTTTCTTGTGTCAAATCCATCGTCTAATTTACAGTGGGCTGAGTTGGAGAGCTCTTTAAAATGGTTTTTTCATTGCAATAAGACGTCAACCCTGTAGGCCACTATATTTCCATCTTGTCTCTGCAAGTTTCTGGTACATTTCTTCAATATTTTCCTTTTATTTATGCTCCTGATCCTTATTTTTCCACTCCATCACAAAAACCACCTTTTTCATCGATTTCTAAAACTCTTTGTTTTAATAATGCCTCTTCTCTAATCTCTAGTTTATTTATTTCTTCTTTAATCAGCTTAGAGTATCCTTTGATGTTATTTAGTTTTAATACTTTATCAAAGATACGCTCATACTAGATTAAAAGACAGAAACTTAACCGATAATAGAGCCAACTAAACATACTACAAAATAGAAAATCTAAACTCTCTATTGAAAATAAAATACTTATCTGCAATACAATACTGAAACCAACTTGGACTTACGTACTTGAACTGTTGGGAACAGCAAAATTTTCTAACGCATCCAATGCAAAGTCTTTCGAACAAT
Source organism: Nezara viridula (assembly GCA_928085145.1). Taxonomy (NCBI): domain Eukaryota; kingdom Metazoa; phylum Arthropoda; class Insecta; order Hemiptera; family Pentatomidae; genus Nezara; species Nezara viridula. Next base: position 3,512,013 of record OV725083.1, on the reverse strand, counting down.
AGTCGATGCTTCTTTTTATGTAATCAACAAAACTTTACACCGTGACCTTAATATCCAATTTGTCCTAGACCTTATCCCAGCAAAATTATCCAAATTTCACCAGAACATTTCCTATCATCCAAAACTCTTTTCACAATCCCTATCCAGCACCACCCATCCCTATAATCCTTCAAGAAGGTTAAAACGGCAGTGACCCTGCTTCTTTTATAGTTTGCAAATATTGGAGTTCTGGCAATGGCCAGATTCCTTACTCACGACATGAGTGTATGTGGCTAAAGCGATCTTGCTCAATCTCCACTGGGTTTAGCCCCAGTGACACAGTTAAGAGAGAAGTAGAGAAATCTCCTGGAATCATGCTTTTCCCTCCACAGTTGGAGGGATAGATCTGGCTCGGAGTTCTCTTGCCTGATTGTATATAGTGTGTATAGGTATGTATGTGTTCTTTTTATTTTAGGTTATTTTATTCAGACAGATTGTAATATTTTTCAATAAACAAGTTGAAAAAAAAATTCAAAGATCCGTTTGTTCAATCTATCATTTTCCGTTCTCTTCATTTGTCCATAAAACTTCTATCTTATTTTTCTCATTGATGTCTCTAGGAGTTAAATATCTTCATACAGCTCCTTGTTGGTGTTTGATCAGTATTGTATTGTATTGTATATTGTATTTTCCATTATTAATGATATTTGATTGATTGATGAAACCTTAGCTGAAAAGTCATTTATTGGTATTTGAAAATAAAAGCTTTGTTTTGAAATTTTCTAATTACATCCTAACAGTTGTTTAAATATAAACATTTACAAATTTTACAAAAATTTCATTTATTTATACAAATGTATAAGTTATATATTTTTTTATTGATTATGAATTTTTATCAGGTATTATTATTATCAGTTCAGTGCTCAGTAATATCTGGACCATTTAAGTATCATGGATATTTTCCACCAATAAGAATGGTCTTTTCAGGCAACTTCTATGTTACATATAAAAGCATATTCTTTAAAAATATTATGCTATTATATTAACATTTCTAGTTGAGCATAATGGAATATTAATATTCTAGTTATTATATAAAATAATAAATTATATAAGTTTAATGGATGATAATGATATGCAGCTTACAATTAATATGCATAGGTATAAAGCGTGTTTCACAGTTAAGTGGTCAAACTGAAAATATAAATTAAGGGCCTTAAAACAAGAAAAAAAATGTCTATGAAGGTATGTCTGCAAACGCTTTGTTTAGAAGATATTCACATTTAAAGATTTTAATTGTTATTATTTATTTACGTTATATTAAGTAAATAAAGCTTATCTATTTGTTCCAACTACTTTATTTATTAAACTTACACATTAAATTCATACTAAACGTTGTTCAAAGTGATTTCTTTGAGCATTAAGACAGGCTCGGCATCTTTCTTCAACAGCAGCAGTGCCAGAACGCCACTGGATATGTGTTATTGTTTCACAAGATTCATTTATTCTTCTTCGAAAGGAATTAAGGTCATTGACCGGACTTGCTTAGGCTTTTTGTTTGTCCAAAAACTCCAGTGGTGTCAGGTCTGGAGAGCTTGCAGACCAAGCCATTGGTCCTGCACGGCCAATCCATTGATTGGGATCATCAACGTTTAGCCATTTCGTGGACCTCTTCCGTAATGTCAGGACAACCATCTCATTGAAGCCACGTCTCCTTCCTTAGTTGTACTGAAATATTCCAGGTTTTATTTATTTCATGTAACGTAAATAATTCATAAAAAACGCAAATTTTTAGGTGTGATTATCTTCTAAAGCGTTTGTGGAAATACCTTCAGAGGAAATTTTTTTTCTTGTTTTAAGGTCCTTAGTTAATTTTTACAGGTTGGCCACTTAATCCTGAAATACCTTGTATATGCCAGTATAAAAAATAAAAGGAATAAAAGTCATGATATAGTTTTATTATACATTCCAAGTTAATTCAGGATAATTAATCTCGTAGTAAGTCTTTTTGAGCCAAGTAACAGTAATCTCACTGAGTGAAACTGAATCTAAATCTTCTTTGGAATGAAAGAGAACTTCGGTCTTCGGGCTGAACATGTGGAATCCATTTTTAGAAAAGTTGCCCTTAATACCGTTCAGATCCAGCCAGACGAAGAGTGCGTGATTTTCTGCCTTTAGGGATAGTTTCGCGGTATGATTATCCAGTTTTTCGATTTTCGTGATCTGAAAAATGAAATAAAATTTATTATAAAAAGAAAATTCATTCTAGAACAACAAATCTGTGTTTGAAATAGATGGTTATTTTTCCACAAAATCATGTAATAATTATTATATTCCATTTTTATATAAAAATGGATAAAAAATCTTAATTGATTTGATTACAAACAATGATCACTGACTGAATGATGCGGTATGACATTAATAATAATCTCCTTTTAACAAATTAATAACACAACATTTAGAAAGAAAGAAATCATTTTAAAACTAAACTGTTAAAATTAAAAGCTCCATGCAGTGAGGCAGTTTATATATATATATATATATATATATATATATATTTTGTAAGCAATATTTCTAATGAATTTCGGAAATAAAGATGTTCTGTTGCTAATCATAAAAATTATACTAATAATTTAAATTTCGATTAAAAAGTATTACTCAAAAAATATAAAATAAATGTTAAAAAATACTGATAAGGATATGGTTTTTATCACTTATGATAAAAAAAAAAAATATATCTCTTAATAAAAATCAAATGATTTTTAGAAATTCTAGATAAAAACTTTCATAGGATTTCATTTTAAATTTTATGTTTTTAATACTATTAAGATTTTAAACTCTGCAACATACCTTAAGAAAAGCATTCCTTTAAATCAAAACAGAAATAATTCCAGCAAAAAATATTTTATAATAAATACAATAATATAATGATTATATTATAGATGTGCTATCGTTGCGGACATGGTGAAATATTAAAATTAAAATAAATAGTAAAGCTTTTTGAATTTGTCATTTTTAAGTCATACAACTGTTTCTATTCTTATGATAAAAATATTAGAAATGGTATCTTATAAAGCGAAATATGTATCGAAAATTCGTTTATAGTTTAGTCACCAAAGAGAAATGATGATTCATCATTTTCCCATTTTGATTTTAGTACACAATAGTTATTTATAATAATACAGCAAACGCGTCAGTTTCTAAATGTTTTGGTGGTAAGTAATATTATGTGTGGCTGATCAGTAGTTTCAATCTCGTTCAAAAATTTAAATTTATAATAATAGATGATAGAAAATGTGTTAAATTGAAAGTTTCCACAGTTAACAAGTTGTCAATATTAAATTTAATTGGGATTATATATGTACTATAAATGCATATTATGAAATCGGTATTTATGAGAAAACTATGAAATATGACTAAGGTAAATACTGGATAGATGGCATATTTATTAAAAATAATTATGATAAGATAAGAACCAAATAAATTACTATATTAATTTATTCACTTTGCGTACATTAACATAATTTTTCACTTTCTTTAAAATTCAATGTTTTCCATTTTTGCTAGTTTCCCATATACTCGATGATATAATTAATAATAGTAAATAAACTCAAAATGAATTTGTTCTACTGGAATATATAATCACTGCTGAACAGGTGATCTGGGCCTTATGTTTTAGGGTTTGTTCAAAATACAGCTTTATCCAGATTTTATCAGCCAGAATTTTTATTAAATCAATAAAAAAAAATTGGAAATACTCTGTTAAAGAGTTGGGTTTTGAGCAATATATATAAAATTAATTTATTTAAATAAAAACACTGCAAATTATTTCACAATGGTTTATTATTTCCCAACAATTATACATCTAAAGTAACATTACCTTTCTAGTTAATTTTAATTATTTACTTAAACATGTTTTTTCATCATTAGTAATTTTCTAAAAAAAAAAATAGCATTACTTCAGTAACACATTCAAAAATCCATATCCAAAACAAAGGATTTGCAGTAGAACATAAAAATCTTCTAGAAACCATATCTTTGCTTCTAATTGTCCGATTTTAACGATTTTTTTTTTTAGGAATTTTCGTAATTTTTTTTTTTAAAGTGCAGGGTCAACGAAGAAGTGTATACTTTTTTATTTACTCAGAAATCAAATTTTAGCACCCCTCATAACTTTTATCCAGCTTCTTTTCGTTGATTTTATATAGATAAATTTAAAGAGCATCGAGAATAAGACTTTAGCGAAGTTTCATTGAAATTGGTAAATTCAGGTTCTACAGTCTACACTACGCAGATTTTACGGCCGCTATTTTGAAAGTAAAAAGCGGATAGTAATATCGATGAATGAGGAACATTCTAGAGTAACCTCTAATTTTATCCAAATTTGAAAAAAAAAATTGGTCCAGTAGTTTCGGAGAAAATGCGCGGACGGCGGACGGACTAAAAAAAAAAATTGTTTTCGTTTTTCGAATTCTACGTATCCTGAAACGTAAAACCCCAAATTTTGAGATGGGGTTAAGTTTTGGAATTTTTTGTTCGATTACAATGGTTCATTATTGAAAATAATTAACGAAAAATATTTGATGGAGCTTAATACTTTAGCCTAGGCAGATAGTTGAATTATGCGTAAAAATCATCTATTCATATAGTACTTTTGGATAACATAGATCAAAACAAATAATAATCGATATACATTTCTAATGATCGATTTAAATGGTAAATAATCGATACCTCACATACCTCTACGGACGTGTCTGGATAATTCGCTGTGTTCAAAGGAGTGTAGAAGTAGAAGTTCTCTGGGGCTATTTGGACGCCATCTTCAGCCTCGAGCGAAGTCGTGTAGAAGCATTTTTTGTCTTTACAGTATTGGCCTATTGGAATTTTAGTTGCCAGGAAAGACTCATTGTCAATCTAAAATAATAAAAAAATATTCACATTTGTGTATTTACTTACAATTAAATGTATATAGTTAAAGAGAGGATAAACTACAAAAATAAAATAATTGGTAATTGGTTGACTGTCGTGGATAATGAAGAGAAGAATAGTTGGGGTGTTTATATTTATTTTTTACATATGCCGACGTTTCGACCTGAAGTTCAGGCCTTCATCAGGACTAAGAAAATAACCAGACAACAAGGTATGAGAAACACAAGTAATGATGGTAAAAAAGATAATAAAAAATAAAAAAATAAAATAAAAAAATTTAGAAAAATAAAATAGATAAATATAAAGTAAAATGAAATTGTTAGACTAATTACTAAGAACTAAGAGATAAATAATAAAAACCGTTACAAAGTGTGGAGTGATGAAGTAGGCATAATCAAAAAGGGTGACAAAAGTGTTACAATGGGAATCTTAGAATAAAATGTAAAACATAAAAAAGAAATATGAAGTTATATAAGAAATGAAAATAAATAGTAAAATTAAAACATTGAGAATGGAGTAGTTAGATAGAAAATTGAGATATCGTAAAGTCTGTCAAGATGTACAGACAATGTAAATATACAAAGATGTACAGACAATGTAAAAGTACAGACAATTTCTTCCCTCCTTCCTTTCATTCCTTTTCTCTGTTTTTAACTCTTTATTATATTATACATTGTCTGTAAATCTTGATAGACTTTACAATATCTCAATTTTCTATCTAACTACTACATTCTTAATGTTTTAATTTTACTATTTATTTTCATTTCTTATATAACTTCATATTTCTTTTTTATGTTTTACATTTTATTCTAAGATTTCCATTGTAACACTTTTGCCACCCTTTTTGATTATGCCTACTTCATCATTCCACACTTTGTAACGGTTTTTATTATTTATCTGTTAGTTCTTAGTCATTAGTCTAACAATTTCATTTTACTTTATATTTATCTATTTTATTTTTTTTATTTTTTTTTTATTATCTTTTTTACCATCATTACTTGTGTTTCTCATACCTTGTTGTCTGGTTATTTTCTTAGCCCTGATGAAGGCCTGAACTTCAGGTCGAAACGTCGGCATATGTAAAAAATAAATATTATCATTTATTTTTTACTTCCTTTTTGACTGAACACCCCAACTATTCTTCTCTTCATTACAAAAATAAAACTTCCGTCAGGCTCACTTACCCAAAATTATTGCGTCAGTAATTTCGGAAAAATTTTATTACAGAAAACTACTTACAATACTAGGATTCAATAAGTACCTAAAATATATTAACCGGATACATAAAATAAAATATGTATTATATAGTCACTTAAATACATTTGTACGTATATATATATCTATATATTTTAAGTTTCTGTTATTTCACCATGTTTCCTTTTAAATGTTTAGATTGAATGATTTGTTGCGATAGTATATTCATTATTTCGTAATAAAATTTGTTTCATCTCGTTAACAGTGGTTTGGATTCCATTTAAATATTCCAATCTTTGTTCTAATTAATTTAATACAATATTACTAAAAACTCGTAAATACCCATTTGCTTTCTACTTCGATCGTAAGATCATTTGGTCACAAAATCGAGAAAAAATGTTGCATCAACAAATATTGAGCCGTTTAGCGTGAACTACACCCCTACATTTTCAAAATAACGATTATATTGCATAAATAAACGGCCCACCTTTTGTAGGCCACCTTTTTTATCTATTTTGTGATGAAATTATCTTACGATCCAAGTAGAAAGCAAATGTATATTTACGAGTTTTTATTACCTAATTAAATAGACAAAGTTTGCCCCCTCCTCCAGATTGTAAACGTCCCAATTGCTAGAGTTTTCGTAAATAAAATAGTTGTAGGTTACGATGAGATGAAACTATTTTCGAAGTTTCAGGCGGATGTTAATAATTCTATAAAAAGGTGTCTGTATGTACCACGTACTAATAGCCTCATTTAAAGATTTTTCTTTTTCCACGATCTCCAAGTTAATTTCAAGTTCTGCCCCTGATTGTAACTGGCATAACCATGGTTTATATTATTGTATAGACCGGTTAAAGATCATTTAAGTGATAATTTGTGGTAAAAAAAAAATGGTTATAATGATTCTTCTCACAAATTTAGTTCATCTCCCCCACTCTGCAACACGTCATTTTCGCCCCTTATTTCAAATATCATTTAATTCATTAAGTTATTGTGAGGCTGATGTATTTCAAATGTTCTATCTTTGAACGATTTATCTTCTATGAATTTGGTTATGAATATAATAGCTCCTGTTAAGGTTGAATTTTCGACTTCAAATCATTATATCTTTTATGTTTTATCTTAAAATTAATATCTGCTACAAATATATCAGAAAATAATTGACATTTCTTTTTTTAAATTATGGTTATAATTTAATCCAAAACAATTCTTGTTGATTCATATGTGTTTTGCTAACAAATCTCTTGTTCATATTCTTTTGTGCACGATATAGGAAGTAAATATAAATTGCCTTCAGGAAGTAATATTGAATAAATTTATAAATTATATTATAAACAACTGGAATCGTACCCGGAAAAAAAATGTCAGTCGGTGTCTGCGTGTCTACGAATCACTGCTTAATATCCCACAAAATATTATATTTTCGTACGTTTTACGGTTTTGTCCCATTTAGACCATGAAATAGCAGATTTGTGAATACTTTTTTTAATCGAAAACGTGCTCCTTCATTGTCAAAATATAATAATATAGAAGATACAGTAGTTTTTGGTATATTCAGAAGTGATCCGGAGAAGCATCGAAGTCGTAATTCTGCATTTTGTATCTCAGTCACATCCCTACAAGAAAAATCTGGTGCTGTGCGCGCATCACACAACTTTCACTTACCACCCTGTTCTTAGCAGAAATAAGTATTTTCAGACAAAGGAGAAGTGAAAGTAAAAATTATAGACGCTATAATTATTTATATTTAATTGTGGGTATTTTTATTTGTATATGTATCCTTATATATACAAATTTTAGTATTTATATAGGTGTAATCTATACAATTAAATATTAAAAAATACCAACAATAGCAGTTATGAAAATCGCATATTAATATTTATATAATATTGTCGGAGTCCGTATTATATTAAGCTCATGTTGCGTATGGAAGACTGTTGTAATCTTTCGGGCGAGCACGAGTACGATGAATTACAACTATTCTCCGTTAGGATTTTTTATTTCTCCTTTAGTTAATTATCAAATTCATTCATACTTTATATTTAACTATCTTTTATATTAGAGATTAATGTGAAATAGCCAATTGTTTTAAATAAAAAAAAATGCAAGGTACTTTAGAGGAGCTAATATTGAAAATTAGCCATTTAAGCCCTGTTAGAGAACATCTATCAGAATAAAAACGACATTTTATTTAAAACTGCTTAATTTTACTTTTACATAATGAATTTAATCAAAATCGTTAGAGCCGTTTCCGAGAAAATTGTAAAAATGTGTTTAGCACATGATATAAAGAGCCACTTCCAGTCTGTCGATTTTTACGAAAAATTTACTGTAACATCCCTAGCATATAAAAACCTTAAATATGCAATTTCACTTTCGTACCACATTTCATTTTTGAGAAAGACTGTTAACATACACACACAGACCATTTTGCGGGACTTGGCTATTTGGACTCAGAGAACCTGAAAACGTGTATTTCCGTTGAAAACTGAGATTCAAAAATTTTCACGATCGCAATACTTTCCTTTATCGTATATTTCATACATTGGTAAGTGAATGTAAAAAACAGTAATCTTCTACCACTACTTCTTCACTAATCTTACTTTTTCTATCACTTGATGCAACTTAGCATGAAAAATCCCTTTTCATGACGAAGCTACTGGACTATTTTGTATGTTTGTATTTTAAGGCGGCAATCTTTAAGATCACTAACAGGAGTCATCATGTATATAATATATCTTAAGATACCAAGGCGTTGAGTATACATTATCTGTTTAACTAATGAATGTACAGACTAATAATTTAAAATTAAAATTTCTTACCAGTTCGACCTGAAGCGTAATTTTCTTAAATGGTGACCAGTTTAAATTAGTCCAATTATACATATTAAAAGTGAGATTTGCGGTTTTCTTTGGAGCGTAACCGTCCACAACAATATATATAGACATAGTTTCTCGGTCGACCGAAATCTCTGGTGAAACGATAACGGGAGCGAAAAATTCTCCAGCGAAATAATGCAGCATTTTCCATTGACCACAATAATCTGTAACAGTTAGATACAGTGCGTGTAGTTTGTTAATAGCTGAAAAATTAATTAATAAATATGTAATAGATAATCAATAAAAAAAAATGTTTGAGTGGGATTTAGGGTTAGGCTAAATTTCCTTACCCTAAATCCCAGGTTTTATTTTTGCAAACATCGTAGGAACTTAAAACGAAGATATTTATTATAATACACTCATATAAATACCAGTTTCTATGATAGCTGGAATTAAATTTCAAACTGTGATTTCTCGTATTTAAAAAAAAAATGTCAATTTTTAAAACGATTTCTCTTCAATTCTTGAAAGAGGGCTCTATCATAAAGAGAGATTCTATTGTAGCTCAAATTCAAGCTAATATAATGCGCTACAAAGTAGTCAATGATAATTATCGTAGAAAGATGTGGTGGGGTCTGGAGAGGCGAGGATAGAGGATTTTGCTATGATGAGTACTTCTGATGTGCCATTTATATATTTTTAAGGCTAGATTATTTTATATAGAAATAGAAAACAAAATTTATTCTGGGACGAGATCCCTTAATAACAATAATGAACAAAAAATAAAAACGACATCTGGCCAAAAATTACATTAATCAAAATTAAAGAATATATACAATATCTTCACTGAAAATATAGAAGCTGATAAAGAAAATTGTAGGATAATTTCTAAACCATAGTGCCTTTTGAGCAATGAAATTTGGAAAACAAATAGCCAATAAAGCTTAGTAAATACTCGACGGTTGGCCGTTGTATATTATTAAGGAACGAGATGATCCGTGGTGTTAGTTATAAAAATACTTAAAATAGGGAAAAAAAACATTTTATTTCGAGCCGATGTTTCCACCCAACTGTGCAGGTATTCTTCAGGGCAAGAACGAAGATACAAAAGAATATAGAGAATTGTGGTAGTTACATGAATTCTCCTACAATTTTCTTCAAAATTGTATTCCAATATTTACAATAAAACTTAAGGTTTATTTTTTTTTTTGCTTTATGAATGTATTCTTACTTACTTACTATAAGCTATACAACTCGAGGTGGGACTTATCTTATCTGACAATAGTACACCTCTCTTCACAACTCGCTGTTTCTCCTATTTCTTACTAGTGTTGTCCAAATGCGAGACCAAAAATCGTCTTGGTCTTGGTCTTGCGCAAGAGTCTCTTGACAGTCTTGCAGTTAACTATTAGCTTATTTCTATAGAGACATTACTTTAACTTTTTATATAGAGGAATTCAAACTTAGCCCGAATAAAAAATTGGAAGAGTTATAAAAATATATTGGTTATGCCAATTCTTTACATATAATATATAAAATTCCTTAATTTTGTCTTGCAACAGTTAAGCGGTCTTGGTCTTGGTCTTGCAAGGAGCAAGACCAAGACCTGTTTTGGACAACACTATTTCTTACACTAAGTGCTGCCAAGTCCTTTTCTACATTCTGGATCCACCGTGTACCAGTTCTTACTTTCCTTCTGATGCCAAGCGTTCTTGTAAGCAGAATTCTTTTCGGAGATCTACTGTCCTCCATACTTAGTTCGTGACACATCTATTTTCTTCTTCTTACTTTTATAAAGCGTACTATGGCACAGTTCAACTCATATAATTTATAGAGTCCATTCAACTCATATAATTCGCTATTTTTCCAGCTTCTCAATTCACCCTCATCCAATATAGGTCCATATATTATTCTTACAATTTTTCATGAAAAAATATTTAATAAGTTTTATAATTGTGCGTTGATGGTTGACTGTCGTGAATAATGAAGAGAAAGGTGGTTGGGGTGATCAGTCAGAAATAAAAAGACAACTATAAATAATAATATTTATTTTAACATTTGCTGACGTTTCTACCTGAAGTTCAGGCCTTCATCAGGGCTAAGAAAAGAACTAGATAACAAGGTATGAGAAAGCTCTCCAGGTCTCCTCCCATGCCTCCTTTTATTCCTAACTCTGTCCATTCTATTCTCCGGAGGTACTTCGTTTCTGCAGCAGTAGCTTTAGCCAGTGTCTGTCCAGCTGGACTCAGCTCTCACTCCCATAAATAAGGTAAGTATATGTGCTTAAAAATGTATAATTTTACATTTTTTGTAATTCTTTTTTCCCCAAAACTGTGCTGCATAGCGTGTAGTATATGTTGTTGGTTTTCATAATTCTATTTGAGAGCTCTTGGTCCATTTTCTCGTTTCTGCTGTGCACTACTCCGAGATATGTATACTCCTGTTGACGAGATATGTATCTACCTGCTTAAGATTTGTCTTTTGTACATCGAGGCGGTCTCATGTGTCCCACCTTTACGAAGAGTTAAATTGGCTCTTCTCTTCTTTCCGCAGATAATATTTCCTTGGATCTTTCCTATTCCAAACGATCAACACCAGACACCCTTCCTACATTTACTCCTATAGTTTAAACCCGTGGTCCACTCCCAGAAAACAAGATCCCGTGTTTCCGACCTTTATATCCCTTCCCATAGAACTAAGACGTTTGAATATTCCTTTATTGCCCGATCCACTGCCTTCTGGAATTCCTTGCCATCTGATATCCGCCATGCCTCTTCCAAAATGACGTTATTCAATGAAATAAATATTACGAAACAGATTTTGATTGAGGTGAATGGTTGTTAAAATTGATTGAGTTTTAATTTTAAAAATCAACACATGCTTATAATAATATTTTGTTTTGTATTCTTTTCATTTAAATAATGTTTTTTTTTAAATGGTGTTATTTTTACTTTTTTAAATATAAATTTACTGAAGATGCTGTATATATTTCTTTAATATTGACTAATGTAATTTTTGGCCAGATGTAGTTTATACTTTTTTTTGTGCATATCTGTTATTCATAAGGGACCTCGTCCCAGAATAAAGTTTACTTTCTATCTATCTATCTATCTATCCTGCGCTGTTTCCAAGGTTTCCCCTCCGCTGCGAACCCATACTTCCTCTTCACGACTAATGTGCATCACCTTACTCTTCCATACATTTAATATCATACCTTTTTTTCTAGCTCAGCTTCCCTTTTAGTAACTGCCTGCTGCAGATTTTCTTTGGAATCGCCAATAAGGACAATATCATCTGCCAAAACCATCACTTGAGCAAGGATTGTCCTCATGTTCCACTTTACCACGACAGTCCGTGTTTTCCTCCTCTTGCATATTTTCAATATTTCATCCATAAATATTATGAATATCAAATGATTAAGGATGTCACCCTTTCTCATGGCGAAGGCATCGGGAATTCTTCCGTTGATTCTAACAACTCCTTTGGAATCATGATAGGCAGATTTAATGGCACTAATTAATTCTATAGGGACATTTTTAGTGGCTAAAGCTGTCCATATTTCCTCTCTGAAGACGAAATCGAATGCTGCCTTTATGTCCAGGAACGCCTAGTACGGAGTCAGGGAACACTATCATTAAATAGGGAAATGTCAAGGAATTTTCCTTTAACCATCTGGCATCCACCCTAACATACGAACAGTCTACTTATAAATTAGAATGAAATAATGAATCGGTTGAGGCACTGTAACGAGGGATACTTATAAAACAATATTTGCATCTACTAATATAGCCTCTTATGAATAAATACATTATGAATTGTAAATCCGTTTTCCATTGATTATTCTAGCTAATTGGAGGTTGTTTAAAGAGTTTAATTAGAAATTTGCAATGTGGTATTTATTAGGCTGTTAAATATTTATAAACGTTTTAATTTATTATTATTTAGTATATTTTTACTCACAGACAAAACATTTAAAAAAAAAAAAAAAACGCTGCAAATTATTTCACAATGGTTGATTATTTCCAAACTACTATACATCTAAAGTAACATTACCTTCCTAGTTACAAAGAAAAGTAAATAAAAGGTGATTCCAATTGTTGGACTGAACTTTTTTTTTAATCATTAGTAATATGCTAAAAAAAAATAGCATTGCTTCAGTAACACATTCAAAATTTAAAAACCAAAACAACGATATAACATTTGGAGTAGAACATTTTAAAAAAACCTGGAGACTATATCTTTGCCCCTAATTGTCCGACGATTTTTTTTTTAGTTTTTTAGGAAATCCCGTAAACTTTTACAAAACAATATTAACAAAAAAGTGTAAACTTTTTGAGTTATTTGGAATTTGATTTTACCATCCCTCGTAACTTTTTTTCCAGTTTTTTTTTCGTTGAAGTATGTTATATAGATAAATTAAAAGGTCGTCATGAAAATGACTTTAGCGAAGTTTCATTGAAATCTGTACATTCGTTTAGGAGCTACAGTCTATAGCAACGCAGGTTATTCGGCCGCCATTTTGAAATTAAAGGCCGGATAATACTGTCGATGAAGGAGGATCATCCTTGGGTGACCTCTGATTTTATATCTAAATTTGAAAAAAAATCGGTCCAGTAGTTTCGGAGAAAATGCGCGGACGGCGGATGGACAAAAAAACTTTATTCGTTTGTCGGATTCTACGCATCCTGAAACGTGAAACCTCAAATTTTGAGATGGGGTTAAGTTTTTGAATTTTTCGGTCGATCATAATGGTTGATTATTAAAAATAATAAACCAAAATCTGGTACTGTGTGCGCATTACAAAAATTTCACCCATCATCTTACTTTAGAAATATGTAGTATTCATATAAAGATAAGTGAAAATAAAAACTATAAATGCTACAATTTTTCATTTAAAACTATTAATTATCACATGTTTTTCATGTTTAAATATATGGGCAATTCTCATTTTAGGGGCAAGTTTTAGTCCGTTACAAGTTTTACGTGATTAAGTCTACCTTGATTTTTTCCACACTGCTATTTGGTTAAGAAGTATTTCTTCATAATGAAATATTAAAGAATAATGCGATTTTATAATTACTTCAGCTACTAAAATGTCATTGCCACGTATTGTCCCACACTCATTTTTCTAATAAACAATTTTTTTTTTCTTTCGAAACCTGTATAAATTACAGTGAAATTTATTTCCACTCTTAAAGAATAATTAAGACATTTTGAATTACATATATTTTTTTAAGTTTTGTTAACAGTGAAGTATGTTTATGTATTTTCAAACATTGTCCCACCACTTTGATATCATTACCAAGCAAAAAACATAACATGATATTTCAATGCCGCCAAAATAATAAAAATTGCTCATAATCTGAGAATCACCCATGCGCGTTTTTTTTTTTTATCTCTATATATATTTTTGTCACTGATAATATTTCCTGTTTATTTTAATTATTTATTAAATTATAAGTGTGCCATATTTTAGACTAATAACAGCAGCTCCCCGTTACGTAAACAACAAAACTTGCAATAAATAACTATCGACCAACACATACGTACTCCTTACTCCCGATTTCATATTAAACTATACGGAAACAATAAACTGTACGATGGATGACCACAACTGATATAACCATCAGGAGACGCCTAAAAAGGAGCTGGATGAAAGATCTGCTTTTCTTGAATTAATTGATTAATTAATTAATAATTAATAACGACTAGGTGAAGATACTGCTGATTACTATTCTTCCTCATGCCTATAATGTTTTTTTCCAAGTTCACTACAACACATACTGTACGCTCAGTGCTGAGCTCATCAACAGCACTTTTTTGTCCAGTTTAGAGACGTATTCGATTCCATCGATTACACCGTTGGGTGTAGGCTCATTGAGTTAGGCTTTAGCTTTCTGTTATTTATCAGCTGTGAATCCTAACATGAACCCTTTACATTTTAACCCTCCAATCTTTAGAAATATCCAACGATAAAATTCGACACTTAAGTTTTTCTCTTTATAATCTATAATCTTTACCGATGAATACAAATTTGAAATTTGTACAAGGATGTCATTGTAAAATGTTTTTTTTTCTAGTATGGTATCTATAATTAGATCTAATTACCTATAGATGACCAAGATGGAGCTTGCCAAATATCATCTAGTTGCCAATAGAGAGCGCCCATCGTGTAGCCTTCTTTCGAGTCCAACAGAATGCTCTTGAGTCTTCTATATCGTTCGCTCTCAGCTTTCATCGACATGGCTTGGTTTATCTAATAAATAAAATAAAATAACATTCCATACATAATATATATTATAATAATATATAGGAGTCATAATAAGTGATAATAAGAGTCATTCTATCGGAAATTGACCATTCAAACACAACTTAATAAAAAAAAAATTGTGGTGTGTGCTTAGACCACACGGTAAGAGTGAAAACATCAATAAGGCGAGATTAATCATACGAATCATAAATTATAAATAATATCGCATTATGAAGAGGAAGAAATGCTGAACATTTCCCTCGCTTACAGTATGTTGGTAAAAGTTTTAGTTTCTGAGATATTTTAATCCAAATCTTCCATAAAACTCGTTACCATTTGGTTTTCGACACTACTTTTTTCCTTTTAGCCTCCCTTACACGGCGTAGCGTGAATTTTAATACAATTTTGAATAATATCTCATTACAAAAAGGATGAAATTATGACAATTTTTCGCGCCAACAATATGCAGGTTCGATTTTTAGTTTTTGAGATGTTTTAATCCATATTCAAAAACACTTCAATTAGTCTATTCCTATTATTTATATTCTAAGTCATCATAAAGAGGATGAAATGCTGAACAAATCCCTCGCTTACAGTATGCAGGTCCTATTTTAAGTTTCTGAGGTATTTTAATCCATATCTTCAATAACACTCGTTATATATTTAAATAGTTGGATTGAAATAAAACATATCTTTTTGACTCTCTTTGAACAATTTTGAATAATAGCCCATTACAGAGGACGAAATGGTGAACAATTCCCTCGCTTACATTATGCAGGTCCGATTTTTAGTTTCTGAGATCCATATAGAATGAATAGAATAGAATAGAAAAATCATCTTTATTCTGGGACTAGGTCCCTTTAGAATAACAGTATTGTTCATATATATTAACTACAAATCTGGTCAAAAGACTTATTACAATGAATAATGACAAAATACATGTAATACATTAAGTATTAATTAAGCTCTTAGGATAAATTAACGAGGACAGTTGGGTAATAGGGGTTCAGTACTACAATATTGGAGCTAAAATAATTGCATAATGATCACTGAATGAAATTATAAAGGAAAGTAAAATCTATTTTATAGGTAAAGCATTGTAGTGATGGAATATAAAAATTGGAAGGTACCAATTGACTGTCGGGTAATGTGAGCAATACGGTGTTTCCAGGATAGGGTTTGGTCTATGAAAATGCCTAGGTTTTTTAGATATACAAAAATACCTCAATTAGTGGACCCCAGCAGACTTTACCCGAGCGTTGCTCATCGAAGATCTGACGGCTCAATCTATTAAGAAGTTTTCACTTTTAAAAAAAACTGATAATACTACAAACATTCTCAAGTAATAAAACACGATTCATATTTTGTCCAATACCATTACATTTTGTTTTTCAGTTTTGCAAAATTTAATCCTAAATCTAATATATTATTACCTATTAAATATGTAATATCTTCAATGTAGCCACTTTCTTTATATCTAGGTGTTTGTTTTTCGAGTGGAGTAGTAGAAAGGTCGTCTGATGTCTGATCCGACGAATTACGGCTCCAATGTAGTCAATGAAGTTTAATTCAGAAAAATTGGATCCATTCAACGAATTGCATTACTACGTTTACAACTTGTCTAAATTTCGATCGATTTAACTAGATTAATTAGTTAATAGGTGGGATTTTTTTTTTTTTTATAGTGAACTTATTAGTGGAAAATTTAGATACCTTTGACATTTGAAACTTTCTGAGAGAATGTCCCATATAATACTTACATTACTTTTAATACTTTCATCTCACCTGCGATAGATAAATGATGTCTTTAATATCCTTGGAAAGCGGCAAGTTCAACATAATTTGATAATATATGTCCGCGTTCCCTGCCGGGGCGTGCTGCCTGTGTTCGTAGAAGTAGCTCCCCCAGTAAGTCTGGTTCAGAGGTAACGCTGCCCTCAAGCAATGATAGGATGGTAAACTTTGTATACCATACTCGGAAGCAAACCTAGGTTTTGGGTATATCAGATAGTTCCATCCGTCGTTGATGTAGTTGTAATAATGAACTATATAAAAAATAAAATAAAGTTATTTATTTCATGTAATATAAAGCCAAACGTTATCGTAAATAAACGTTTATTAAAAAAATTAATTTCGTTTTTATCAAACTTTAAATAATTAATCGTTCACGATCTCCTCTAAACAAATTCAAAAAATTTATAAACTGAATCATGATTTTTATAGGCTGTAAAAAAAAAAAAAAAAAAAAAACTAAGGTGTGTGCTTTAGACCACACGATAGAAGTGAAAACATCAACAGCGAGATGAATAATATGGAATATAAATTATGAATGATAGCTCATTATATTATGCAAGTCCGATTTTCATTTCCTGAGATATTTTAATCCATAAAAAATTTTATATCATTTGAATTCCGCCTCTATTTTTTTTCGCCCCTGTAACACGGCGTCGCGTTTAGATAAACTTTTGAATAATTTCCTATTACAGAGAGGATGAAATTCTGAACAATTTCCTCGCTTATCCGATTTTTAGTTTTTGAGATATTTTAATTCATATGCAAAGCACTTCGGTTAGTCGACTACAGTCGACTTTATCCGAACGTCACACATCGAAGATCTGACGGCTCAATCTAATTCTCTTTCTACAAAAAAGTGCAAAACGCTTAATGTTAAATCTGTTAACTAGAATGGTGGTTTAAATACGCAGGAAACAGAGAATCGGACGACAATTTTAAAAATTTATTATTTTGAAACACATGATATGCGCTGTTAAACATAACGTATAAAAATGAATTTCGGCTTATTTATGATGTTTCTGCATACTCTCATCCCGTAAAAATTTTAGGGCAGAATATTTAACTATAATAAAAAAAAAATATTATATTGAATACGTAATGGTTGACCGTTTATGAGGAGTTGATCGGGGGGTCCGATCAAATAAATACTAAATTAAACAAATAGTATTATTTAATTTTTTTGCCGACATTTCGGCCCACTTTGCAGGTCTTCATCAGGGCTACAAAAGGTACAAAACAAGTGACAATAAAATAAATGAATATAAATAGATATAAAATAAGAAGAAGTTATCTGATAAACAAATAAAAAGAAGATATCAGAGATATAGTGGGTGACAATGTAGTTAAAATATCAAGTATTATATATATATATAGAAGATACAAACAAGATTGGAAAATAAGTATGAATAAAAATAGAAAACAAAGGATAATATAGCATGTAAGTTAAAAGTAAACAGATTGCGATGAAAGATAAGGAATGAGTGTATAACAAACTAATAAAGATTACATTTGATAACTGTAGGTTAACAGATAAAGAAAATGAATAATAAAGAATAATGAGATTGAAAATTGAATAAGTATTGATATCGTAAAAAAACAACAACTTATACTTATTCAATTTTCAGCGATTCTTATTCTTCATATTCTTATTCTTATTCTTCAGGGAGGTGTTCAAACGAAAGTTAAAACTGAAACCCCTCCCGAAACGTCGGCTTGAAATAAAATAGTTGTTGCACTATTTTAATCTCTTTATGGCCGCCACCCCGGACCATCTCTTTTCCCTAAGAAATATATATTATATAAATAAATTGAATACCGTCTCCATTTAATGTGTCCTGAGGATTATCAGAGATATCTTCAAGATCGTTGGAAGGACTTGAGACGAGATATCTCCTCGTATCATCGATGGCTTCTACTATTGGCCTAATAGTCTCCACGTAGAGTTTCAAGTAGTCACTTTTGTACAAACTGAAGTTGCTGCTAGTGCCGTACCTAAGTTAAAGAATTTTATTAATTTTATAATCTTGTGTTTAAAGTATATTGTTTTTATAACAGATTTAATAATGAATAGAATAAGAGATGCCCATTTCTTGCCCCTTCCTTTTCTGAATCTAGCTTGTTGGTCGCCTACTATATTTTCATAATACGGATATATCCGGTTTAGTAGGATGTTGGTAATTATCTTGTGGGCAGCTGGAAGGAGTACGGTACCTCGGTAATTACTCACACATTGAAGCTTTTCTTAGAATAGAGCAAATTATATCCGTGTTTTATACCTCCCTATTCCCATTTTTAAAAAGCTCTGATGTAGGATGCCCATTCCTAGGAGGTCGTAAGATATAATATATGTATATTGGAATCAATAGACAAAATATATGGTTAACAGCAAAAATGACAATAATTCTGTTGATATGATATAGAAGGTAATATATTTGAACACATAAAGAAGTTTTGAATTTTCAAGTAAAAAAGTAAAATTTTCTTTTGCGAAGTTGAAGAAGGTGTGAAAGTGAACTTAAGTGGTTGAAGGTGATATTTACGCGTTAGATGAGAGATCTCCTTCCTTAAACAACTTAAGTAATTGGAACAAGTTAGGGAAGAGGTACTGCTGAGTACTTTCCTTCCACATGCCTGTCATGTCATTATATCATGCATCGCCATCACATTTGCTGAATGTCAACAATAAGTTGACAGGCGCAAATATATTTTTATAGACAAAAAAAAAAAAGGTTCTAGGGTCTACGATGATTAGAAAAAACGAAATAAGTTTTTTGAAAATAAAGTATTGCGTAGAATATTCGGACCGAAGGAGGTTGAGTTTACCGAAGAGTTCAGACGATTACACAACTCCAAATGGCGTGAATTGTATCCGGTTAATATAATTGAGCTGATTACATCGTGACGAGTTAAAAGAGTTTGTTGGCGAATTGTTGGGTTTAGTAACGAAAGAATTCTTAAAAAGTTAATAATTGCTGATCCAACTGGCACTAGCGGATCCAGGATTTAATTTTGGGGGGAGGGACTTCAGCCCGAAGGATTTTTTTTTTATATATATAACGATAATTAATTTTAAAAAAAATAAAGAAACTAACTACCCATATGAAATGGTGCTTTAGTGATTCTTGAAGTCCTATTAAATGTAATTACACGAACAGTAATAGTTTAAGAGACAGTTTTAAATATTTTTTCCTATAAAACATGGTTATATTTTACCATTTTTGGGGGGAGGGCTTCAGCCCGAAAGCCCCCCGTAAATCGGCCTGTGATAACTGGTAAACGTCCGAAAGGTACACCGAAGCGAAGGTCTGGAAGATTGCGTAAAGGTCGATTTGTTGGGGCTGGGCTTAGACGGCGACCGGTGGAGGAAGGTATAGACAGCGATTGGTGATGTCGGCATCGAACCTTCTGGTTCTTTTATTATTATATTTATTTATATTAAATTGGATAGTTATTAAATGTTTTGGAATGAGATCCTTCAAAATATAATTACTGTTACAATTACTAACTTACAATTAATTCATACATAACTACTAAATTGTTTTCATCCATGCACCTACTGAAAACAGATTTTATTAAATTAATTTTATGAAATAAGTTATGAAAAATAATATTCTATTTACCAGTTCTGTTTAAGAGCTGCTTCGTTTTCGTTATTTCCAGCCCAAACCACTACGCTTGGATGGTGCTGAAGTCGCTGTATTTGCTGTTCAACTTCAATTTTCACCGTTTCAAGAAAATCATCCGTAACGGGGTACATGCTGCAGGCGAACATTAAATCTTGCCAGATCATTATTCCAAGCCGGTCACATGTCTAAAAAATATTTTAAATACATTAGTTACATATTTCTTTTACAATATTTAAAACCTGGGGAACTACAGGCCATTCTTGCCTTCTCTCTCCCCATTGAATCAAGAAGAAATAATAGATATGACCTCACAGCACTTTTCCCTCAACCTGGTAAATTGGCATTGAAAGACACCAATGGAGGCCGAGTAAGATCACTGACCTTCTGGACTTGGAAGGAACTCATAAGATGCAGGCCTTCATGCTCTTCTTTGAGACGTAAACTGCTTGCAGGAGGGAGGCAGATAAACTTTAGGGGATCATCCAATCTCATGTAACTACAGCCTATGCCAGGCAATGACCCCACATAGAAGGAAAGGTTTGCCGGACCAACTATACCATAGTCTTAGGAACCCGATAAAAATATTAGAATTTTTTTATTTAACGACTTTTACAAAACTAGACATATCTCGTCACCAAAAATAAGTCTTTTTCATCTTCTTCTATGATATCAATCTTCTTCATGCATACCCCTGTTCATCATTCCTTCTTTAACTCTCTCATACCAGGTTCTCCTCGGGCGACCTTTCTTCCGTCTTCTTTCCGTTTTCAAATTCCAAATTCGCATGGCCCATCGTTTCTCTTCCATCCTCATCGTATGTTCATACCACTCCATCCTCATAGTTTCAATAGTATGGAGTATGTTCTCCATTTGTTCAACTCGTTTCCTTTTTTCATTGTTTGGAACTTTTTAAACGCGAGAGACACCACATAATCACATTCAATAATCTATTTATAGGGCTAAACATTTCTGATTGACTCTGTTTAATCGTCAATAATTCAACTGAATAGAAAGTCACACTTTCCAGGAACGATTTATGATTTTTTTTTTTTTTTTTTTTGTTGTTAAGGACACTGATTTACTCCACAGAACAGAATTTAAGGATTTTTTTTATTAAAGTTTAATATGTTGTTACAAATTTGTAAAATCACGAACATACGCAAAATGGATCCTCTCGAAAAAGTTATTTTCATAATTCTGCATGGGGCATTGTCCTTTGGCAAGGACATAGATTTCCTATGCAGAAGTGTGTTGTTCCTGAAACTGAATAGCATGTGGTCACAACATCCACTGCTAGGTCCACGTTAGTTAGAAGCACGTGAATATTCATACTCACACAGGGATTTACTTCGATTGATAGAGAATTAATGAGTAAAATTTCCCGTTATTTGTGCTTGAAAAAATGTATTGGGTCCTGTGCTTTTCAATTTTAGAAAGCGAAGGAAAAGGATACAATTGGCTCAGTAAGATTGAGAAGAGGATTGGACCAGGAAGAGAAGACTCCATAATTTAAGACCATTTGCTATTAGTGTAACACTGCTCCTAATGCAGTATTGGCCAACAGGCAAGGAAGGTAAGAAGGACACGCTACTCGCAGCTCCAATAGTTCCTTATTGTCTAATCCATTCCTTTGAGGTCGATTTGGCAGTGTCATTCTGACCGACTCACTTATGTTCAGGGACCCATGGATTATAGCCCCGTGATAAAAATGTATTTTCATACTACGATTTGTCCTTATGAATTGACCATATCCATAGGCCTCATGATAAACATACACCTCTGCCAGTATATAGTACTTGGAATCCAAAATGGCGGCCAGGTGAAGATAGATAAATATTCTATATATTAGTAA
This sequence comes from Nezara viridula, assembly GCA_928085145.1. NCBI lineage: Eukaryota > Metazoa > Arthropoda > Insecta > Hemiptera > Pentatomidae > Nezara > Nezara viridula. Next base: position 3,489,570 of record OV725083.1, on the reverse strand, counting down.
TTTTCGTTATTACAAATCTATAAATCATTTAAGGCAACATACATATGTATACATTGATCTATATAATATAATATTAATACCTATATATTGCCTTATATAATGATTTATAGCTGTGTAATAAAAGAAAATCACAAAAAGTTTTTCTGCATAGAATAGAATCGGAGTTGAAACGTAAAGTTACTACGGTCGATTGCTTATGAATGGTGGAAAATAAGATATCTAATGTTAAATAACTTTTTACATTATTTCTTTTTCGTAAAATAAAAATATAAAAATTTATCGAGTCAAATAGTGATAAAAATGCGAGGCAAAAACAATTTTTTTTCGAAGTTAGTGTAATACAAGAACGGATATCTTAGAAATTATTGAAAATAGCTAAGAAATAAATATAACCATTTCATTTGGAAATTTTATCAGCTTTAATTTTACATAGAACATTATTATAACTAGAACGCATAGTTTTACTGATATAAGCGAAAAACTGAAAAAAACCTTTTGAATCCTAAATTCAAATTTTCTACTTGAAATCCACGGGTATGGTATAACTGACTATTATTTCATGTCTTAAGACAGTAAATACTATGATCTCTCTCTATATTTACGTTTTCTACCTTTGTAGGGTATCTGCCTATCTTCGCCTGACCGTAGTTTTGTATCCCAGCGGCTATATTCTGGCAGATATGCATTTTCTCGTCAGACCTGTGGATATAGTCAATTTATTAGGACAAACCTTAGTATGGAATAAGCCATCTTTTTTGCCACTTTCCCGGACTATTACGACTGTTTTGGATCAACAAGAGCACAAGGACCAATATTCCTATCACTGAACAAAACTCTCAGCGGATATCGAGATACTGACAACAACATCTAGATTCCCGATTAAAATGCACGGCATGGGGTAGAATCATCACTCCTTTGCACGCTCAGTGTGAATTGCATCCAGAGTGCTGATGAGGTTTACAGACCAATGGGGAAGGGATTAGAGGCAGTATTTCAAGCTGATATATATAATAAATAAATGATATATAATAATAAATAAACATATATACCTCATAAAACATATCAGACTCGTACACGCCTCCTCCCCAAATCCTTATCATGTTGAAGTGAGCTGCTGCACCTGCCTCTAGAAGAGGTACCACTCTGTTTGCATCAGACAGTTTCTCCGGGAGTACGTGAGATGGGATCCAATTACTTCCTTTGGCAAATATCTTTTGTCCGTTGATGAGAAAATAGAACAAAGTACCTGCAAAAGTTAGAATCTAGCTTATTAAAATTATTAGTCCATTAGTTGCCCATAATTTGAATAACGCCTATTAAGAACTCATGAGACTTAGTTGACTAAACAGGCGTTTTATTAAGCGACAACCACCACGGAGGACGAAACGAAAAAATCTATTTTTCTCAATTCTCTAGCAGAAGATGCTTTAAACTTTTTTCTAATGAGTTGTTCCAAAAGCTCCTATCGATTTAAAGTATTCTGAGCTTCTGCCACGATTTGATCTTCATTTTGTGAAGGAACAGCCATATTATGTCCAGAACAATGTCTCAAACTATTTTAAATAACTGAATTCTTCGCGATCTGATTAAATAAAGTAAATTGTAGTTCGGCATCGATAAAGAGCAATAGAGATATAATTTTCTTTTAAGTCGACTTTAAAATGCTTAAAATGTTGTCCCAGTTCTTTTTTATAGTAGCTGCAACTGGTATTTAACAGATGATGTAGCTCTTGCACGGTTACTTTAGACCGTAAGTAAAAATAAATTTATATATAAATTTATTATTTCCAAAAAATCTATCCCAACTGTTAACGCCGCATACGCTCATTTCTTTATTTTTTTTTAAATTATTATTTTCTCTCACCATATTTCCCCTTTCTAATGTTAATGAAGAAAATGTTTATTTATTTTTTTTGTAAAATTGAGGGACTATTGTCTCAGAAATATATTTGTGTTTGTATTATTTGTATATCTGCCTTCGTTTGCGATGTATTATCGCTCATTTGTATACACACCAGCCCGGCAGTAATACCCAGTCTTAGGGATTAAGACACAAATAATGCCATAGTACTGTCAGGATGCAGTCTTAAGCCAGTCTGGAGCTGGCCTTCGTTATGGGCCCACGTAGTGGACAATTTCTCTCACCTTCTCACCAGCCGCTCCAGTTAACTCAAACCCCACCGGCCTAGTATAAGTGCCCCGTTGTTTTTTTCGGAAGTCTGGAGATAGCTCTTGTCGACACTAGACCCATGTAGTGGAAGTCTACCCCCACCATCTTCACCAAGCTCCAGGTCTCGTCTAGTTCAACTCACCAGCGCCATTTTCGAAGATCAGCTGTTGGGCGCAGCTGAGTAATCGATACATATCGATGCCACCCCACCATCGATTACTCAACAGCTGGGGATATCGGAAGGTAACAGGTTTGAAGCAGAACCTCCAGCTTGGCTTGTGTTTTCTATTCTCACCAAGACGTTTAAATATTAATTAACTGTTTTCTTCGCTAAATTAGTTTACTCTTTTGGACCATAATTTTTCTCTCTCGTTTTTATTTTTAATTTTAGAAATTGAGTTCTTTTCGCTTTATTAGTAATTGTTAATTCGGTTTTATTTTGTGTTTTTTTCATTTCAGTGAAATTCACTCCTCTTTTTTTATTTTTTTAACTATTGTATATAAATTTATATCTCTTTTTCTTTCTCAATAAATTGTAAACATTCAAAAGGGAATTTTTTTATTTTCCATTTTTTATTTATTGAAATATCTCTATTTTTTATTATTTTCTTTTGCATGCATTTGTTTTTTTCTCTAACGTTTTATAGGTCTCATTATTCACTAATTTTTTTCTCCTTCTTTCCCAACGTTTTTTAATTTTTCTCGAATTTTCCCACCATTGAGGAAACGCACTGGGAAAAGATCTGTACTTCGATTTTGAAGTACCCCTGGCCCCAACACCAACAATAATTTTCATGTTTTATAAAAATACCACAATATCAATACACTAATTATTTTTGTACGTGTTTTTTTATGTGTAAAATAAATATCTAATATTAAATATTAAACAAGTTTATAAAACAAACTCAGAAATGATTATAAAAACTAATATTTTTTATATTAGAAATGTCATTCTTCTCTTTTTATGATTGATCGATGATCATAGATTGCCAGTTGGTTAATACTGTTATTTTATGTATTTACGTCAATATTTAAATAATGAACTGATCTTACACTCATGTGATAAGTTATCAGTTATAATAAGTTATTTGAGCAAAACTCAATTGTTTTCTATAGAAATGGTTTTAAAATATTCTAAACAATCAGCAACAACAGTAAAAACTTTTTCATACTTAAATAATAATTCAATTTTGGGTAATAATAGTCCGTGGTACAGATCCTTTTTTTATCAAATTACTAACATCCGTCTGAAACGTTTTAAATAACTTCATCTCGTCGTTATATTTGTAGAAATATTTTATTTGCGATAATTCTCGGTATTGGGGTGTTTTCAATCTGGAGATCGGCAAACTTTGTCGATTTAATTAGATACTAAAACCCATGAATACCCATTAGTTTTTCACTTGAGTTGTAAGATGATATGATTTCAAAAACTTAAAAAAAAAATGGTCGCCTACAGAAATATTGGGCTGTTTGGTCTATATGACCTCGTTATTTTGGGAGTAGAAGTTAAGCCTAACGGTCCAATATTTTTGTAGGCTCCTTTTTTTTTTTCTATTTTGTGATTATATTATCTTAAGATTCAAGTGGAAAGCAAATGGATATTTATGAGTTTTTAGTGCTTAATTAAATAAACAATGTTTGTCGATTTACAGATTGAAAACGCTCCGTCCCAATTCTGCGAATTTCCACAAATAAAATATATGTAGGTTACGAAGAGATGAAGCTATTTATGAAGTTTCAGGCCGATATTAATATTTGATGAAAAAGGGGTCTGTAACATAGACTTAGTGTTGCCCAAAATTGGTCTTGGTCTTGCACTTTGCAAGACCAAGACCAAGGCTGCCTAACTGTTGCAAGACCAAGACCAGGACTGGTAAAAAAAATCGATTTTTTAAATAAAAATTAAGGCAAAATAGTCACTAATATTTGATAAATTTAGTTACTGTTAGTAGAGAATTGGTATAACCAATATACTTTTGCATTTAAATCCTCTCATTTTTCATCCGGGCTTAATTAGGTGGCTCCTATCTAACAAATTACAGTAATATCTGTATTGTAATTAGCTAATAAGTAACAGCAAGACCGTTGCGAGACTCTTGCGCATGACCAAGACTGAGTTTGCAAGACTATTGCAAGACACTCGTCTCGGTCTCGCATTTGGGCAACACTACATAGACTATAACTTTTTTCATTTAACATAATTACTTTAAACATGAAAAAATGATTATATATATATATTTATATAACATCGCAAACACTTGCGTTCATCGTATCTAAAGTGTTCTTACTACTCATGCTCACTAAATAATCACAATGCTCAAAAATCATTACATCACTTACATACACAATGCTCCTGTCCTGCAGAAAGTGCACTTGAGAAAATATTTCAGGCAATCGTTGATTTTTTGAAGCTGAAATTTTCAGCGGATCCTGATCAAACTGCAACTTATGAACCTTGGAGTTCTTGAATATGAGATTTCGCCGACAAATTCGTATAAGAAGTATACAATTTGGTTCGGCGTGCACAACTTTCACTAAGTATCTCACTTATTTCTTTTGTTATAATTTAAATTGAAGCTATTTGGTGAAAAAATAAAGGTTTTAAAATAGAATCTTACCATCGGATATGTTTTCAGATACACTGGACTGTATAAGGGAAACTGTTCGAAAACCGATGTTAACAATCTTTTGGGAGGATTCAGAAGACACTTCGATTTTATACAATTGTTGAGTCCCATATCCGTTTGGCCACCACAATGTTATATTATTCTGAAAAAAAAAATAGAGAACAGTTTTAATTAATTTTCGTTTTATAATGAAAATTTTTAGTATTATTTTTATAATAAAGTCAGTCTGTAGGTAGAATATTGCCGCTCAATCTCCACTGGCTTTTAATAGCAGTGACGCTGGTGAGAAGAAAGCGCTGGGATCTCTTCTAATCCTAGGTAGACAACTATCCCTATCTGAATTTTCGTGGGTGATTGTAAATTGTGTAAAGAAATATACCTTTCTTTAAGATGTTAGTGTACTTAGTTTATTTATTTGTATTTTATAACGGTATAATTAATTATTATTCTGTTTTCATTTTGAATATATTTATAATTGGTAATTGGTTGACTGTCGTGGATAATGAAGAGAAGAATAGTTGGGGTGCTCAGTCAAAAAAGGAAGGCAAAAATAAATTATAATATTTATTTTTTACATCTGCCGACGTTTCGACCTGAAGTTCAGGGCTTTCTTCTAAAATGTCAAAGTGAGAATGTGATTATGTGCGAACGATTCTCACTTTGACATTTTAGGAGAAAGCCCTGATGATGGCCTGAACTTCAGGTCGAAACGTCGGCAGATGTAAAAAATAAATATTATAATTTATTTTTGCCTTCCTTTTTTGACTGAGCACCCCAACTATTCTTCTCTTCATTGAATATATTTAAATGGTGTGCTGTTGTATTTTGAATTCCTTTGTATATGTAATTAATAGACTTCGCATATGTAAGATTTATATGTAAGAAAATAATTAAGAGTACACTCATAATAAGGGCTTTGTGGGCACCGGAAGGATCTCATGAATTTCGGATCGAACCACGGTTAATGCAACGAAAAAAATAATTACCTACCCTAGCTAATTTTATCTCGTAGCACAAGAGTACAGTGCCTTACTCACTGAGCTACACCGCTTTATAAATATAGAAGTATATCTAATGGAGAAGGGAAAATAGTTATGTAAAAAATTATATACATAAGTTATCACAAGGTTTTAACAGACATTAAAAAATTAAAGGAAGTTTATCGACTGTTTTACACATTGAAATAACTAAAGAAAGTTTGTTTATTATAAATAATATACATAACTAATCACTAAGTATATTTAAATAAACATAAAATTTACCTTAGGTAGAGTGAAAGAAATGTCCTCTTTTTGTTTATTTACTTTTTTTATATGCACAGGGAAGATAAATTTACTTTTTTCGTTATCGTTCCAATAGAAATCGGCTGTCAGCTGATCGTCGAACTCTACTTCCGAAGGTCCAAACCAAACTGTCAGGTTCATTCGCCAAACGTTCTCTTCCGGTATAGTTCTGACGACAACAGAATCTATTTGAGGACCATGGCTCATTATAATTTCAGGCTTTTTCCTGCAAAAACAATAAGATACATTGTTTACATACATATAATACATAATGCATACAAGATACATAAAATATAATGACATAATATTTTTTTAAAGTATATTAAAATTAATAAATATTACAGTAATGCTTCTAATTTTACTTTATTTGCTACTTTAAGGTAAAGCATGTAATGGTGATGATACTATGACGAGACGTGAATAGAAGGTTCCAAACCAATAACAGCGTCTGCTATTTATTTTAAATTATATTATACATATATTGAAGGAAGTTAGTCAACTGTTCTACATAGCATTGGTGATAAATATTCAGGATGCAGTATTTAAAAAAAAAAAATAATTTTTTATTTATGCCAACTCCTCAAGTACTCCAACACCTCAAGTGAGTACTCGAACACCCTCAGTGCTCAAACCACGCCCAGAAAATGAAGAAATTCATCTAAATCTAGATGAAGAAATTAATCTTCTTCTAGATGAAGAAATTCATCTAAATCCACCCAGTATTAGCAGGTATATATACCTTTTTCAAGGCCAACGGTTGTGCAGGGATGTGATCGGACCAGGATCACGTTCAACTTCCAGGTTTTTCTTCTTAATAAATCATTTAATTAAGAGTGCCCACTTTAGTAGTAAGGTTACTTGTGCGCCAGAAGGATCTACCGACACCTGGATCAATCCACGACTGATGAGAAATTAGTTAACATTGAAATCAGCTGGATTCCTACCCGGGATATTAGGAGCATGGGGGCAGCACAGTGCCTCATTGAGCTATTTCGCTCCATACAACAAAACAAAACATAGTTGTTTACTACCCCTACAAGAAAACTATACCTACGTAATCTCTACAACAAAACACACAAAAAAAAAATTAAAGTTTCGACCCAACTATAAGGTTCTTCAGCTGAGTTATGGAAGAGTTCCCCTGTGGAATTATAAAAAGGTTCCTCAAGGAAGCCCTTCCATAAAGTATATCCATCTTCCCCGATCCATGAATAAATACAGGCACTTTATCCCATCAAATAGTTCAGCGCTGAGTTTAGAAACTTTTCATACTTAGATCTTTGAAATAAATTATTAATGAATGAACTTACCAAAGTCCCATCGAGGGGAAGGCGGGACCCCAGTCCCATGCGAACGAAGCCTGCATCTTCCTCAACATGTTTACGTGGCATTCCCCGTTGAACACTGATGGTGGGCAAGTCTGCGGGATTTTGTATCCCACTTTTGATGCCAGCTTCCTAGCTTCCCTTATGGGAGAGCTGAACAGTATTGTGATGTTGTTGGTACCCACCTAGCGAACACAATCTGATAAGAATAGAAAATAAAAACATCTATGCATATCATATTATGATAGAATCCCAAAATAAAGTCCATAGTACGCAAAACATAACCGAACAGTCAACGATTTTAAATTAATAAGCTAAAACGTTGAAATGACGTGGATCTTGAAGCTGTGGCAGGGATTGGATGAAGAACCCGAGTCGACCGTTGAATGACGCTTACTTCTCCCAAACACGATACTGCTCAATATCTTTCAGCTCTTAGCTTTTTCTATTTATTTATAAAATCTAATAAAATACATTAAAATAAAATATTATTATTCCGAGAGTATTAAGAGAAAACCCTCCGAGCTATGACCGGAGAGATCTGGCATCAGAGAATTAAGGCGTGATAGAAAAGGACCAATCAAGAACTACTCACAGAATCTGGTCAATCTTTTGCAAGGAGGATATGATGGGCGGGGCTATCAATTAAGAAGTCTTTACATAACAATGTCTCAGTAGTAACCAAGAGACCTCCTGAAAGGGCAAAAATCAGATGGAATAGAGCTACATGAAGATATCGGGAAAGAAATAGAGCACGATAGGCAGATATGGAGAGGGCTGATTAAGACGATAGAAGATCGACAAGATATATAATGCCAAGAAAAATAACTCAGATAAAGAGTAAAATTGAAAACGGAATGACATTTCTTGAATGAACATTTTAAAATATTATTCTAACCTAATAAGTATAAGATATCCAACTGTGTGAGCAGGACACTGGTGGTCTCTGGCGTAGCCATATCTCCTCTATTCTCTTAAATTGTATAGAACTGCCAAAAATACCTACCTACATAAACTACGAACTTTTCTAGCAAAAACATTGGCTGTAAACTGAGTTTCCTGATAGTCTGAAAAATTACTTTTCATTTACATTTAGCGACTACATAATGCTATGTATTGTAAAGACCGCCGGTGGAATAATTATTTTAAATGTATAAATAAACATCATAAGTGTTCACATCTGGCGGTACCTGACTGAGGTCAACAAGCCCAACCTTTTGTAAGTGGTAATAAAAACATTTAAGGACCACCGACAAAGACCGACAACTAAGTGTTTAAAAAGGATCCCGAAAGACCTTTTCACACCTTCCACCAGAAATACCTAAGTCTGTATCTGCTGCTTTACCTTGGCCTGGGGGAGAGGGCGTGGTCATCCCTTAGGCTGAGAATATTCAGCCAATCAGGAAAAAGACTACCAAAAGAGAGGGGAATGAAAAAAGGTGGGAAATAGAGAATTGGGACTGGACACTTCTTTTTGGAACTCAGAGGAGGGAGGACTTCTTCTTGGGACTCGGAGAAGAGAGGACTTCTTCTTGGGACGGAGCTGAGAGGACTTCCTCTTGGGACTCGGCGGAGGAGAGCTGGGACACAGGCTGAGACTGGATCAGAAGACAGCCGGAGAGAGCAGATGGACGGACTAGACGCTGAAGGAGAGCAGAGACAGGGAATCCAGATATGACGGCTAGAAACACCTAGAAACACTATGAAGGACCAGCTAAGTGGTAACAAGCATTTAGTTATACTAATGTAAATTTGTGTTGGCAACCATAAATCATTAATTAATATGATCAAATATCAAGCATTCTCCTCTAGTATGATTCGCAACTAATATTATGTATATAGGTTTAGTTATTATTTTGTATATAGATGTTTTTGGTTTTATTTAAATTTGTAAATATATTAGTTAGCAAACCAACGTAGTACTTTTACCATCTACCTTGCATGCCACCAATTAGTAATAGAAACAAATAGTAAATTTATAAACATGATACCTTTAGAAAGGAAATCCGATAAGAGTATATGGTTCAATCTAGGATACTACAGTAGGGGGTCTGTGGTATTTAACATTTCAATACAAATATAAGTATTAAATACATTTTAATACGAATAAATGCGATTCCTGGAACCCCTTACTCGCCGTAGAAACGCGAGGCCAGGAACATAGCAATACGAACATATTACAAAAGGTTCAAAACAACTTAAATATTCGTACGAATTCATTAAGGCATTACCACAACCTAAATGCCCGATAACATAGACAAGAAGCTGAAAAAAAGTTGGATGAACGCTCCTTTTTCTCAACGAACTATAAAGTGTTAACTCTAGTCAGGAATAGATGCCTCTCCAGCAAATTCACTGGATATTTCTGACCGATTAGAATAAGAAATAAATGAAAAAGAAGTATATTTAGTAACTTCTAAATTTACATATCTAACAAATAGATTACCCATGTTAGATAAATAAAGGCCAAAATCTGCGTCGGTTTACTTTGTATGACCTCAGGAAAATTTACTTTTGTTTGTTGAAACTAAATAAACATTCGACAATTAATATTTAGTGTACAATGTGATGCAATAGTAAACACAATGTATTGTATCTACAATGAAAAAAATTATCAGTTGCATTGTTAATTAATATAATTAATTCAAATAAGTTATCACTGTATATTTATTTATTCGAAATTTTTCACGAACGCAATATTTTCTCTAATATATTTATTGTATAGGTAATTTTATTATAAATCATTTTTTATAACATGTCGTGCCTAAATGTTCCAGCCACTTTTTTTCGGTCTAGCCAATCTCCTCAAAGAACTCCAATGGCTATTTCTTACTCTAAATTTTATAACCATCTCTTCCTAGGTCGTCCTCTTCTTCTTTCTATTGGCAAACACCGAAAGATTAATTCCAGCCGTCGCTCCTGAGGCATTCATTGTACAAAGCCTAACCAATTTAATCTTTTCATTCCACTGTTGTGCAGATTTTTTTCTGTTACTTTAGGATATGCCTGTTCGTTTTGTTGGTAACATTTTGGAAACTGGAAAATGGCACAACAGCTTCTCCATAATTCAATATACCTATGTGGAAGTCGAAATTATTTAATTTAGGTTGGGGCGAGGTGGCCGTGCGGGCTAACGTGTGTGCCAAACATGCAGAAGCCTGATAATCAAATGTTTGAATTATAAAATAATTACGTTCGCGTCCTGGTGAAGATGAACTTATAATTTTGGCAATAATCCCCCACCCTCTCCCTCTGGTTCAGGAAAAAACCGTATAGCCTAAATGGTGAAAAGTGAATACAAAAAAAAAAAAAAATAATAATACTAGCTTCAGCACACCAACAGACAAAAGTTTCTTCAAATACGAGTAAATTTATCATTGTCTAAACAATTTTAAAGGGACTTTCAAGTAACTGAATAAACTATGTTCAAATTTTATAAAATGGATTTTTCTTTTTTTTTTTTTTCATATTTCAAGCTTCCTCTGAACTACATATTCACCATTTTTTGAAAAACTTCTTTTTAAAGAGGGTTAAATCCACAGTAATTAAATTGAGATTTGATTTAAAATAATGTGAGATTCGCCTTAAATTGTGTTTAAAAAAATATAAATCTGTATATTTGATGTAGCAGTGTTTCCAGCAAAAATAATAACTATAAATTATTAATAATATTTTATTATACTTATACATACACATACCATAATATTAATTCAAGAAATATAATCTTACCGTAAGAAATGATTTTATGCTGGGAGAATAGCGAACGAACATATTATTGCAACGAATTAGAAGATGATCGTTAATAAAGACATCCGCAATTGTGTCTACTCCATGAAGTACCAGAAATATGCTGCTGTGGTTTTTCAAATCTTCTTTAGTTACTATAAAAATAACATGGCTGGCAAAACAATACAAAAATTAAATGTTAAGTAAATAAATATAATAATATAATGAACCATATTGTCGGAAAATTTTTAAAACCACATAACCCCAAAACTTGTTTATTTTGAATTATTTTATTTTAAATTTTGTGCATAAAAATAAATTGTTAATTTTTCTATATTTTATTATTTATTTATTTTATGTTATAAGGAATTAGAATGACAGTAGAGCAAGTCGATTTTAGCTTTTGTTCAGAATATGAGTTGTGTAAATAATATTAATTATATCATTAAAGTGCATTTACAAAACATTCGTTTTTTTTTACAAAATTTAAAACTGACATACTTTACTATCAGTCTAACATTGTCCCCTTCATATCAAATAATATGTCGTATAATTGTCTTTATTGATTGCTTACTGTTAAAAACTATTCGAAAAATAATTAAATTCTCTTAGGACATTCCTCATCAATTTCGATTTATATATATAAGCATTGTGATATGTTCGCATTTCGATCTTTTTTTTTATGTTTAGCTTAATTTTTTTTTCAAATATGCGCCTAGAATTTCGAATTATGGACCTATAATCGAGTTATAGCTATTTCCGTAATGAATAGATTCTAATAGAAAACAACAAAATCGGAGCATATAAAACATTTTTTTCACAAGCAGCCCTAAAAAATTTACAAAAATGTAATTTGGATTTAGAAGTGAACGCCTGGAATATAATTCACATACTATTAAATTTATTATTTTTATAACTTCTATTAATATATATTTTAAACAAAATAATTGATCAAAATGTACATCCAGTATTGTTTAAAAAAATATTGAAAATCATTATCTGTTTGATGGCTGTTGACATCTCTCTTCAAACATTTTGTTTTTGTTTTTGTTTACTATAGTTATATTACATAATTCAAACATCCGATTCATTTATCTATTATTTCAGATATTGATTATGTTTTTTTTTATAACTTTGTCAATCTCATTACGAAAAATCTGTAGCAATACGTACAACACACAACTCTCTCTCCTCACTCTTCTTTAAATAGAATATTTGGAAGTGAGTTAACAATCGCAGACAGTGAGGGCTTTTGAAGTAACACTTTTATTTAAAACGTCTGTTACTTGTGAAATTTCAACAATTATACTATAACTATGGGTTGACTGAGTTCACTCCAGAACTGCAAGAGTATGACAAGATCTTAGATCTAGTTCTCCTAGCAACTGCACGAATGTAACTGCAAGAGTGATTTGTCCTGAGAACCATAAGGATAGACATGTTAGGAATAGTAGAGAGGATGAGGGAAATCTAATGATTTTTTTTTTTCATATCCCCTTTTTATTTATTTTTCACTTGGATCCTTTTCATTGTTTTCATAGTAGTCCTTTTACTGCTTAAAAGCATTGTAAAGTGTATTTTTTTTATTTTTTGTCGTTTCTGAGTACTTTGTTCTTCATCTGTAATATAACAGGTAATGGGGCTCACCTCAGGCTTGAGTTGACCTTATCCTCTAGAGCTTACAACTAAATTAATAAAATGCTAACGTTTTGGAATTTTGGCTGGTAATGAATTGTTGAAAAGAGGGTTTGCCAATAGTTGGAATTTTTCGAAAACTGATTTTTTTTTTCGTTTTGCCAGAAATTCTTTTATAATAATAATAAATAATAATAATAAAAAGGCTTAGCGAACCCGAAGGTTCGATGCCGACACCACCAATCGCTTATTGCACACCTCCCTCCATCGTTCGCCGTCCAAACCCAGTCCCTTCAGATCGGCTTTAATGCAATCTTCCCACCTTCGCTTCGGTCTACCCCTCGGACGCTTACCATTCGACACAGTAAATATTAATCTTTTAGGAATTCTCTCATTACTAAGCCCAACAACTTTACAAGCCCATTTGATCCGCCGCGATGAAATTATTTCAATTATATTACTCGGATACAGTTCACGCAATTCGGCGTTGTGTAACCGTCTGAACTCTCCGGTTAACTCATCCTTCTTCGGTCCGAATATTCTACGCAATACTTTATTTTCAAAAACCTTAAGACGCTGCTCATCCCTTAATGTAAGCGGCCAAGTTTCGCACCCATAAATAACTGTAGGCAAGATAATTGTTTTATAGAATCTAATTTTTAAGTTTCAGGACAAGAGGCGCGAACTAAGTAGTTTTGTCACAGAAAAATAACAAGCATTTCCCGCCTTCAGTCTAACCTTAATCTCTTCTTCAATTTCGTTTTTTCTAGTTATCGTAGAACCTAGATACCTAAACTTATCTACCTGTTCAAATATATTACCATCTATATCGATATCACCAGTAGTATTGCCATTTTTGCAGCTAACCATATATTTTGTTTTATCCACGTTTATTTCGAGTCCTAGTTCTTTACCGGCTTTCATTAACGTTGTCGTATTTAGTTTTATAGTTTCAAGGTCTTCGCTTAATAGTACCAGATCATCCGCATAGCCCAGCACGGATGTTGTCCCACCCAGATCCAACCCTTTCTCGGTTCGCATTACCTCCCTAATGGCATGTTCTAATGCCAAATTGAACAGGACAGGCGAAAGGGAATCCCCCTGTTTTAAACCCGACCGAACCTCAAATTTTTCTAACAGATTATTACCAATTCTAACTTTATTGAGTGTCTCCGTCAAGCACATCCTGACTAAATTTACTAGTTTTTTTGGAATCCCCTGCTCGATTAGAATATTATACAGTTTCCGGCGGTCAATACAGTTTCTGACCGCCAGAAATTCTTTTATAGTTGATAAATTTAGTGTGCTTGAATATCCAATGTCTTCTTTCTCTGCAGCGTGGCTCCTCTTACAATTTTTCTAATTATTCCATTTTGGAAATATTGTAATCTTTTCAGAGTTGTTTTGCTGATATGTTCGAACATAGGTGCACCATACAACAGAGCCGTATTATACTTGTATAGATTAGAAGCTTTAGGCGTAAAGATAGGTTTGTTTTCCGAATTAAATTTTGGAGTCTGTACGTTTTAAGATCTTATTGTTTTAATTTTTTTGTCAAAATGTCTAGTAAATTTTAAATGTCTGTCGAAGTGAATACCGAGATATTTTAAGTCAGTCGATAATTTAATACTGTTATTGTTAATTTTGAATTCGTTTGGCATTTTCTTTTTTCCTTTTTTGGTATGAAAATATAATTCCTTTCGTCTTTTCAGGATTAACATCAATGTTTAGGATTTTTAGCTGGATTTCTGCAATTTTTTCACAAGCTATTTCCGCCTGCTGCATAGCTTTTTTTGCATTTATACTGCTACTTGAGACAGCTATGTCATCAGCATATGCTGTCACAGAAGCATTTTGGTGTTTAGTTCCCACTATTTCCGCAGTATATAATAGGAAAAGAACGATGAGGGCTTACATGAAGTCTGTGAGAATGGGTTCTTTTGTCGAAATCTGTTATTGTACCTTAAGTCCTGATAAGGTCTTATTATGTCCTGTCCGTACTTTTAGATAACTAGCTCTAAGCTATCTAAGATAGTCTTGTCCTTTGAGTTATGGGAACTGTCAATACATGATACATCACATAATAGAGCACATTACATAATAGCTCTGAAACCATCGTACAAAAATCGACCTCATCGCAGGCGGAGGTTTAATTGTAAATTATGAAAGTGTATGCTATTCTGAGTTAAAAGAACCTGGTCTGACATTCCAGAGCCGCTACTTTAAAAAATGGCGGCTGATTTATAAATATTAGGCCAGTAATTTGAGGATCGAAACGGGAAATCCATTGCGAAAAATGTGAGAAAAGTTTTTTTTTTATATTGTGTATATGGGTTTAGAGATGTTAAAAAGAAAATTGCTAATGCAGGCCACCAATGGAAAACTCTTTACAGCCAAAAAAGTCAGATTGTTTCGATTTTTTTTTGTTTTTTTCATCTATAACCCCTAATCAATGCATCACAGCGAAAAATGTACCCATTAATTAATTATAGAACGTTAAATTGTGCATCAAACGAGTACATAAACTTTATAATATGGTTACGTGGTAAGGTATAAAACCACGGCCAAACAACACTGATTTTCACCAAATTTGTTAAAAACTGAGACTAGTTATTATAAATGGCCCTGCAACTTGGAAATCAGTTCCCTAAGAGGAAATATCCATAGAATAAAAGTTGTAGAGAATTAAATTTTGCTTCCACTCAGTACCAACTAATTTAATTTAGGTCACCTACTCCGAACAAAATCAAAAATCTTCCGATACGTATTATATTATATAAATATTACTCCGAAAATGTTATATAAATATACAAATGTCGTTTTCATAAATGCTATTGTTGGTAATATTTAATATTTAATTGTATAGATTACAGCGATATAAATATTATAATTTTTATATATAAGAGTACTTATACAAATAAAAATACCCACAATGAAATACAATAAATATAGGGTCTGTAATTTTTTACTTTCACTTCCCCTTTGTCTGAAAATACTTATTTCTGGTGAGAAGAGGGTGCTAAGTGAAAGTCGTGTGATGCACTCACCAGATTTTTTCTGTCCTGATGATGCCTGAATTGGCTAAACGTAGGAAAATTAATTGTTCTCTTGTATGTTGGATACTCGTGGCTTTATAGTTTGGATTGTAATTATTATAATAGTTTAGGGATTAAGTCCAGTTAATTATAACCTGTATTTTCCAAACTAAGAGTAGCTGCACAGAGAACTGGGTCTAGCCCAAAACGTAACAAAAATAGAGCTGTTATCGACAATCTAAAGCTGCCAATCATAATTTTGTAAATTAGATGAATTGATTATCAGAACAAATTTTTATTCTATATCAAGTTGGGTCCACATATTTAGTTCTTCAATATATCAGGAAGGAAATTTTTGATTCGGTATTTGCTTGAAATTCAAATTTTATTCGTCGTAAGTAGAGTGGTAATTGAAAGTTGTGTGATGTACACTGCACTATAATTTGTTTTTATTGAATGAGTCATTTATACCAATTTATAAGTAAAAGATATTGATAATGAAAAATAATATCAGAGAAGTGTTTTCACCAATTATAACACTCGTATTGAAGTGTTTGAAGATGACATAAGGCATGTTAATATAATTAAGGCAAATATTAAAAAAAATTCTTAAAGCATTAACGACTAAATAGATAATTTTGTTTTCCATACTTTGAAATTTAGTAAAATAATTCCAGTTCTCTTTTGCTATCCACCTGAACCTGACGTCATTGTTGCCAAACAGTATATCTGTGATCATAGAAGCATCTTCCATGCTGGAATATACACCTCCTGGTACTTTTGTTATCATATCTATAGCTGAAAAAGAAATGTTTATTGACTGCCGGGCTTTCTCAAATATTAATTATTTGATTATATTAATCAAATATAAAAAAACAAATTTGAATATAGATGAAAAATTTACGTTTTCCGATATACAATTGACATGATAAAGTCACGTCGCGGAAACTATTAAACTAAATACAACATTAATGAGAGCCGGTAAACAGCCGGCTATTTTATGCTGAAAATAAATACGGGTACAAAAAATGACATGTAGCTGAGAAAGGCATTTTGGTGGTATGTATATCTGAATGAAATGCATTTGAGAACGTAAATAAATAAAGAGTTTAAGGTAAGCGATAACTAAAAAAACGATAATGTAGAGATGGTTGACCGTGATATAATATGAGAAGGAGTTGATCGCGGGATGCGGTCAAATAAATATTAAATTATAGAAATAGTATTATTTAATTATTATGCCGACGTTTCGACCCACCTTGCAGTTCTTCATCAGGGCGTGGGATGTGACACTGCGGGAGGCAGTTGAAACACTTCAGTGCCACACCCCACACCCTGATGAAGACCTGCAAGGCAGGTCGAAACGTCTGCATAACAATTAAATAATACTATTTTTATAATTTAGTATTTATTTGACCACACTCCCTGATCAACTCCTTCTCTTAAAAAAAAAGATATTGAAGTGCAAATTACGGTCTAGAAATAGATGTTCTTTTTCGGTTGAAAAATTGATTAGTTCACTCCTTTTATCCCAAACTTGTTCGTCTGCATTACGGTGGAATGAACGCCTTAGGCTTATTGAAAATAAAGTGTTGCGCAAAATATTTGAACAACGTCAAAGTGCGTTTAATTTTTTTCTCGATAGCCCCTACTCAGCCATTTATTGCTTATGGGGAAGGGGGAGAGGGGTTTTTAATAGAGATACAAGTACTGGGGCAAGTGCGTACTGGATTTTAAATTAACCAAATAATTTGGTTTTCCTAGATTAGTAGGTAGGTAGCTTTTTCATTTCACTGACTTGGATGGATGACCGTTCACCTAGACAAACCACGCTGCTGAAGGTACTATTACTAAGGCATTGCCGGAGCCAACTCACACAAACCTGATTTAGGAGTGATGATTCTATCTCATGTACTTTAAGCTGGTATCGTGATTTACTTTTCCACGATAATAGCTGTTTCATGGAAAGGAACAGAGGGTTTGATGGCGCAACTTGCTGAATTTCGAGGGGGGCACATTTCGGTGGATGAATTTTCTAAATGGAAATGGACAAGCGGGAAACATGGAACAGGCCGCAGCAAGTGTAATTGTATATCATCTACGATTTTTGTAAATCTACCTTCCGTTGCTCTGTTTTTAGAAAATGTGAGCAATAAAATATCTTGGGAGTGGGGAGAATAGGTTTACTCACGTTAGGAGAATAGGCACTACCGACGTTAGGAGAAGGAGTAGGAGCACCCCTGGAAAAAAATATACGAGAACCTTCTGACTCTGAGTAGCCATAATTCATGGATCTAGGGCAATTTGATACTCCTTGAACTCGAGTGACTCGATGGGAAGAATACTGCAGTATCGGCCCCAAAAAGGATTGAACTTGGGGTTACGATTTACCTGACACTACACTGTGGTTCGTAGCAACGTGAGTTTGGTGAACCCCTCTAGGATACTATGCTCTCGAAAGCAACAATTATCTGAGCCAAATGAAAAAAAAAAAGTTCGTGAAAAACAATAAAGTAAAACATTGTAGTTTATGCCGACTTTTCGGCCAAAGTTTCAGAACTTTATTAGAGCTAAGGAAAGACAAGATGACCAAAAATATATGAAAACATATTGTTTTCTGCTGTATTTATAGTGTGATATTTTACTTACTATATATTTTTATACCCTTACCATTAAATACTGTACTTATATATTTTTATTTATCTTCCTTGATTAATGCCTGAAACTTAGGCTGAAACTTCGACAGAAAATACAATATTTTTTCCTCTATGACTGCAACTCCTAACTTCACAAATGATCTACATTAAAGTGTTTCTTCAATACCAAGAAGTAAAAATATCTATTATTATTATACTCACTGCGATTCATGTTGTACAGATGCCATGACTGCAAGCTCAAGTCGATGACTTTGAGAGAACTCGCGTGGTAAATCACGAAGAACAAGAGGGCGCCGTAGATCTTCATGCTGCCGAAGGAAGCGGCAGAATGAAGCGGAAGATGACAACTAGAGATCTCTTTGTGTACTCTCTTATCTCGTAAAGCTGTACTCTGACCTTATTGCTGATTGCAGATAATGTCATTACATTTCAACTTTAACGAAATTATACATTATCTCTAGTGAAATTGACACCAGTCATAATCTCTGGACTAATAATATAGTTGATAGATATTGCAACATGACAACTTTCGAAGACTGGTTCTACAATCAGCTGACTATGTAGATTTTCTGCAGTTAAAGTTTAAGGAGATTATGCTATGCATATTTTAAATATATCTCCAAGGTTACGGCAAGAAGGTCGAATGTTTTTTGTTTTAAATAATTCGAAAGGTGAATCACCCAGCTGTTTTAAGATTTTAATGATTGACAAAAAAAAAACTATGGTGTGTACTTAAGAACACACGATATAGTCTATGTTACATACACATTTTTTTCAAATTATTATCATCCATCTGAAACTTATAATATAATATTTATTAGCACAAAATTTGACATAAAAAAAATTAAATTTGCGTTATGCAAATTTCTTTGGAATGAGCAAATTTTTTGCAGCTTCACAGCGTTCCATTACAATCCAGGAAATAGTTCAGTTCAGCAGGTCTCTTGGCCACCGCCTACGTAATCGTCGAGGTGGGCTGTACGGGTTTCTAGTGCTTTTAAGGTTTTCTGTCAGAGGTTTTCTGTGTAGTCTTTGGTGAAAGTTGTATTTTTTTTTTTGCAGTGTCTGAAATTGTTGGGATGTTCAAGTCTTTATGTAATCTATCGTTTGCGACATTTAATGGTGCGTCAACTATTCTTCGTAAAATTTTGGATTGGAAAGACTGGATTTTTTTAATATTAAAAGTTTTAGCAGAACCTCACAGTTCTATGCCATAAGTAAAATTGGTTTTAGTAAAACTTTATAGAGCGTTAGTTTGTTAGTCAAAGATAATTTTGAGCGTCTGTCAAGTAACCTAGATAGAAGACAGTATCGTCCGTTTAATTCCATACATTTTTGTCTAATGTGTGTCCTCCAAGTTAGTCTTTTGTCGAGGTAAAAACCCAAATATTTAATTTCCTCGGATGCAGGAATTTCAATGTCATTAAAATATATTTCGGGGGAGTGGGTATGATTAAGTGTGAAAACTACTTACACACTTTTGTTTTCGTTCATTTTAATTTTCCACCTTGTTGCCCGACTGGTTACTTTTGCTGACGATACCGCAGTCCTGAAACTTAGTAAATAGCTTCATCTCATCATAATCTACAACTATTTTATTTATGAAAACTCATGTAATTAGGGCGTTTTCAATCTGGAGGTCGACAAACTTTGTCTATTTAATTAGGTACTAAAAACTCATAAATACCAATTTTCTTTCCACTTGATTCGTAAGATAATTTAATCACAAAATCGAGAAAAAAGGTGGCCTACAAAAATATTGAGCCGTTTGGCGTGACCTCCGCCCCTGTCAAAATAACGAGGTTATATAGGCCAAACGGCCCAATTTTTTTGTGTCACCTTTTTTCTCGATTTTGTGATCAGATTATCTTACGATCCAGATGGAAAGCAAATAGGTATTTACGAGTTTTTAGTTTGAATTTTTTTTTAAGATAATGTTGCTTAAAATGTTTTCATGAATTAAAATGTTTTCTTTGCTCAGTCAAAAAAAAAAGTATATTTATTTGTATTGGGTTTTGCGAAATCATTTCGTTTGATTGCCCTGATGAAGGCCTGAACTTTGGGCCGAAACGTCGGAAAAAATAAATATACTTATTTATTTTTTGCTTTTTTTTTTTTTTTTACTTATCACCGCAACCATTCTTTTCTTCAATTATTCACTACAATCAATCATAAATCCGCAGATATTTTTTTTATTTGTTTATTTAGCCTCTACCCCTAAGGGTCATTGGCTTAATGTGCACAGATATTTGTTTGTTCTTTATTCACAAAATAATAACAGAAACAGCATCAAAAGTACTTTTACGTCTAACTAAAAAGATACATCTATATTGACTTCTGCGAATTGGCTTATAAATTCTTTATTATATTTAAACTTTGAAGTATTTTATTCCAATTGTTCATAATAGTTGTTATTATTTGTTTTTTGCGCCAATTCTTTCCACTTTTGCCCATCTAACACGGTGCCGCTTCAAGATACAATTTTGAATAATAGCTCATTAAAAATATGATGAAACTAGTTGGCCCCTGCGAATAATTTGCAGAAAAATTTGTTTATTGAAGAAATGGCAAAACAATATGTAAATAAGTAGATCCTATGTATTATGTAAGGAAGGAATTAATATTTTTTCCTTGGATGATTACAATATTCCATTTAACATAATAGACTAAATTATTTGTACAAATCGCTTTGCTTGTACCTATTTTTAAACACTGACTGGAAAGATAGTAAAAATAATAAAGACAAAATAATGCCCAGATCATGGGATTATCTAAATTACTAAAATGTAAGAACAATCATATGCCTTTAAGAAATAATAAAGTTAATATATCAGCCAGCAAAAAAAGTGTTGTAGACTATTCCACTCCTAAATGCAATATCATCAAACAGGATTATTAAGTATACCAAAACTAATTTACTGTATCTTTGTTAATAATTGTCCGATTTTACGATTTTTTGTTTGTTTTGTAGGTAATTTAGTAATCTTTATAATAATTATGGGGGATAGGACTAATTTTTCACATGTGAAGGAGAAGAATATCTTCAAAATGAGTGGTCAAACATTGGATTTGATGGAGAATTGACGAAGTTATGGCGTACCGACAAAAAAAACCTTTTAGAAATAATATATAGGATACGGAACATTGCCCCTAGCTTACATTGCTTCTAGCTTACTGTGCGTAAGTTCGATTTTTAGTTTCTGACATATTTAAAAATCAAAAAAAAAAAAAAATTATATGAAATTTACAACTGTATTGCATGAAAAATACAACAAGTAAATGTGACATTGGTAACATGACATGTACAACATGAAGAGAAACTACCCATTGGTAGAACTCAACTAAAGTTCTATATTAGAAGGTCCCTAGGCCATCTTCTTTTCAGACGCCTCGGAGGATTATCAGGGATCGAGGAGGAAGCAAGGTTTGAAACGAGAGGGTTCGGATGGTTCTGCAGTTTGTTATGGAAGGATAGGTATCTAGATTGGGCCAAGTCGGAAACATACGGAACATTAAGGTCTTTATGGATGATTTTATTTGTGACAAAGTAAGGAGCGTTAAGGATTTTACGAAGGATTTTGGATTGTAAGGATTGGATACGAGAGGAATTCGATGGTTTAGTGGACCCCCAAAGCTCAATTCCGTAAGTCCTAATAGGTCTTATTATAGTCATATATATGAGTCGTTTATAATTTATTGAAAGCTTAGAGCGTTTATCTAGTAAGAGCCGCAGTAGTCGAAAACGCCGGGCGGTTTCTAGTCGTTTCAGTCTGGTATGGGGGTGATATTTAAATATAAATATATAAACACTTCGATTAGTCGAGCCGGCTTTACCCGAATGAGCGTTACATAGCCGAATGCGTGACAGTTCAGTCTCATTCAACACCCACAAAATAAAGTAATAAACAAGTGTAAAGAAGTTTTCACCTCAATAATTCTGAACCAATGAATGAATCAATCACATGTAACTAAATAGTAGTTCATTTGGATATAATAAAGCAGAAATAAAACTATATTATTTACAGTTTATTTAGTCAAAATATATCCCTACATTCCCCACATATATTATTACAGTAAGGCTCGAAATCGGTTTTGTAGCAAATATAAGCTCCTGTCATGCTTAAATACCATGAATGGGGAACCATTGGATTCAGAATTTCACGGAGGTTTAGCGAATCGTAATCTCCACTTTTGTTTTTCTTTCTAATATAAATAAAGTCGATTCAAACATTTTGCTAGGCTTCAATGCTGGAACGGTGGTAGGTCTGTAGATCGATACGGGACAAATTGGATCTTGAAGATTTCTATGCGTACAGCAAGACTCCGATAATTCCTCCGGAACTATCAGGCCCTGCGTTCTTAAACGTACTATTTTCGAGATAACGCAAGGCATAGGGTTCGCATCCACACAACCTTACATTAATTGTGGTACTGTCATTGAATACATGTCTCATTTCGTCGACTTGAGGTCTCTATGATCGAGAGAGGAGTTTATATTATTTATCGATGGTGTTTTGATTGGCAAGCTATATCATCGTTAATTTTTCACCAAATCTCAATATTAAGCCACCAATTTCGAAGGCTTCCTTCTCCTTCAGGCGGGCAAAATAGTCCAATCACCCCGAAAATTCAGGCAAACAAGTTATGAAAGAAAACAAACTTTATTTGCGAATAACTAAAAAATTACACACTTTTCCCTGGGTTATGCCCATGATTATATAAAAGATTACCCAATTTCCTACAAAAGCAAAAAAAAAAAAAATCATCGAAATCGGACTATTTTTAGCAAAGATACAGCTTACTGAAATTTGTAAATATGTTGATTCCAAACCAAAATGAAGATTTAAATTAATTTTTGTTTTCTGTGTCAATTATATTTATCGATAAAGTAACATTTGATTTCTTTATCTTTTGATACGTTGCATTATTTTATTTTGTTATTGATTTGGCATTTGATATCAATATGCTGTGCGAATTTTTCGCACCGGCCTACTGGTTTTAGAATAAATATAACAAGTCAAACATCTTCTCCAATTAGGAGACTGTGACATAAACAAAATATGCAATTTCAAATATTTAACAAAGGAGCCGACATTGAACACACAAGAAGCGGTTCAATCAGAAGACGGAGCATCATAAAAATCTTTGATGTACTGCATAAATGTATATATAATCGTACTTCTGCATTTGAACTGATGTCTTGATTATTAATGATGAGTTATATTTTTCTTTTGCTGTCTACCTCGCCTTTCGGCTATACGCGGTTTTTCCCAGGTCAGGGACAAGAGCGAGAAATTAATGCTATAAATCTAAAGTTCTCGACACCGGGACTCGAATTTGTATTCTTCAGTTTATCAGCTTACCAGGTATCCCGTAATGATAATCGTTATTAGTAATAATAATATTATATTAATACAGGGGGGCATGACGGTGGACCTATCTCCATTTTTCAAATTATACAACTGTTCATTTAATTATACTTATTGCTAAATTTATATAACTTTAATTTACATGTATTCTGTAGTTGAATTGTATTATTTTTTATCAACATAAACTGAATGAAACCACAGTTCTGATAAATTTTTAATTTATTTAAAAATCTATATTATATATTGCGCCTTTTTGCCTATATTATTTTATTATTATATAATTATTCTTATTGCAAATTTGTAACCATAATGGATATTCAACTTGTCTAGCTTTATATAAGCCCAACAATAATTTAAGTCTTTTATTTCTAATATTTTCATTACTCGTTATATTGTGCTTCCTTTTCTATTTCATAATACTTATAATTATATCACAATATAATATAAATAATATGGTATATAATATAATAATTAATATAGTGTATTTAAGAGAAAATGTCGAGATCGAAAAATAACTCCTGTCAACTAAGGTAAAACCAAACTGCCACAAACAAATTTTTAGTCTAAAATCTTTATTTTGTATTAGGAGAGTAATTAGGTAACAGGAGCTCAACACATATGTAATTAAATGACCAGTTGTGCGATTTGTGCTTATAGGAGAGCTCCTGTAACCTTCTACGATCCGAATACTGAAATAAAATAATATATGACAAACACTAAATACTTTTTTTATATAATAGAGAGATTTATAATTGGTGATGTGAGGAGTATAATTGAAATGCATCAAAGAAAGGAGTAGACCATTATCAAAGAAAGATTTCGGAAAAATGGCTGGTGACATTCACGTCATTGATTTTATGATTTTATCTTTTTCATTTATTCTTAACACAAACACATTTTTATATACAAATGTTACTTGTTATATACTTATAATTTTTCTGATGTTACTTTTGTATATTTTTTATTTTCAGCACTGATGATGACCCACATGTTTAAGTCGAAACTTCGGAAAACTCAATAAACAAATTTTTCACTGCACATCCTGACCATTTTTCCTCATTATTTTTTAAATTATCTCATACAAAAATATACCTTATTCTAAATGTTAGTCAAATCCAGTTAATATGTTTATATTCCTCACTGTATTGTTCATCTTATGACTATTTAGTTACGAGATGAGAAAAAAAAATGATTAATAAGTAAGCAGCTTTTGAAAATGGGCAAGAAAAGACTGAAATGTCAAGCTAATAAAGACTTGTAAAAAAATATAATATGGAGACCTTAATAATTTTTCTTACAAAAAGTTACAATAGAAATGATGTAAGTAGGTTAAAACTTTAAATTTAAGTTTATGTTTGGAGAATTAAAATAAACTTCAATAAATCCACCAAATTACTTTTACCAAGTACCACAATAATTACTTTTAATATATAGTATTTAAATATATAGTAAAATTAAATCCTATACATTATAATAGTATTTTATTGGATACGCCAATAGTCACAATCAACCATCTCTGAACCATTATTTATATTTATACTTTTTAAATTTTATATTCAAATGATTTTACACCAGAAAGTTCAGAGGGAAAAGGGGAATGGGGAAATTTTATAAGCCAATAACACATTACTCTTTATTAAGATAACATCACTCATAATAGAAAAGTTTTTACAATAGTAACAATATTGATAACAAAAAATACAAACATTTCACACATTACGTGTGATTATTATCAACCATAAATTTTAAGTCATTAAACATTTATGGCAAACTAATATAAAATATATTTGTAACAATGATAGTAGAGAATATATTTTATCTCAATATAACTGTTATCTTTTTTTTTTTTTTATAAAATCATACAATCATTGAAACTCCAACATTTAATTTTCTGAATATTTTAAATGATTATTGTTTCGGTCACTACATTTAACAATTCTAACAGGTACAATTAGAAAAAAGTAGGCTGACAACAATTTTAGAACACATTAAGTATTTAGGAAAAATGAAGATAAGTAAAGATGTACAAAGATAAAGTATAAATAAACAAGGGACAATCTAGGAACCACTATGGATGATTTGAGAAACCATAACTGCTAAACAATTTTATTTTTAATGTATCATATAAATCAGAGGTCAGTAATCTGTTGGAATGCCAATTAGTAAATGTTTCAGTGTCAATATTTTTGACAGTTGTAATTATAATAAATGATCTTTCTCAATACCTGATGCATTTTATATAATCTATTATATACCATTTACCATGAAATACTATTATATACCAAGCTTAAAGTGCATAGTATGAACAATTCTAATGGACGGAGGAAAAGATAACGTTCTGAGACAAAATTAAAACTGTAACAATAAAAATATTGAAAAAATCATAATCTTTTTTTTTTTGTTATTTTCGTAATAAATGCAATTTTACACAGTTCATGAATAATTTTGATGAAATAACATATTAAAATATTAAGCATGCTCTGCAGTAATGCAGCATTGCTTCAGTTAATGTAATTTATTGCACTTTTTTAACACAGTTTTTAAATCTGAGCACAGACGTCTGTCAAGGCTGTTACTTTGTTCAACATACTAAAATATTTAAATTAGTTTTTTCTGAATGTAACATTCTAATGAATTTTAATTTCATAAGGAGACTAGTATAAACAATTTTAAAATTAACATTTAATAGAAAATATTTAAACAAAATTAATTGTTCTAAATGTTTAATAAAGTAAATGAATAAGTAAATAAATAATAAAGTAAATGATAATAAGCTGAAAATCCCACCCCAATAACAGGATTTGTGTAGAAGGAAAATCGCTCCTGAAAGTAGACAAATTCGAATACTTTTTCTCACAATAACGTCAATGAATGACCATTCGCTGGAAATAGACCAATATATAACATACAAACAAAGCTTTCTTCTCTCTTTCATATGTATTCAAATAGAAAGAAGTATTGAAAGATTTGAGAGAAAAATCCTCTGTATGATAACTGGAGCGATCTGGGATCAGAATACTAACATAAATAGATACTTACAGAAACTGGTCAATCAATACCACATGACAGACAAGGAGGTTAAGATGGGTAGAGCATGTAGTTCAGGAACAGGGTGGATGCAAACCGGATATTAATCAGTATTATTAGTGTGATAAAATAATACTGAGTTTTTATCCTGGTGCCGAGGAAGGTTTTTAACTCTAGCATGAATCCCCTGTTCTCACCCCCTGGCCTGGGAAACTTCCATATAGCATAATAGACGAGGAAGGGCAGGATAAAAAATGTCATGTAGTTCGTAGCAATCCATCTAGAAGCCTCTACACAACGATGAATGCCTCAATAGTAGGCAAAAGACCACGTGTAAGGCCAAAAACCAGATGGATAGATAGAATCAACAAAGATTCAATAGAGCTCGATGCTGATAACCTGAAAGAAATAGCCCAAGATATGCAGAGATGGAGATTAAGGCGGAAAAATATCTAAAAGGTCTGTAATACCAACAAAATAAAAGTTCTTTATCTTATAATTATAGCAAGCTATCAAAAACTGAAGAAATCAGTAAATAGTAGGTTAAGTATCGTAAAGAAATATACTAAATCAGTTAATTAATATTAAAATGTTGATGACCTCTGATCTAAACGATGTTTTTAAAGTAGCTTTTAAACTTTATGAAATATACTGATTAAGGTAACCAGTGCTATAAATTCGTAACAAATGGATTGGATAATAATTTTTTTCCCCGATACATATAAAATATCACAAAGGAAATTCTAAAAAAGACATAACATTTAACAAATAAGTCTCAAACAATTTTAGGATTGAGCATTTATCACACAAGTATCACAATATTAGAGGCTTAAAATAACAAATAATACAAGGAATGTAATATAATATTTACAAGTATCTTGTAATAATTAAGTAAATTAACAATGTTACAATGTCTTATTCTCAGTACTTCATCAAAAGTGATTAATTAGGTAAATTTATGATTTATAATATAAGAAAAAAAAAACCTACCAAAAATTTGATTAATCATCACAATTAAATTCTGCTTTTATTTATTTTTTTTCGCTTTAATGAGGAAGGATACATTTCATAGCAACGACATACATTTAATTTTAAACAATGTTGCTACCAATCGGAAACGTTAATTGAAAACAACTACTGAAGAAAATGGCAATATAATAGATAAATATTGGAGTTTATGAACAAATGTTTGAACTAGATTATGTGTGGGGAGAATTATTAGATGATTGATGTGAAGAATAAGTAAGTGATCTAATCATCAAACTAGTCAGATTTGTGAAGCTGGGGAGACTGCAATCGGCTATCATAACATAAGGTTATAATGAAGTAGATAAGAAGAAACTGGCCCGTATTGGATGGTAGTCCAAAAAGTAAAAAATAATTGGGTCATCATGCTCGACATCTGTTCTCTATCATAATGATATTATGTATCTTGTGAGTGAGACCTTGGACACTAACCAGCACTCTAGAAAGAAGTATTGAAAGACTTGAAAGGAAAATCTACCACACCATATAGCTGAAGAGATCTAGGTTCAGAGTACTAATGCATGGAGGAGAAAGACCAACAAAGAAATGCTTAAGGAAACTGATCAATCAATATCTCAAGATAAGAAAGCAGAGGTTTAGATAAGTGGGGCATACAGTTCAGAACAATCCATCAGAAAGCGTCTACACAACAATGATAGTAGCTAAGAGACACTGTGGAAGGTCGAAAAGCAGATGGGTGGATCGAATCAACAAAGATGAATGAAATGAAATGAAAATATATTTTGTTATTCTGGGACTGTTGTCCCTTTAGAACAAATTATATGCACAGAATGCATATCTGTGTAGTCATAAATAAATTAAATATTTACAATAATAGTTATTTAAAAGTAAAAATAGAGAAGAGAGAGAAAAAGACAAGAAAAGCGTACATATATATAAGACAAAGAAAGGAAACTAAAATAACATAAATAAATGGAAATAGTCTCTGGGGGTGATTAGATAGTTCTCTTAGGTATGGTTATTATAATATAAGATGCCGCAGTTATCTAATTAGAAAGCAATAGCCCAAGATAGGCAGAGATGAAGAAAGCTGTTTGAGGAGGCAAAAGATTTACAATTTCTGTAAAGCCAAGAAGAACTTATTCTTTAAGGCTTGGTAAGTTAATGATTCGAGTGGATAATTTTTAAAAATCCTCCTAATAGTCTTGCCTTCACAAAATTTTCTGAAATTAAAGATCTTTTCGGGTTAAAAAAAATATAAAGTTTTGTATCAATATATTTTGTTGTTATTCTGTTTACCAATCATTCTTTACTTTTTGGACTATCATCGAGGATTAAACTAAGAAATAAAAAAGGGCATGTACTCATTTTGATCTAAGATAAAATAAAATTAGAAATAACATGATAAAAACCAGTCTATATATGCAATCAGACTATGTCACAAGAACGCCAGAAGAAGGAGTGACAAGAGTACATATCAAGTAAAAATAGAAGAAAGGAAACTAAGCGAAAGACCTGGAAGAAGAGAATACAAGAGACAAAAAAAAAAAATAATAATAATAATAATAATAATGTTCAAAAGCATAATAATGATAAGAAATAACTAGATTTTAGGAGTCCTATGTAATTGTTTTAGATTCATAAAATCATAACATACAGAATATTACAAATAATTCCATTTAGTCGTTAATAAGATGGTTATCAATTGCGTATGAAGTATAATGGAAAATAATTTTGTGATTCCTCTAGTTCCGTTACAACACTTCTTATACAAATTTAAAAATATTTTTCCTGAATATTCAAATAAATGGCAAATGTGCAAGCTCATTGAACAAAAAATATTAAATTTTAAATATAATTTGATATTATATAAAGTATAAAATAAGCTCGTACTTTTAACAAATTCTGCTATCTTACAATGGCACAAACGGATATATAAATATAAAAAAAAAATATGCAGCTGTTCTTTTTTAATAGATAAATACATTTAATTATGAAAAACCTTAATTACCTCAAAAACAACAAACTACAATTTGTTTTTAAAGCAATTAACTTATGATTTTGAGATATTGCTATTTAAAATCTTTCACTATCTTCAAGCATGAACTTATTGGACCATTTCAACTAAAATAAGTTTTAAAAATACAAAAATAAAAAAAAATTTACTTGGGTTTATAACCACTAGGGATATTGTGTCACTATTTTTTTTTCAAAGAAAGCTGATTCTAAAAAAAGACTTTTTTGCTCTGGTAAAAAAATTGAAATAATATTAATTAAATATGATTATCATAAATGATATGTTAGCATAGTATGAATACTTATATCTTAATTTGTGCTTTTTTGCATATTGTTTTATTAAATTCATATAGGAACATAAAAGTAAAACTTAAATCATAAAAAATCATAGCATTGACAATTAATTGAATTATAACATGACATCTATTGTTCAAACGACTTAAAAATTAATAAGCCCCATATATATTTCTAAACAATGGAAAAGGAAAAGCCTTTATCAAAATTTAAAAAAATAAAAACATTAACCATTAATTCAAACTTTAAATACAACCTTTGAAATAATTGACAGCAAGAAATACGCTCTGAATGTTTTATGTAATTTAAATAATATGTCGACAGTGATTGTTTATTTGATACAATTTTAACAATGTAATAAATTCTACAATTAGTTCATCACCAATTAGATTATCTGAATCAAATAAAAATATTAATCAGACTTTTCAATAAATCATTGTCAATGTATAAGTGAAAAAAAATTATAGATAGTTTGATTTAAATAGTAAATAACAAGATGACACTATAAGAAACCAGGTGATGTCATTTTGTAAATCCACAAAGATGTGGATAAGTCTGTGGATTATAAAAGCACTTTATTACACTTCAACATACCATATGTCCTCACTTTAAGAATACCAGTCGAGTTTTCAAATAGCTCGTAAATATTTTATTTTGTTATATTACAAAGACGCAGAGCACTGATTCTATTAATATCAAGGACCAAAACAAACTATAAAATTTTATTATAAAAATAAATAAATATGATTTTATTTTTATTTTGTCGGAATCAAACTTTCCTTACAAAATAAAACTTTTTCATAAAATTGTTCTATATAACTTTTATATAGAAGTAAAATAAATAAAAAACTGTTAGTTCTCAATGAAAAAAAAAAAAAAAATGAAACTTAGTACTAACAGTGAATAACTGTCTTAGTCCCTGATTATTACATCATTTCACAAAAGATCTACATGGATAATGGTGAAGGATTTACCATCCCTATCGACATCTGATAGATAATGAGAAGTTAAAGATAAAAAAGAAAACCATTGAATTTTTCCACAAATCTAACTCTTGAAATAATTTATTCAATATAAGGACACTTATTCGAATATGAAATAAATTACTAAGATAGGCCATCAAATTCACAAAAACTTTTCCACATTAGAAAAAAAGTTAGGAAAAGATTATTAAAGAAGCAGTAGAATACAAAAATAAATAAGTTATAATTAAAAAAATTAGATCAACATAATCGCTAAATTGAGGTTGATAAGACAACTAATGATTCCTAAAATGGTTAAAAAGTACATTTATATTATTCTGTATGGAAATTCAAATGGAAATGTAAAAGAAGAATAAATATACCAGAAATAAATACAAAAGAATTGGAACACTCATCAGTAGCATCTGCTAGACAGGTTTTGCTAAAATAAATTTAGAAACGGTGGCATTTACCTCAAAAAATTTTTTTTTTTTTGTTTTGAGTGATGAGAATCAATATCTGAAGTTAAAAAATTCTTTAGTATTTAAAAAGTCCCAAAAATCAAAATTATTCTTTTATAAAAGAACACGCAATACATTTTTTGGGTTGTACTTCCTGAAATATCTTATTTCCAAATTACAGGTAAAATGATTACTTCTGTCTAATTATAAAATGTTCTCATTGTTATTATTTATGCATTAAATATTAATTAGAATTTTTCCAATTAACCTTAACACAAAGCAAAAAAGAAAATGAAAAATAAAATCAGTAGATTGTCTTAAATACAGTTCTAAATCTTATAATTTTTATCGTATGGATTAGAATGAATTATGGCAGTCAGTTTAAAACTATATTATATTCTAAAAAAAAATGAATCAGTCAGTCATAAAAAATGGCTTTACCTACAAATAATGAGCTCAAATGAAAAAAATGAATCAATGTAAAATATCAACAGATGGACAATAATTTTGTGAATACAGATGAAACATAATATATTGAATACACTTACACCAAAAATCTCTAAAGATATTTTGAATTTCGGTTAAATAAGGTCAATTTTTTTTTTGTCCATCCAAAGATGCCACTATAATATAGCCATTGGATAAAAGGTTAATAAAGAAATTCTAAAATCGAAAACAAATTCTAAAATTACAGAAGAAGCTAATCAAGGATGTGGTCAATACATAAAATATTATGTTACATAATAGTATTTTATATATTGAATGCACGCCCGACTAACTTTCTCTGAGAATAGAACCATGGTCAACCATCTGTACACTATTAGATCAAGGTCTTATCTAAAATATGAAACTATTTTCCTGAAGATGATTTCATAAAAGAAACTCCTGAAAAAATGAAGGAAAAAATATATACTAATAACGAAAAAGAAGCATAAAAAAAAAATTATAAATAGAGGATTACAGAGAAATAAATTGTAGCTTATTACACCATCAATTAGATGACTACCTTGACTAGGATAATCCCAAAGAGGAAGACCATGAAGAATAATTAATAGAAAAATCATGAGAAAACCAAGCAATCGATAATTTCCGAATTATATGGCACAATCTAAGATATCTGAAAATTTTAAACCGCTTAGGCCATTTGAAACAACCCAAAAAGTTATTAGAAGCTATTTTAACCGCAAAAAGAAAAACCAAAACATACACTCAGCATTCATACCAGATATATACTTATATTATTAATATGTCTTTAGTTTAATTGTAAGTACACATTTTACAAGTAAAAAATCTGTTATTTGATATACCATTAGTATATATTTTAAATAAACCTGTACATGCATATGTACTTTTATCATTTAATTTTAATTTACATAAATATTTTTAAAGAAGCCTGTATATAAAGAGGTTTGACTATATATCACACAACCAAAGGAGGTACTACTGTAAAATTGTCACTTTATTTTGATGGGTGGCAACAATTTCTTGATTAGAACATACATGAAATCCCGAGTTTGTTCGGAAGAGTCGAAACCATCCGGTGAGGACCCCACCTCAACTGAAAAGGACCGATTGTGAATTTTTTTATCCCTTTTGAGCGAGGACAGTGAACGGAATTCAATTGCAACAATTTAATTACAACTAATTAAATGAAAAAGATCAGAAGGGAGTTTGCTGAAGTTGTAAATAGTGATTTAAATAAAGGGAGGTTATACTGTGAACAGGTTGTAAATCTTTGGAAATTCTTGGAATCCTATTTATGCGAGATCTTGATCCACTCATCAAAGTGGAGTGACACATGTACAGACGTACCCCAAAATATATCACAACATGAAAATAACACCGCTAAAAAAAGTGAAAAATTAA
This sequence comes from Nezara viridula, assembly GCA_928085145.1. Taxonomy (NCBI): domain Eukaryota; kingdom Metazoa; phylum Arthropoda; class Insecta; order Hemiptera; family Pentatomidae; genus Nezara; species Nezara viridula. The sequence continues at coordinate 3,456,127 of OV725083.1, read as the reverse complement.
ATTATAAAGAAATAATAGTTTAATAAATTGATTACCACAAATAAATAGTTAACTTAAGATGATTATAAATGGACTAGAATAGAATATGATTTAAGAATATTCATTTAAAATAAACAATAATATAAAAATAAAATAAGGATCAAATAATACTTGCGGTCAGGTACAAAGGAACAATACATCACAATCAATTTTTAAAAAAAAAATATTTCTCCAAGAAATAATAAGAGGCTTATATCTAGTGACTAGGTTTTGATAGTTTTTAGAAAGGAGGGAGATGCAATCGCTTTAAAATAAATCGATGATTGAATGAATTGGATACTTTTTCCACTAATTAATTCTTAAGCTCTGAACATTACCATTAAGAAGTATAAAAAAAGATGGTAATGCCCTTTTGTATAAATAGTTTTTCAATCATGCCGAAGCTTTTCAGATGCTTCCGATTACAATTAATAACATTTAAGAAATTGAGAATAACAATTTTATTAGAAAAATTGTTTTGGTTCCTTCTTCCGAATAAACTTTTAATCGTAATTAATCAGCCGTATACGAAGAAAACCTCCTTAGGAGCTTAGGTTTTTGATGATTTAAACAATTTCAATGATTTCCTTCCTCTGCTCGGCGAAGGAGTTCCAATCTTCGAGTCTTCTTCTTCATTGTACTTATATTTCTTTTCCGCTGCAGACATTACGCACTGTAAAAATTATACCTCAGTTAAAACAATAATCAAAAATTCATTAAAACAGCATATTATTATTATTTTTTACAATTTTCATTAGAAAATTGTAAAAATATGTACATATGTCCTTTAAGTGTTTATTATTTCATTAATATATGCGCATAAAATAAAAGTGTTTTTTTTATATTTATATTTTTTGTTATTACATTACTTTTGTTTCTGTTTACACTTTCAATACTACGAATATAAGACAATAATACGAAGATAGGATTTACGAGAAGGCTTATCACTGCCTTATCAGTGTTCAGGTTATAAACATTTGCAGATAGCTGTCAGTGCCGGCCTGCTAGTGAAGGAGTACCGTTTATTATTTACATTTAAAGTCCAACCTGTCCATAACTGATGTGTTCACCCTACTATATATTTCATATAATAGGTAAATGAAAGTAAACATTTTTTTTTTTTTCAATAATTCTTAGCAGGCAAATCTGTCTAGAGAATTACATTTCAGGAGACATAACAACAAATGTATATATTTAATTATTTATATAAACACCGAAAGTACTTTAAAATAAAAATTATGAAAATACCTCAGTGATGTCCAATCTCGGAGCTCTCATTTGTTCTGGAAAGTGCCAAGGCTTCCAATGAGGTTTATTGATCATTTTCCATTCGTGATAACCCAGCGTAGCTTTTTGAAGGCTTTTTACCATCTGTTGAAACAACCATTTATACAAAAAATAATATGCATATTAAAATAACAATAAGTGAAAATAATTATTTACCTTTGGGCCGAATATTTGGGTAACTTTATTTACTAACCAAGGTGGAAGCGTACCTCTGGGATCGGTTTGTGATATATATCCCAAATTACACCCTCCACCATCTATCTCTCGAACAAGAAAGCCTATTAAAACCAACATTATAAACTCAGGTAATCATTCAATATACTCATCAGTAAATATATTAGTATTTAATTATTATTTAAATTAGTTTAAATTAATTTATACCTGTCAAATAAGAAGTGGCACGTATGAATCCTTTCTTAGGTGGATAGTTGATATGATAGACGGAATGATTTAGGATATATTTTTCTTTCCCTAAATCTAGCCATGATCTCTGAAGTACAAAATCTCTATTAGCCAATGGGCTTGGGCAAGACACTATGAAAAATAAAATGAAAAACATTTGTAAATGAATAATTTTAGTAAAAATCTACAATACATATTATTATTATTAAAACACTTTATTCAGAAATATTACAATTTGTCACAGTTTAAGGACACTTATAATAGAGTTCAGAGATTGCATTCATACCGTATATACAAAAATATAAATAAATAAAGTAATAACAAAAGAATAAGAAGAAAGAACAAAAGAGTAAAGAAAAAAAAAAAATATATATATATATATATATATATATATATATATATATATATATATATACACATAAGTAAATAAAAGTAAAACAAACACCTTATATAAAACATACCTATATACATTATTTACAATTTGCCAGGTGATCTCCGAACCAATCCTGTCCCCTCCACATGTGGAGGAAAAGGGAGGCTTAGGAGATCCCTACGCTTCTCCCTCAGCCACTTCACTGGTATTGTAAACCAGCGGAGGATGAGTAAGAGCGCTACAGCCACAGACACTCATGACTTGAGTGGAGAATCTGGCCATTGCTAGAACTCCAAAATATCCATATTTACAAAAGGTCTCGTGGCCACTGCCGCTTTAACCTACGAAGGGGATTGTAGGGATGGGTGGTGCTTGATAGGGATTGTACAACGGGATTTGGGTGATGAGAAAGGTTCTGGTGAAATTTGGAAAATTTGGCTGGGTTAAGATCAAGAATAAATAGGATATTAAGGTCATGGTGTAGGGTTTTATTGGTTACATAGAAGGGAGCATTGACTATTGTACGGAGGACTTTAGACTGAAAGGATTGAAAGCGTTTGATGTTAGAAAATTTGGCTGTTCCCCATAGTTCTAGTCCTTAAGTCCAGATGGGTTTCAGACAATACATATAGAACAGATATCTATCAATGACTATGGATTTTCATGAATGAGATGTGAAATGAAAAAGGGAATTTCGTTGAGAAGTGACAGATCCCAATTTCGAAACTTAAAGTCATTACAACTACAATAAAAGTCAACAAAAATTAGAATGTTTCAAAAGTAGAAATGATTTTTTTTTTTTTTTTTTTTAAGGATTCCAATGCAGAAACCAAAAATTTATTTTACAGCCCCAAATGAACCGTTTTCAAGATGGACTGTAATTTTTTGTGGAAATCCTCTTGGATGAAATGGTTTCCATAAGATACTTAACACATGTTTAGGTTTTTATAATTAAAATTTTGCTGTTTATGATGATGATGATATAATTTTAGCTACACTCATTGAAAATAATTAAGAAGGCATTGAGAAACTCGCTGAAACTTTGAAAAGTGAAGCAGAGCAAAGTGACCCTTCTCAAAACAAGAAAAAATTTCCTCTGAAGATATGTCTGCAAATGCTTTGTTTAGGAAATATTCGCACCTAAAGATTTTCATTATTATGAATTATTTACGTTATATGAAATAAATAAAACCTAATTATTTGTTCTAACTACTTTATTAATTAAATATAAACATTAACATTCATATTAAATGTTGTTCAAAGTGAAGGTATGTCCGCAAACGCTTTGTTTAGGAGATGGATTAGATAGAATACTAATATGGCCTTTTATCCCTAATTCTATAAAAAATAAAAATTAATTAATTAAAAAAACTATCTTTATATATAACTCTATAAAGATAAGGATTAATACTATTTGGAATTAGCATTGGGAACTCTGAATAACATTCATCAGTTTCGCAGAGGCTTCATTATGCCTTCCATTTATACTAATTGTGAATTTGCCAATATAGTGTTTGTATACAATTTTTGCAATGCTAATACTAATGCTGCCTGTCATGAATATGCCAGGCGATTTCCGAATAGAAGATTACCAAACAAGTCTATCTTTAGCTTCACGTTTCAACTTCTTTGAGAAACTGGTACATTTGCTATAATACAATGTGCTGATGGTATTTTTTTCCCTTTACAAAATAAAGAAAGGCATGCGACCAATTAATAATGTTTAATTAATAAAGTAGTTGGAATAAATAAATAAGTTTTATTTACTTAATATAACGTAAATAATTCATAACAATGAAAATCTTTAGGTGAGAATATCTCCTGAGGTCCTTAATTCATATTTTCAGTTTAGCCACTTAACCCTGAAACACCCTGTATAATAATAAGCTGAAAACTCCACCCAAGTAACAGAATCTGTAAAGAAAGAAAATTGATTGAGAGAGTACATAAATTCAAATACCTCGGTTCCACAATAACCTCCATAAATGACCAAGGGTTGAAAATCGACCAGTGTATAACAAGTGCAAACAGAGCTTTCTTTTTGCCCTTCCAAAGGTTTTAAGATCCTGACAAATCTCAAATTAAGGGTGTAACAATGCTGTGATAAAACCAGTTCTCATATCCAGCTGCAAAATCTGGACCCTAACCGACACTATAGAAAAAAGTATAGAAAGAATTGAGAGAAAAATCTTCTGAACGATTATAGGAGCGATTTGGGATCAGAATACATGATATAAAGAGAAGGAGGTTAATTTGAGCAGTACATGTATTTCGCAGCAATCCATGTGAAGGCCTTTTAACAACAATGAATGTCTCATAGATAACATGCAAAAGACCAGGTGAAAGATCAAATACCAGATAGATAGATAAAATTAATAACAATGTTATAAAGCTGCACGCAGATAACTGGAAAGAAATAGCCCAAGATATGCAGAGATTGAGAAGGCTGATTAAGGCAGCAAAAGATCAACAAGCTCTGTAATGTCTACAGAAAAAAATTATAGTTTTCAATGAACTATTGAAAAAGTTAATGGAGTAGAATAATTATGAGGCTCTTTGATTTTTTTTTTTTTTATATTTGTTAAATTATTAGGTAATTACTTAGCTAATTAAATTAATAATTTGGATAATTATTGAATCATTAGAAACATAATCAGTGTTCAAGGAGAAAATTGAGAAGTATGAAGGAAGATGGTATCTTCTGTTTGATCAAGCAGTTAGAATTTGGCAAGAACCGAGGAAGAAGGAAATTAGATGATTGCTATTGGTATTCAGTATAGAACATTCAAATTGGCTTACATCATTTGAAAAACTATTAAATAAAAACAATATTTACTTGAATAATATCCGACATCGTTATTTGGGTTTAAAATTCCAATATCATGTGATTCAATCATATGTTGATCCCATATTTTTCTGTACTCGGGATCATGCAAAACATCATACATTATTTCTGGTGAGATTTCAGGAAAAATGGCAAGCACCTAAAAACAAAAACAAACTGATTTTAAAAATAAAAAATAAATTTTAATACATAAATATATTTGATAAAATTCCCTGATTGCTGATCAATAATGATGCATGGTGCATACTTAACATCTTAGTTAATACATATGAGTGGCTTAATATCAAAGATGGACAATCATTTTCAAAAACTTGAGAAAAAAACCAACACAGCTTTAATTTAAATGAATTCTAATGATTTTACTTGAATATTCTTAAATATAATCATTAGAAACAAATCTGACTTTTTCTCCACTTTTAGAAAATGACAGATATCCGTCTTTGATATTTAGCCATTCATACCAATGGCTTCTATTATACTTCTTAATTTAAATATTGACTAAAACATGATACTAATTTGATGAGGATAATATAAAATTTCAATCAAGGAACTTCATTATTTATTTATTTATTTTCGCTCTCTACCTCGTCTTTTGACAATAGTGGGTTTCAATTTTATTAAAGGAAAAAATCTTAATTTTCGATTCCAGAAAGTCTATTATCTTTATTTATAACCATTGGTCTCCAGTTCCTGCCTTCTTCGCATTGTTCCTAAATCGAAATGTCTACTATTTCTTTCCATCCAATTCTCTCGGTTCTCTGAAAAGACGATTAGAGGAAAATCATCTTCATCAAGGCTATAGAAATCAGTCTTTTTGATTCGCGCTCAGTATTTCAAATGCAATGTGATTTATGATCACATGTTCTGCAGTATGTAGGATGCGACGGTGAAGTTGGGTCATAGGAAATTAATGCCCTTTCGAAGGCTATGCAACTGAGCAAAAAAACCTATCCCATGCCCAGTGAGTAGTTGAGAAATCATATAGGTTAGACTCATTAGTCAGCTATTGGAGACAGGACTGTGGCCAAATACTTCCTTATGGCTGACCCTTCATCTCTTCCATTTCAGAACAATCTATACGATTGTTCCTCAATCCTCACTCGAAGGTTCCCTGGAATACCCGTTTACTATTCTCTTCCCTAAGCATATTTGATAAATCTTCTTTCAGCAAGAGATCAAGAAGTATATCACTCAGCTATGACTAACGCTGGCTCAAGAGACACTGTCCACTATGAGAGGGATATTACTTGTTTTAGTTTTACTTTAACTGTAGTCCAAGTGAGGTGAAGCAATCATCCTTTCAAATCTAACATTAAGATAGGATAACATCTTAATGCATCTAATCATTTAATCCAGAACAGATACATAATACAACATTGCAGTAGAAATACAAAACATAAGAAAAATACAGGAACTACAAATACAATTTATGAGCTAGGTGAAGGTAGGAGTAACTTTAATACCTAAGAAAGTTTAAAGGCAATATTAATCAACAAAGCTAATAGTATAACATCCAGAACATTTTTTAACAGTTCCATATTCACTCCAAGATAGGGTTTAAGATCACATTGACCAAACTGTAGATGGAGTCACAAAGAATACTGAATATAGATGAGTATTAACGACTTTGCTCATATAAAGTGACAGAGGTATTCTAACTTATACAATTTTATTAATTAATTATGAAGGAATGCACTCAAAACAAACTTATTTTTTATTGCAACAATACTTAAACAATCTCAACAATTTAATCACTACTATTTTAATTTAATTCCAGGCACTTATTAATTAGTGATGACAATCTGAATGAGCTTTTCATACATATTTTGATTGTAGAGAAGGATGGTTGGGTTGATAAATCAAAATAAATAATTGTATTTAATTTCACATTCGCCGATGTTTCGACCCATAGTTCAGGCCTTCTTCAGGACTAAGAAAAGAACTAGATAGCAATAGGTATGAGAAACTATAAACATTGAATAATAAAGAATTAATATTAAAAAGGTGGAAAGTATAGACTAAATATTTTGCTTGATGTGATCTTGAAATATCAATTCAGAACAAATACTTAAGTTTTTATAGTCACTAAATTTGATGATTTTCTTGAAATGAGTAAACTTCTAAGACTTGCAGAAATAACATGCTAATACTGTTCGTCAATGTTGAGCTCAGCAATACAAAACATTTTGAATTAAAACGTATTTATTTGAGAAAATTTAATTTTGAATTCCTTTTTTGTCTCACTTGAATAGTTGGGATTCAACGGATAGACAATTTCACATTGAGACAAAGAATATGAAATTAAAACATTGATATCGACAAATAATATTCCGTAAATGAAACAGTAAATCCATTTAGAGGCTCACCTTTATCATTTTGAAGTTGGTATTATGTAAACCTTTAGTCCATACTTTGATAGGGCCTTTGTTGTAATCTAGTTTCCAGTCAGTGTGGCAATCTAGTAGATCTTTCAAACTGGAAAAATCGCTATCCTCTGCCACTCTCACTGCACCAACTTCCATTTAGAATGAATAAGAGATATATATATCACAGGCAGGGTTCTTGTTTTTACTGGTACAACATTCCGGAACCCTTTTTATGTATTTAAATATCTAAATAAATCAAATTCATGGGAACAGAACTTTCAGTAAATGCTATAATTACACTTGGCAATATAGCATACTTTGGTTTCCAAACTGTATACATTATTTTCCTGCCATAATTTTAAGATAGAATAGGAGAAATTAATTTTGAACAGCTGATAATTGCGCTCATTCTATATAGAACATCAAATATTATGTATTTTTTTCTCAGCAAGATATGTCTTTGAAAAAGTCCTACACACTTATCACTGACTTCCTATATTATCACAAGCTATCCTGACAGTAAACAAAGATAACAAGGAGATCGATTCTTATCTTGAGTAACCACTTAAAAACCTTCCTAGATGTTTGTACATGTTTTCCCAACGATTTCAGTTGTTATGGAAAAAAAAAATTCCAGTAATTTTAGTAGTTTTAAACTTCTACTGATCAATAATTTAAAAAAATACATTGCATTTACTCTGTACAGATTTTTTCCCTACTGTTTTGGATTTGAATTCTTTGCTTGTTCGGAATGTTGACAGTTGACAAGTTTTCTATCAAAACATGTCATTGTAGCAATAAATCCCAAAAGCTATTGATAATAGTTTTAAATGTTCTTAAATCTTTGAGTGTAATATTTTACCAAAATTTGAATAAGTTTTATGTTTTTCCTTCGGTTTAGGTATTCAAATTATTGTGGATGGGGTGAGAGGGTGGAGTTATCTCTCCCCCCATTTCTCATGCTCCTGTAACGACATCTCAGGAATAGCGGTTATTGGAAAATAACAGGTTATAGGTTATTCAGTTATTGTATTTTTTACTTTCAGTTTAACTGGCCGGTTATAAAATCTCAAAAATGAAATGTTAATAAGATGTAAAATTTTTAATAGACTTTTTAAAAACTTTTTATTTTTTTATACAAGCTTATTGAATAATAATACAATCTGTAACATTGAAGGGCAACAAGTATTAGTGCCACATGTGCTCATTCATGTTTGATTTACTTTAAATATTTTTATTCAGTTTACTTTGTATGTATTATGTATTCATCACCTTTCATAAATTTAACAATACAAAATTTTTCTAACTAATGTTTGTTTTTTATTTTTCATGTGTTTCGTTACTTTCCGTTTGAATCCAACAGGTCGTGTTTAAACTCATCGCTGCTGGATTTAATCGGTTGATGAGTTCCATCGATGGAATTAGCGATGTGTTAAGAAACTTCTCCATTATATTATGGAGGATAAATGTAATATTGAATCTCTTGGATAAGAAATTCGGCATTCAAATAGGTTGGTCAAAGATTTTTTAGGTGTTTTTCGACAAAGTCGATGAGGTCTGGTCCCATCCTTTCTATTATTCCTGGTTCTTTGAGAGTCTCCTCGTCGAATCCTTCTACACCATCAGTTTCTAGAAGCTTTTCGATATCAAAAGCGGTTGTCGATTCAGTAGTAAGGCCTGCGTAACCAGTGACGAATATGGCTAGTCCGAAGAACTCGAGGCGTTTCATTGAAGCGGTTATTTCCTCAAGAGTAGGCTTTTTGCCGCTATAACCGAACTTGTCCAAAGATCTGACCAAGGAGTCGTGATAAGTCTTTAGCAGAAAATTATGATTCTCTCGGCGAATCGTAGGTAGAATGCTCAAATACATGAAGTCCGTAACGGAAACTGGTAATCGAGAAACCTGAAGGAAAATATATTATATATTCAATACAAAAAATTAAATATAAATATTAGACTGACTTAACATATCTAGAAAAAAACAAGGTTTGTTAATCATTTACCGTAGTAATATGAACAGAAAATTTTCTTATAAATTCGTTTAAAAACAGCTGTTTTTATTACTTACTTCACTGCTATTGGTCTCTTCTGAAAGTCGTACTTGAACATCATGTTGTTCGACCAGCAATCGCCATGGTTGAGGACAGTGAATTCTGATTCTTCATATTTAACCAAGTTCTTGTACTTTTCATAAAAGTCTTCAAATGATATAATCAGCTTCTTTCCTACTTCTTCCCTGTAACGTAGAAAATTATTTAATTATTTTAAAGCTTTGCTTGTTTTCTATTAAAAGAAAGTTTTCTAGTGCCATTAGGAATTTAAGTTCAAAAACTATTTTAGATAATTTTACAAAGTGTTTATTGAAATGATTGTTTTATATATATGTTTATTCTTCGGTTGCTATGAAAATTCTTATTTGAGGGTTTTCGAGATGCTAAATTTGGGGTGTCCAGGAGGGATTTCATGGCTCAATTTGTGCCATCCAAATATATGGGCACATTTTGAATTTTTGAAGGTGGCACATTTCGTTGAGATTATGAATTTTCGAAGTGAATGCTTTCAAACTAGAGAACTAGAGGGAAACATGGGATAGCCGATATACTATCTATAATATTTCTAATATTACTTTCGGTTGCACCGTTTTTAGAAGAAGAGAAGTAATAAAATTTCTGGGGAGTGAGATTGACTTATGCGCCATTGGGTGAGGGAGGATGGGCACTTCTGTAAAAAATACAAATCTCAATTCACTTTCTCTTTAAAAAATAAATTTGAGCCTACTTTACTCCTTCGGTCAGTACACTTTTTTTTTAAGTTTACGGATTCCCGATCGATGTTGAACTTTCTTTTTAAAATTTATGGAGGATGTGACTATTTTCCCCACTTGAAGGAGAAAAAGATCCTCAATCATTGGATTTGATATGGCGTTTCGACAAAAAACACCTTTTAAAAATAATATATAAAGATGTATGCGAACCTGCCCTGCACATTCATTATTTTTAACATGGTGCTGATCATAATTAATTATTATATATTTTAAACAGTATGCTGTACTGTCTGTATTTTTTTATTAAATTTAACTTCCCTATACCTGAAAATTCCTATTTCAACTAAAAGAAGAGAGGCAATTTAATGCTGTGTGATTCCTATATCGGATTTTTTATTTTGCTATTTCACAAAATCTACAGGCGTTTCAAGGTACTATCCTTGGTCCCATCCTCTACACAGTTTATAAGCCTGACATCCCAACCCATCCTGACACTGTCATCACCACATATGCTGATGACACGTGTATTCTATCTGTTAATAATGATCCTTTAATTGCATCCCAAACTCTTCAATCACATATCACAAGCCTTGAGGAATGGTGTAAAAATTGGATAATAAAAATAAATTCCAATAAATTCCATCAAATTACTTTAACCTATGACTTCTTGTCCTACAGTATCCTTATAAAATTATTCCTGCTGAGCAAATCCACTACATAGTTCTCCACTTGGATAAACGTCTTACTTTGAATCCTCATTCTAGACTGAAACGACAACGAACTGTTCGACATTTCCGATTACTTCAGCACTTAGTAGACAAACGCTCTAAACTTTCAATTAATACAAAAGACTTATCTACATAAATATAATAAGACTTATATGGACATACGGAGTTGAGCTATGGGGCTCCAGTAAACCATCAAATTCCATTCATATCCAATCCTTACTATCCAAAATGGTTCGTAAAATCCTCAATGCTCCCTACTTTGTCACAAATAAAATAATCCCTAGTGATCTGAATGTTCCATATGTTTCTTATTATAGTTATAATTTCTATAGACATACGGAGTTGAGCTTTGGGTCTCCTCCAAACCATCGAATTCCTATATTCATAAAGATCTTAATGTAGCACATGTCACTAATTTTTCCCTAGCCAGATACCTATTCTTTCATGAAAAACTCCAATACCATCCGAATCCACTTGTTTCCACCCTTTTTTTTACTCGAGTTTACTCGAGAGAGTTTCGGTTTAGTGCTGCGGTGGGTAAAGATGGTACAAATTTTGATGGTGATATAGCAGCGATCCTGTTAGCTCTAAGAACACTATCCGGAAGGCAAGTTCAGAGCGCTGTTCTCTTTGTCAATTCGGAAGCAGCAATCCTCGCTATTACTGACGTGAATAAATGTCTGTCGAGGGCTATCTTGGAGTGCAAATCCCTCCTCTACGATCTAACACTCCGAGGCACCAATGTGGTCCTACAGTGGATTCCGAGCCATTGCGGTATTCCGGGAAATGAGGAAGCGGATAGTCTCCAGGAGGGGAGCAGAGTTGCCACAAACAGTCCATCCAAAATCTGACGGTTCAATTCGGCGAATGGTGAGGATGGTAGTGAAGGAGGAAACAAAATATATGCACAAAGACAAAGTGGACGGGAGACATGTCCTGCCTTGGCGGATATTAGGAATAAAACATATTTAAATGATTATATAAAAAAATCAAACTTATACTGGGCAGCAAGATGTCGGATGGTCAAATGACCAATGACTATGGCATAGGAAAAAAAAAAAAAAACTTGTTTCCACCCTTACTTCTTCTTCGATTCCTGATAGTCCTTCCAGGCGTCTGAAAAAGAGATCTTCTTACCTAGAATTATTTAGGGAGTGCTACCACTAGATAGTATCTCTTCAAGCCTGTTCATGTCATTATTTCTAATTTGTGCATATTTACTAGTTGTATTTGTATACAGTTGTAAATTCCATTAAATCAACAAAAAAAGAAAACTATTTAACAATACTTGAAGTAATAAATATAACTTGAAGCCTTACCAATCCTGACCCCAGCACTGCAGCATAACCCTGGAGGTGTGCAGAATACCTGCATGAAGAAAGCTTTTGATGACTTTGACGTCGGTTAGTAAACTATTGGGTTTGTAGTCATCTTTCGAAATGATCCCCCGCTCTTCGAGTACCTTCGCCATCCCGTGGTACCTTCCCAGTCCTCTCAGGGATAGGATGGCATGGTCCAAATCCATGCCTTTCTGTCGAGGTACCACGCTGTACCCCTGGACCTGAAAAATATGCCTATTAAAATATATTTTATAAATTTTTATTACATTTCATAGAAAACTGTATTTGTGCTTACCTTGAGGTCTTCTAATACGATAATTAGCTCCTTTGGATCGTAATGAATAAAGTTACACCAAAGTGTCTCATCCGTATCTTCGAATTCTTCCATTAGGTAATTCATATTTTTGTGTATTACGCAATATACCTGAAAATATAAGAAAACTTAAAAAAAAAAAAAAAGCCTGGAACCCCTTACAATCTATGAAGAGTCTTGGGTTCAGTATAATGTGAGGAAGTACTGTTACAAAGCCAACGGTTGTATAGGGAGGGAGGTGACGGACCAATATCACGCTCAACCGCCAGGTTTTTTCCCCCTCAATTAATTATTTAATTGAGAGTACCCTTTTTATAGAGGCTGGGTTTGCCCCAGAAGGATCTCCATGCCCCAGGGTCGACAAACGGCTAATGAAAAATTACTATTCGTCAGCCGGATTCGAACCTAGAACCTTGAACTCTGAGAGCCAATGCTCACCCAGTGATCTACCCCGCTCCCTAGCGAAACTTTTAATTTTTTTAAATTTTTGTAACTTTTGCAGAAAAATCCAGGTTATTGATTACTCATATTGTAATTTATCTGGTGGCTAAACCAATTTTTTTTTACGAATTGCTTTTATTTCTACTAGAATTTGATAACTTTAAACTTAGTTCAATTTTAATTCATCTTTTAAAGATGAAGTAATACTTTCTCATCGTAAGAAAAAAAGTTACTAAATGATTCTGGGGACATAGATATTTAGGTTACGGTTAACTTCATTGAGATATCAGATAGGGCAAGTCCCTTTATACAGCTCTAAGCTTATCGTTAAATTCTAAGATCTAATTTTACCACACATCGTAACTAATTTTCCAGCTTCTTTTCCGTGAAGTATGCTATATAGATAAACCTTAAAGGTTTCGAAAGAGAAGACCCTTTCTAAAAGAAAGAAGGCGCTACAGTTTATACCAACACTATTTTTCAGACTCCATCTTGAAAGGAGAGGGCGGATAGTAATGTCGAGATAGGAGGATCTTCTCAAATGACCTTTGACATTGATTTCAAATTAAAAAAAAAAAAAAAAATGGTTTGGTAAGTTCGAAGAAAATGAGCGAACGTCGGAGGGACACATTTTTTCAAAATTGATTTTTGATTTCTGCTTATCATGAAATGTATAACTAGAAATTTTGAAGGAGGAGGGTCAAGTGTTAGGATTTTTTTTTTACTATTACAATGGTTCGAATTAAAAATAATAAACAAAAAAAGGTTGCGACGCCCCAGAGGGCTAACACGCATGTAAGATACGCGTTGATAGGTTATTAACTGAAAATTAATGAGTTAAAATTCCGGTGGTGGAGGTACGTTTTTAACTCTGGCTTGATCCCCCGCCCTCTCTTCTGTCTTATCCCTTATATCCTAGTAAAAGGCGTGAAAGAGGAGATAAAAAAAAAATGCTGTAAAGAAATAATTTTTTTTTTTTAATCTTTACTTGACCTAAAAATAAAATTTTGCTCAAAATTACTGATTTCTTTCAATTAAGGCAATTGTCTCGTTTGCTTACCCCTTCTTCTAGTTCATGACCCCACCTGACCTTTTATGTGGTTCAATTAATAAAAATAAACTTACATGACTCTCTTCTTTTGCGACATTGTTCTCTTTGAACCAATCACCTGCCTCCCCTCCTGTAAGGATCTGCTTCATGATGAAGGACTTCTTGGCCAACCTTCCGTTGCCCAAGACTACTTTCGCTGTTACCCTCAGGATGGTCGAGGTATAGTTCTCTCCTTTGGGTAAAGCTGGCACCGACTGGAGATCTATAATCGAAGCGATTCTTGACTCCTTGTCCAACTTCTTCAACACTACTTCAAGGACTTCTTTTTCCATTTCTAAAATAAAGAAAACAATATTTAAAAAGTTAAATAATGTTTATTTATAATTGATGGATGTATATAACTGCATATTTAATAGTTTGAAAATAAACAAATTTCGATATATCAGGACTGGATATTTTTAATATGTAAAAGATAGGGAAGAGGATTAGCAATGAAATATTAGATTTTATTACAACAATTAAATATTATTGGACCGATACAGAGAACATTAGCATGGCCCCTACGCAAGGATGACACGCAAAATCGTGAAGCGTTCCACATTTTTCCATACGAGACTGAAACGACTAGAAACCGCCCAAAGTTTTCGACTACTGCAGCACTTACTAGACAAACGCTCTAAGCTTTCAATCAATTACAAACGACTCATATATATATATATATATATATATATATATATATATATATATATATATATATATATATATGACAATAATAAGACCTATTTGGACTTACGGAATTCAGCTTTGGGGCTCCACTAAATCATCGAATTCCTCTCGTATCCAATCCTTTCAATCCAAAATCCTTCGTAAAATCCTCAACGCTCCTTACTTTGTTATAAATAAAATCATCCATAATGACCTTAATGTTCCAGATATCAGATTTGGCCCAATCCAGATATCTGTCCTTCCATAATAAACTTCATAACCATCCCAACCCTCTTGTTTCTAACCTTGCTTCCTCCTCGATTCCTGATAACCCTTCGAGGCATCTGAAAAGAAGATGGCCTCGGGACCGGGACCTTCTAATATAGAACTTTCATTTGAGATCTACCAATGCGTAGTTTCTCTTCATGTTGTACATGTAATGTTACCAATGTCACATTTACTTGTTGTATTTTCCATGTAATACAGTTGTAAATTTCATTAAAATAAAAAAATATTAATATAGCTTGTCACCAAAAGAATCACATTATGGAAATTTGTCAAACAAAAAAAAATATTGCTAGGAACTAAACAAAAACAATTTATTATAAATACTTTATAATAATAAACACTTAAAATAGTCAACATTTCATTTTCATTATATTTTGGATGTCAGAACATATTCAGATAATTATAGAATAGTGTCAATAAAATTCATTATTTCATAAAATTCAATAAAATGTAGAGTACATAAGCACACGGTATAACTAGTCAGTAACATGAAGTTTTTTTTTTTTTGTTTTTTTTTAAACATATCACTTTTAATTCTCTATTGTCATGCTTTTGGATTGTGGTTACATATTTTATCATGTTTGAAATATTAATATCTTGTGAGCTTAATTATGAAAGTTTGTATTATTATATTTTTTATTTAAAGATCAAGTTTAAAATCTTCCTTTTTACTTTCACTTTCCTATGTATGTAATACACAGTAAGGATAAGTATTGCGATCGTGAAAATTTTTTAATCTGAGTTTTGAAGAGAAATATATGTTGGTTAATAGTCCCCTAAGTCCAAATAACCAAGTCCAAAGTCGTACGAAAGTGAAATCGCGTATTTAAGGTTTTTATATATTAGGGAAGTTACAGAAACTTTTTTTAAAAAATCAGCTTACCGGAAGTTGCACTTTATATAATGCACTAAACACACTTTTACAATTATCTCGAAAACCGCTCTAACGATTTTGATTAAATTCATCATATCAGTGTATAATTAAGCAGTTTATGTGTTTATAATTAATTATGTTTATTATTCTGATTGATGTTCTCTAACAGGGCAGGGCTTAAATGACTAATTTTCAGTATTAGCTTTCTTTGAAGTACCTTTAATTTCTTTTTTAATTGAAAAAAATTGATCATTTCACATTAATTTTTAACATGAAAAATGGTTAAATTTAAAATATGAAAGAATTTGATAAATAATTAAAGGAGAAATAAGAGATCATAAAGGAGAATAGTTGTACTTGATGAACCAAAGAAATACGAGCGCACCCAAGCTCGCCCGAAACATTAGAACACGCTTCCATACGTATTATATTATATAAATATTACTCCGAAAATATTACATAAATATAAAAATGTCATTTTCATAAATGCTACTGTTGGTATTATTTAATATTTAATTGTATAGATTACAACGACATAAATATTAAAATTTGTAAATATGAGGGTACTTGTACAAATAAAAATACTCGCAATGAAATATAAAGAAATTTAGCGTCTATAATTTTTTACTTTCACTCCCTCTTTATCTGAAAATAGTTATTTCTGCTTAGAAGAGGGAGGTAAGTTAAAGCTGTGTGATGCGCGCACCACACCAGATTTTTTATATTTGTAATGTTGTTAAATTATTAATTTATATTAAATTAAAAAAAAAAGCTAAGGTGGTTTTATTGAAAGCTCATTCCAATTAGCCATGTTAAATGTAGTGTATATTATTATATTATAAGGGAAGTGTATGTTATTCAAAAATCTATTTACTATTTTATGAATGGAGAAATTGCCTAATTTCCGTGAGAAAAAAACGTATACATATGTGTATTTAGATAAATATGAATTAAATAAATAAATAATTTTGTTTTGTTCCCATAATGTATTTTGAGTTTTGTAATGGTAGTGGCGTAAACTCCAGATAAAGTATATATATTTACTTCATGCAAATATTGTTTGCTAAGCAAATTACCTGTTTTCATCAGTCTGATTAAACTGTTATCAAACAAAACCTTTTCTCTTATCTTATCTTATTCTTGATAAATCATACCTAGTTGATTAAAGTTTGAAATTTATTAGGGCACATAGATATTATTTAAGAACAATGTTTATATAGTTGGCAGCAACCATTTTCATACAAACATTTTTTTGGACTTTAAATGGCGTTGGATTCCTTTTTTTACTCTCACTTATATGCGATATATATCCATTATAGGGTAAATATAGCGATCGTGAAAATTTTCGAATTTGAGTTTTCAACGGAAATTTTGAGGTCTCCTGGTTCCAAATAACCAAGTCCTGTAAAATGGTCTGTGAGTGACCAAAAGAATATCAAAGGCACCCGAACTCGCCCGAAGGATTGTTTATGAACTTAATATTATACGAACTCCGACAATATTATTTACATATGCATATGCTGTTTTCATAAATGCTATCGTTTGTATTATTTAATATTTAATTGTATAGATTACACAGATATAAAAATTAAAATTTGTATATATAAGGATAATTAAGAAAAATACAAATACCCACGATGAAATGTAAATAAATATATAATGTCTATAATTTTTACTTTAACTTTTTCTGAAAATACTTATTTCTGATAAGAAAAGGGTGTTAAGTGAAAGCCGTACGATGCGTGCACCAGATTAACATTAAGTTGGACTACTTTTTTTACATTTTTTTTTTGGTTTTTATTTAAAAAATAATTCATATGTACTTCTAGATTATTTTTACTGTGAAAATTTTTAGAAACTAGTAACACTTTAATTTTAAACTATGCTTAAATTAATTTATGATTACATTCCAGCAAAAGTTTTCATACAAGATAGCCGAAAATAATTTATTTTGAACAAGAAGATATAAAAAAAAAAAATTAAGGTGTGTGCTATCGACACACAATAGAAGTAAAAACATCAATAAGGCGAGGTTAATAATATGAAATATAAATTATAAATAATAAGTTATAATTATAAATAAAAAAGAATGAAAAGTTAAACAATTTCATTATACAGTATGCAGGTCAGATTTTTAGTTTCTGGGATATTTTAATTCATAACTGTAATAAAACTCGAAATAATTTGGGTTTGGACACTATTTTTTCCCTTTTCGTGTCTTTAACACGGGATCGCATTAAGATAAAATTTTGAATAATACCCTATCCCAGAGAGCATGAAATGCTGAACATTTCCCTCGCTTACAATATGCAGGTCCTATTTTTGGTTTTTGAGATATTTAAATCTATTTGCAAAAACAACATTAGTCGACTCCATCAGTGTTACATATCAGAGATCTGACGGCTCAATATAATTCACTCTTTTTAAAAAAAGAGTGCAAAACGCGTTTAATGAAGTTTTCTTGTAAAAAATAATGTTTTGGCCTTTTCTGGTTGTATTTTTTTTTCAAGATTTGATAAAGTAACTCCGGCATTTGTATTTTATGAATATTACAAAATTATGTTGTTATTAGTTATAATTTTTATATTTTTATTATCTTGGTCATTTAAAAACAAATATTTATTTTGTTTTGATGAATGATTATGTGTTAATAATTGGTTTTATATATTTGCAGAAATATTTCTTGGCAATGGTCCAATGGTCCTGAAGCATAGTTACGTGATATTTTTAAAAAAATAGAAATTAAATAAATGATGGTAAAAAAAAATGGTTTAAAAATATTTCCTCTTGAAGAAAATAAATAGATAAAATATAGATTTGCAAAGTTTGTACTGGATTACCCGCATATATTAATTTTTCAAAATTATTTCTTTCAATGATATGTATATAATGCAATAATTCTGTGTGCGATTTTAATTAAGCTTTAGGCTATAAGTTTATTATTATTTTTTAGTTCTATCCTAAAAAATAATTTAAAAATCCTTACCTTATAAAAATATACTATAGAATTCAAATAAACTCATCAAGTCGTAGAGAGCTGTTCCAACTACAGCAGACACTTCGATAGTAACCTATCTGTTGAGTTCCTGGCGACCTTGCCCGATAATAAAGCTGATATTAATGAAATTATTTCTATCAAGGTTGATACAATGTATGTCCTTTCACACATGTTTGACTAGCACTTTTATTTTACCTGTTAATTGTTTTATTTATGTCAATTTGTGTAGTGACCAAAAAAATGTTTCCATGATAACTGTTAATGAACTGTTAAGTATATCTTGAATTACTGAAAGAATTATATTAAATATATGTTTATATGAATAAAAATGTGAACATTCGTTTGTCCAAAACAGCTAATCTCAGAACATTTTTAAGCTTGTTGTAATTTGAATTTATGTATATAACGTACTTTCCCCCCAAAAAATCTGCGAAAAATGTTACGATGAATTTTATGCAAAATTTTATTTACTTCTAAATTCAAAGTTGATTTTATCCAGCGCTTTCATGTATCGATTACCTTAATAATGAATACAATCTATCTATATTTTAATATATTTATAGATTCTATTTGAATTTATGTTTATTTATAATTAGTAGTAAACAGTTTTTATTGTGTAATAAAAAAAATTAATCTCCATCCCCACATATATTATTCGATTTTCTTTCAAAAATTACAAAAAGTGAGGTCACATAAAAATGACTATACTTATCCTCACGAAAATTAACATTTAGGTAGGACTACATAAGCTTCACGAAATAACACAAACCAGACCCTTATAAATACAATAGAACTAGAGATAAAACAAAAATCTTTAAGGAGTTTTGCTATATTTATCGTTTTAAACGCGTCAAATCTAAAAGTTATTGATATGGTGTTGAAGAGTAATAACTCATCTTTCCAACGATCATAGATACATTAAATTAGGAGAAAATCCTGAAGAGTTATGAATCATATATTGAATAGCTGAAGGAAAAATGAAATAAGAAGTCAAACCTCGTTTCTATGGCAACGCTGTCAACAGAACATTGCTATTCCTAACCCTATCTTACATCCGTACATATATTATTACAGTAAGGCTCGAAATAAGTTTTGTACCAAATATAAGCTCCTGTCATGCTCAAATACCATGAATGGGGTACCGTTGGATTCAGAATTTCAAGGGGGGTTAGCGAATCGTATTCTCCACTTTTGTTTTTCTTTCTAAAATAAATAAAGTCGGTACAAAAATTTTGCTAGGCTTCAATACTGGAACGGTGGTAGGTCTGTAGATCGGTACGGGATAAATTGGACCTTGAAGATTTTGATGCGTACAGCAAGACCTGCGTTTTAAGCCAAAAAAAAACGTACTATTTTCGAGATAACGCAAGGGCTCGCGTCCACACAACCTTACGTTAATTGTAGTACTGTCATTGAATACATGTCTCATTTCATCGACTTGAGGCCTCTATGATCGAGACAGGAGGAGTTTATATTATTTATTGATGGTGTTTTTGATCGGCAAGCCATATCATCGTTAATTCTTCACCAAATCTCAAGATTGAGCCACCAATTTCGACGGCTTCCTTCTCCTTCAGGCGGGCAAAATAGTCCAATCACCCCGAAAATCCAGACAAACAAGTTATGAAAGTAACCGGAAAATTTTTAGCAAAGATGCAGCTTATTGAAATTTGTAAACATGTTGGTTTCAAACCTTAATGAAGAATTAAATTAATTTCTGTCTCCTTTGTCGATTATATTTATCGATTAAGTAACAATTGATTTCTTCATCTTTTGATATGTTGCATTATTTTATTTTCTTATTCACTGCCTCAATTTCATATACTGATTTTTTGTTTAAATAACGCAATTTTCTATGTAAGATTTTCCAGATTGAAATATCATCAACAAGTAGTACTGATAGGACTACATTTGAAAAAAAATTAAAGTTGAGACTCTTTTTGTTGAGACAAACGCTCTAAACTTCCAATTAATTACAAAAGTCTCATATACTTGACTATAATAAGGTCTATTGGGACTTACGGAGTTGAGCTGTGGGGCTCCACTAAACCATCAAATTCCTCTCGTATCCAACCCTTACAATTCAAAATACTTCGTAAAATCCTCAATGCTTCCTACTTTGTCACAAATAAAATAATCCCTAGTGACCTGAATGTTCCATTTGTTTCCGATTTGGCTCAATCCAGATACCTATCCTTCTATAATAAACTTCAGAACCATCCGAATCCTCTCGTTTCTAACTTTGCTTCCTCTTCGATTGCTCCGAGGAGTCTGAAAAGAAGATGACCTCGTGATCTCCTTAGATAGACATATTATTAGAGTGCTACCAGTGGATAGTTTCTCAACAAGCGTTTTCATGTGATTATATTCCTGTATTTACGTGATGTATTTATATCGTAATACAGTTATAAATATCTTGAAAAAATAGTTAAAAATTGATAAAAAAAACAAAACTTAAGAAAATCACTTTTATTAATAAACAAATATTTTATATACATTTAATTATAGTATACTAAAATACATAAGAATGACTGTATTTATATTTTTACATATTATATTGAATTTTCAATTAGAGAAAAGAAAGTAATTTTATTCTGTTTTTATTAAACATTTTTTTTATAATATCAGTTCTCATTACCCGTAGCTAAATAATTCTTTCATAATAGGCGTTCTCCTGTTGAAAATAGTTTAATAGATGCTCCGTTGCCTCCAATGCTTGATTGTGTTTAATTTTTTTTTGTTTAAGCATTAAAACGAAACGTTTTATTTTTTGCAACATATTTTTGTTCGTATTTAAATGGAGAATAAAGCAAAACTGAGTAAATAGTTTTGTTTTGGTCCAAACAGGTGAGTAGGAGTTTCACAGAAAGAATCGAAAACATACCGTTCCTAGAATATGAATTGAGCTAGTTGTTATCGGGTACATCTTATTGATAATATACCAGCTAGCCGGTAATTATATATTATATGAACAATATATAATTAATCATTATGTAACCGTTAAAAATTATTTTACGGGTTCATTTTTTAAAATAGATATTATACCTGTAAAATAAGGGAAGTAAAAATTAAAAAACACTTTATGAAATATATATATATATATATATATATATATATATATATTTATATATATATATATATATATATATATATATATATATATATATATATATATATATATATATATATAAATTTTTTTTTTCAACATCTCTACTTTTCTCAAAGTTTTGGATGGAATGCCAATATAGTAATTGTTTGTGATGCATTCATTCATAATAGATTTGGTTAATTTCTATTGGAAATCAATTGTTTGTTTTACGCGCCTTCAATTCTAAAAAATACCATACCACACTGTGTACATACAATTTGTCTTAGCGTTTTATCAAATGTAAGGCGTTCTGAAACAAACTCCTTTATAAAATATAAAGATATATATATATGAAAATATATATACATCTATTCAATCTTTGGGGCCTGGGAATTTTATAGATGAAGTGAAATATCATTAAAAAAAATAGCATTTATTTATTTTATTTAAATTTCACTACAAATAAATAGGATAAAAAGATACATCAAATATATTAATTTAAAGATAAGATATGACTCTTCATCTTTTTCGACAAGATCTAACAAAATTTATCAATAGTCTAGATTATGACCAACTAACAAAAAACTGAGTAAATGGTAAGCGTCAGATTAGGTCAGCCATGATTTTGTATAATATATTAATTTATAAAGAAAATGTACAAGTATATTTACCTTATAAATTTTATAATTTTAAGAAACTGTTCGTTGAATTTTGTATCTTTAATCTTACGTATGTTTATTTTAGTTATATTTAAACTAACGTGATAATACTTATGTTTTAATTAGTTAATGTTATTTGATAAAATTATTATAATTAAGATCATAATACACGTTTGTAGGAAATTAAAGGTTCTTTGAAAGCAGTACTTTGAGGGGGAGGGGGGAAAGAAAAAGAAAGATTAGATATGAAGATCATCATCATTACTCTTTTCGAGATCACAAAATACATATAATATATCATCATACTATCTCTAAATCTATCAACGGAAATTATTGTATCTCATAATCCATCGATTGGATCACCGTTGAATAAAACCTCCTTATAAGTTCAGAGTTGCTTTTTATCAATTGTTGCGTTTAATTTCTATCTTTATTTATTTCTCTTTAAGTCGTTCGGTTTATTACAAAAAATCACTAAGCTCATTTTTGATAAAGATTTACTTACACATATGGTTTTGTGAATTTTTTGACCTTATCCGTAAAAAGATTAAAAAAACAATAAAAAACATGATTTTTAGTTACACTATGTGCACAATCTTTTGATTTTACAAAAGATAAATTAATTTATGTTGTTAATGGTTTGAGGTTATGAAATGTTACTTAATTGCATTCTGCAATTGTCCAGCGTATTTTTTCAATTTTTTTTTTACTTTTTCTGTGTTTTTTTTTTACTTTATAGGATTGTCAATCTTCCCCTTGAATCGATCATGTCGCCCTAAACTCATCGATGAATTTAGTGATGAATTAAGAAACGTTCCTATCATATTATGGAACATGAATGAAATATTAAATTTCTTTGGTTGTTCAAAGATTTTTCAGATATTTTTCCACTAAGTCGATTAGGTCTGGTCCAATCTTTTCTATGATTCCCGGTTCCATGAGGGTCTCCTCGTCGAATCCTTCTGCACCCTCAGTTTTTAGTAGCTTTTCCGAATCAAAAGCTGTTGTCGATTCACCACTGAGACCTGCGTAGATGCTAGCGAAAATTGAGAGTCCGAAGAACTCGAGGTGTTTCATTGAAGCGGTTATATCCTCAAGAGTGGGCTTTTTGCCACTGTAACCGAACTTGTCCAAAGATCTGACCAAGGAGTCGTGATAAGTCTTCAACAGGAAATTATAATTCTCTCGTCGAACCGCAGGTCGAATGCTCAAGTACATGAAGTTCGTAACGTCTACACAGGGCGAGTTGTAATTGGGAAACTGGTAGTCGAGGAATCTGAAAAAAACAAAAAAAAAATAAGTATGATACGAAAGAAGTAATCATGTAATTTTTTTTCGAAGTTTTCGCTGTTCCTGGGAGGAGGGGAGTAGAATGGGGGATTACTGCCGTAGTTAAAAGTCGCCTATGCACTGGGTATTTTACACCTAAAAAGACCTCAGAAACTAAACAACTGTTAGCGAGGAAAATATGCACTATTTCAACCGCTTTATAATGAACTATTATTCAAAATATTATATTGACGTGAAGCAGTATTAGAGAGACAAATTTAGTGTCAAGAGACAAAATCAATAAGAATTTTTATTTTTTATTTTCCCCCTACTCCCCAGGAATTTATTTAATATACAAAATACAATATATAAATCCATAAAGAAATATATATACAATTTTTTTTTTGTCTATAAAATATGTATTTACGCCTGTCAACAATAATTTTACAATCAGCAAATGTGATGGCGATAATGAAATAATGACATGACATGTGGAAGGAAAGTACTCAGCAGTACCTCTTCCCTAACTTGTTATAATTACTTAGGTTGTTTAAGGAAGGAGATCCCTCATCCAACGCCTTTTTAGTCTCCTCCTCATTTTCTGAGGTGTCAGCTGTGGCCATGTCTCTTATAAGTCTGTTATTATGTCCATTTAAATTTGTGTAAAATCGTTGATATAGGGTCGTTATATGTTGGTCAACTGTTGGAAAGTGGAGGTCAGTATGTAGAGTTTTGTTAGTATACAAAAAATAATATCTTCTATTAAGAATATTATATACTTAATACAAGAATTTCATGTTAAATATTGTCAAATTAAATATGAAGAATCAAATTAAAATAATGAGAATATACGATCAGTCGGAGCAAAGTTTACTACAGTAATTTAAACACAATTATAATTGTATATATTGTAAATGGTATTACTATTTGAATATAGAACAAAAAATATTTATATTTTATATTATTGAGTCCGCCTTATTGATGTTTTCACTTCTATCGTGTGGTCTTTTTTTTTAAAAGACTTTTTTCTTGATTTTTTATTATTATGTGTTTTGTAACCCATAGCATAAATCGCTGTCCATTGTTACGAAATTCCGTTGATGGGCGTAATCCATCGATGGTATTAGCGCCGAGTTTTGAAACTTACGCGACATACACTTTTTTCGAAATAAATTAATGAAGTATTGTTTCGATTACTCACTTCACAGCTATTGGCCTCTTCTGAAAGTCGTACTTAAACATCATATTGTTTGACCAGCAGTCACCGTGGATGAGGCAACTGAATTCTGAGTCTTTACATTTTCCTGAATTCGTGTACTTTTCATAAAATTCTTCATATGATATGTTCAGCTTCTTTCCTATTTCTTCCCTGCAATGTAGAAAATTATTTGGTTATTTTAAAGAATCGCTTCGTTATAATTATATCATTAATATTTTATTAGAAATATATTTATCTCAGCTCAAAAAGATGGTTTTGATCATTTTACATTGTATAGTAAAATGATTGTGTTCTAAACTTACACTAAATATAATATAATGGTATAGATCTATAATGGTATTATGGAAGGAAGTTTATACCGCCAAATCGGTAATATATGAACCATTAAGCTTATGGATGTTTCATTAAGGTGCATTGAGGATTTTGGATTGTAAGGGTTGAATAAAGAGGAATTCAATGGTTTAGTAGAGACTCAAAGCTCAACTCTGTAAGTTCAAACAGACCTTAGTATAGTCATGTATATGAGTCTTTTGTAATTATTTGTAAGCTTAGGGCGTTTTTCTAATAAATGCTGTATTAATCGGAAACATCGAGTGTTTTTTTTTTGTTATTTCTGAGTAGTACTAAGGGTAAAGGTGATTTGATAAGATGTATGATAATAATAATAATTATAAAAGGCTTAGTGAACCCGAAGGTTTGAATCAGACACCACTATTTTATATTTGCACATATTTATATTTATCATTTATAATTTTATTATACTCTGAATCAACCTTTATTTTGTTTTATGGACATACCAAAATATTAATATATATTCTGTATTTGTAACTTGTTCTAAAGGGACAATAGTCCCAGAATAATTAAATTATTTTCATTCATTCACTAATCGCTGTCAACACACCTCCCTAGATCGGTCGCCCCGAGTCCCTTTAGATCAGCCTTAACTCAATCTTCCCACCTTCACTTCGGCCTACTCCTCGGACGTCTACCATCGGCAGGCCAAATATTAAGCGTTCAGAAATTCTTTTGTTACTAAGCCCAACAATTTTACAAGCCCATTTAATTCGCTGCGATATAATCATCTCAATTATATTAACCTTATACATCCTATTCGGGACAATAGGCGCGATCTATGTAGTTTTATCGCAGAAAAATAACAAGTAGACCATAGATACCTAAACTTCTCTACGTTTTTAAATAAATTAATTTCTATATCGATATCACTGGAATTATCCATCCTTTTTGCAGCTAAACATACACTTTTTCTTTCATTGTTTATTTCAAGCCCTAGTTCTTTACTGGCTTTCATTAACGTTATCGTATTTAGTTTTATAGTTTCCGTGTCTTCTTAACTGGACCAAAATGTTGGTAGAGCCAAGCACGGATGTTATCCCACCCAGATCCAACACTTTCGGTACGCATTACCTCCCTAATGGCATGTCCTGATGCCAAATTAAACAGTACAGGTGAAAGGGAATCGCCTTGTTTTAAACCCGAACGAACCTCAAACATTTCGGATAATTACCGATTCTAACTAGTCTTCGATAATTTCCTTAATGTAGTTAACGAATCGGAGGCAGTGAAGACATTATAAGTAATGTTTTTATTCATAAAGTTACAAATGGCATCTAAAATACAGGGTAATATACTATGGATAATGGGTTGACTGCATGAGTTCACTCCAGGTCTCCTACGGTTAAGAGTATGACATCAGGGATGCAACTACATGAGTGAATAGTCCAGAGAATGATGGGGTTTATATTCCCAAGAATATCAAGCGGTGAAGGGAAGAGTGGGAGAAGTCGGAATAGGACGGCAAAGGAAGTTATCAATAATTAATATTCGTAAGATGTCTGTGTGAAAATGCCCTTTGGCTGAAATCAGTTATTGTTCCCTCTTGATAATGGGCCACCTGTCCCGTCAGTACATTCTAGATAACTATTTCTAAGCTATCAGAGATAGCTTGAACTGGCTATCTAGGGCTTTGTGCTTTTATGTGAGAAACTAAAAGATAAAAGATGATTCACCAATTGGCATATTGAATAAAATAAAAGTTAAATTAATATTATTATTTGTTACGGATTAAGTCCATTCCGTAACTCGTGATTCGATTGATAAGGATTAATTTAAATATTTTATAACATACCGGAAGGAGACTCCTCTATAGTTATTACAATTCATCCTTGAGCCCTTTGTATAATTCAGAATAAGAATGGATTCATTTCATTCTTCAGGATTCGATTTTAATCTTCCAGTTTTGACTGGATTTGAGATTCGTCATTATTAACTGATAAGACACACGTGTAATCGGCATATGTATTGATGTTAGTGTTAGAACGGGTTGGGATGCTAGCTTTATAAAGTGTGTAAACTATAGGACTGAGGATATTACCTTGAGGAGGAATATTACCAGGCTAGGGGTATGAATATTATATATATATATATATACAGTCTATACTTAAATCTTACCAATCAGAGCCCCAGTACTTCTGGATAACTCTTGAGGTATTCAGAAGACCTCCATGAAGGTAACATTTGATGACTTCGTCGTCGGTTAGTACGCTATTGGGCTTGTAGTCATCTTTCGAAATGATCCCCCGCTCTTCGAGTACCTTCGCCATCCCGTGGTACCTTCCCAGTCCCCTCAGGGATAGAATGGCATGGTCCATATCCATACCGTTCTGTCGAGGAACCACGCTGTACCCCTTTATCTGAAAAATAGGCCTATTTATTTCATTAGTTTTGATTGAATTTCTTCAATCAACTGTATCAGTATTTACCTTTAGGTCTTCTAATAGAATCATGAGCGAGCCTGGATCATAATGAATGATGTTACACCAAAGTGGTTCATCTGTATCTTCGAATTCCTCCATTAGATAGGTCATATGTTTATGTATTACGGAATATATCTGAAAATATAGCAAAACTGTAAAAAAGTCTTAAAGGAAGGAGATGGTCCGGGGTGGCGGTCTTAAATAGGTTTAATAGTGGTAAACCTATTTTTATTAAAAGCCAACGTCTCGACTCGACTTTGCGGGATTTTAGAATCTTGTTAATTAGCTTACTCTGTTCATATTTTAATGTACTTGCTTTTTATAATTTTAATAAGCTTATTCACATTGTTTATGATTTTTAGTCTAAATATTACGTACCTTCCACAATTCTCTATCTTTTTGTATCTTGTCCGTTCTAGCCCTGAAGAAGACTTGCAAAGCCCGGTCGAAACGTTCGAGTCGAAACGGCTTTTAATAAAAATGGTTTTACCACTATTTATCCTATTTATGACCGCCACCCCGGACCATCTCCTTTCTTTATAATGCAACGATCAACTATTAAATATTTAATAAAAATGTCTTAATTTATGTAATTTTCATCTTTGCCAAAAAAATCAAGATTGTCAATTACTCATGTTCGAAGTTGACAGTTGGCTTGAAATAATTGTTTTAACATATTAGTTTATTTCCACTAGAATTTTATACCCCATTGTCCATGAGAGCGTCACTTAAAACCCTCAAGGGGATGATGTCTGCACCTCAAGTAATTTTTTTCCATAAGAGAGTAAATTTTCAGTAAAATCTGTCAGTCTTTTAAGTAGGAATACTGCCAATATTTTATAAGTTGTACTTAATAGAGCAATGCCTCCATAATTTTCACATATTAGCTTGTCTCCTTGCTTGTGTATTGGACATATTGCTGCTCTTGTGCAATCTTCAGCCATTTTTCTTCTATCCATATCTTCCAAATTAAGTCATAAATTTCCTGCCACAGATCATTGCCACCATATTTTAACATCTTAGGAGTCATCTCGTCAAGACCTGACAACTAATGATTCTTCATTGACATAACGATATCAATTATTTCTTCCTTCTCCGGAGCTTCTACTTCTTCTGCTCCTGCCTCTACTTCTTCAGTGGTTTTTTTTGTTCAGCAATTCACTAAAGTACTGCATAATCTGGTTCTGGCAGTAAATCCTTTTTTTATTTCCTTTACTCCTTTGTAAAATTTTCTTGTTTCTTTCTTTTCCCAGCCATCCTGCAAGTTCTCAAGTTTTTTTTTTCCTGTGCTCTCTTCTTTATCCTACAAACTCTTTTAGCTTCTCATCTCTTAGGTATGAATTCCTCTCTACTTTCTCTGGTCTTCCTATCTAACATGTTTAACCTCGCCATATTTGTTTCGTCTAGAACTCTCTCACATTCTTCGTCAAACCAGTTACTTCTGGGAGTTGTTTCCTTCTTCCCAAGTACCTCTCTTGCACTTTCTGTCTCTGCATTTTTCACTTTTTCCCATTTATCATTTATGGTTGTGTTTTGTTTAATCTCTTCTCTCTTTATACCTTCTCTTATTCTATTTTTGAATTAGTCCGCTACGTCACTTTTGAGTAGTTTTTCTGAGTTGAAGGTCTGTGTTCTACTTCTATTGATAATAAAATTTTAGCATATGATGGTCAGTATCACAGTCCGATCTCCTAAATACTCTAATGTTTCTGATATCCGATGCTGGCCTAGATTCTATGAGAACATGGTCTATTTGATTTCTAGTTAGACCGTCTGACGAGACCCAAGTCTCTGTGTATTTCTTTGTTTGGGAATTTCGTACTACTGATGACCAGTCCCTTTTCCATTGCAAAATTAATTATACGATGTTCATTATTGTTATAGTAGTCATGTTTGCTTTCTTTACCTATAGTGGGTCTATATAATACTATACAAGATAGGAATATTTTGGCATTCAGGTCGCCTATGATTATTTTCACGTCATTCTTCGGGATTCTTTCATATTGTCTTTCTATTGTGTCATAGAAAATATCCTTTTCCTCTTCTCTATCCTCTGTTAGTGCATGTACACACATGGTTGTTATTTTGAAAATTTTCCTCTAAGGCGTACTGTGCAGATTCTTTCGTTGGTGAGTTTATACTCTATTATAGTATGCTTAATAGATTTTCTAATCATGAATCCAGACCCACATATATTTGCATAGTGCCCACTGTAAATAAGCAGATAATTGTCCAATCATTTCAAGGTTCCTCCAGCCTCCAATTCAAAATAATTGCTAGATCCAGTTCGGTTTTCGGCCTCTTACATTCCACGAAGCTATATTAGGTCTATGTTTTCGTGCCGGGCTCAAATAACACTTTTGACAATCTATAGATCCGAGGCTGTTTATTTTTTTCAAAACTCTTAAGGTTTTTCATGGTTCGTGGGTAGTTAGCCCATTATATTTCCGTTGAAAACACAGATTCGAAAATTTACTCGATCGCAATACTTTCCCATACTATTTATTTTATGTGTAAGTAAAAATTGAAACATTGCTTTCATTGAATGTTTTAAGATAGGAATCGATACTTTGTCGATTTCGATAATAATAGATTAGAATTCTCGTTTCATAAACACGATAGATACGTGAAAGTAGAAAACTTACATGGTTCTCTGATTTTGCGACGTTGTTCTGCTCTAGCCAATCACCTGCTCCCCCAATAGTAAGGAGCTGCTTCATGATGAAGGACTTCTTGGCCAGTCTTCCGTTGCTCAAGACTACTTTCGCTGTTACCCTCAGGATGGTCGAAGTATAGTTCTCTCCTTTTGGTAGTGCCGCTATCGCTTCCACGTCGATAACTGATGCAACTTTAGTTTCTCTGGCGAACCTCTTCAGTGCTACTTCAAGAACTTCTTTATCCATTTCTAAAATAAAGGAAACTTTTAACGAATATGAAACGTTTTTTTTTTATAATATTATCATTACCTATCTAAAAGTAAATGAATAAAAGTATATAATAGAAGTAGCCTATAAGTAAAATCAGATTAAAGAGACTAATGAATTGTTTCATCGAGGTATTGTACAGAGTATTCAGTTACCAGAAGGCCTCGACATATGTTTAATAGTAATATGACTCATTCGATGGAGGAAGATGAGATCAACCTCACCATTCCGCAGGGACGGCAACCACAAACAGAGAGATCAATCCACAGACTTTGTGAGTAGATGAAGTACTAACCATACTAACTAAAGGAATTAATCTTCTGACTTAATGTGGGAGTACAAGCAGACTGATCGGCATCCAGGCCTTGCATGGAGAGAGAGGGGATAGTATATGGGCTATAGGACATTAGTAGCTGTTTAATTTAAACACTTTCTTCAGATGGAAATAATCTGGAGATAGTATAAAACAGAGATAATAAAAATTAAATAATAAATGTTAACTAATAATGGACAATACCTGATCTACGTGAAACGTGAAGTTAAAGAAAACAAAAAATGAATGAAAAAAAAATGGGTTCGTTTCTCAGCCCTAATGAAGGCCTGAACTTCGAGCTGAAACGTCGGCAAGTGTAAAAATAAATGTTTATTTTTGCTATTTATATTTTGACTGATCATCACTTCGATCATTATTATCTTCAATTATTCACTGCAGTCAACCATCAACCCACAAATTAAGAGGAATTAGATGAGTTTTATTTTTATTTAAAAGAGTGTTCATTTGCTTTATTTTATATTATAGTCTTTTCCCTTTATTTGTAGCCTCATAGAAACAGAATCTATCACTTATGCCGTTCAAAGACTAAATTTCGAAATAGCAAAATTTGACTTGGTTAGTTACAGTTTTGATTTGAGTTGCAATACACAATCTTGGCTTAATACATACAGGGAAATATCAGTAAATTATAAATAATTTAAAACTGACTAATACAATTATTTGTATTAAAAAATATATATTATTGTATGAGAAGGAGTTAATTGGGGGGTGCGGTCAAATAAATACTAAATTAAAATATAGTAATTATTTAATTTTTGCCGAAATTTCGACCCACTTTGCAGGTCGTCTTCAGGGCGTAGGATGTAGAACTGCGGGAGGCAGTTGAAATACTGAGCAGTGTTTCAACTGCCTCCCGCAGTGCTACATCCTACGCCCTGATGAATGCCTGCAAAGTGGGTCGAAACGTCGGCAAAAATTAAATAATTACTATATTTTAATTTAGTATTCATTTGACCGCACCCCCAATTAACTCCTCATATTATATCAACGGTCAACCATCTCTACATCATTATAAATATATTATTGAAATTCAAAATTTTATTCTTCTATGAATCGGTTCAAAATATTATGCTAATTAGTGTTTACTTAAAATGATAAAATATAGTTTTTTCATAATAACAAAATAATTATGAGGATATAAAATAATATAAATCAAAGAATAACATTGGGCTGACAATGGATATTCCACAATGGATATCTCCAGGAAGAGATGGTTCCGAAAAATATTTTTTTTTTATAATAATTTATTATTGAAATGAAGATTATATAGGCGTTGATGGTATCAGGATATTGCGCCTTTAAGCCTTTAATAACAACAATAACTAATCATTTATGTATTTTTGTATTATTATGTTTTTTTTTAATGGAACAATTATTTTAAAAAATAAGTAATTTGCAGAAAAAAAAATTAGAACAAATAAATATTTATTCTTTGAAGAGCTTAGCATATTTGATTTTTTTTACTAAAATCGATGACTTAAGATAGAGATAAATAAGTATGAAGCATGTATTTTATTAATTTCCCAATATTATGTTGTAAATTGGTTATAATTTTTATAATTTGTTATTATAAAAACAAATTTTGGTTTTGCGTTGACGATTATGGGTTAGTGGTTGTTTTCATATATTTAAATCAATATTTCTTAACTTAGAAATAGACAAAATGGGCTGAAACGATGTCACCAACAAATGATGGGTTTTTAAAAAAATATTTCCATAAGTAGATAAAATATAAATTTAGAAAGTTTATCATGAATGAACGGATTGTATTGATTTTTCAAAATTATTGTTTTCAATGATATGACGACCAATTTTTCTGTATGCTATTGCGATTTAAGTTGATATAACTTTATTATTACATAAGTCCGTCATTATAAAATTTCTTACCTGATAAAAATACTGTGAAGAATTCAATACAATACAATGAAGTTCCTGGAATTGTTCACAGCTCACACAACTATCGCAGGGATTCTGAGAGAAAACAAGGTTTTGTCCTGTGCAGCCTTGTCGGATATTATTATGAGATTCTTGAGAGCAACTGCTGTCAAGGATGCAACTTTTATCTTTCTACGCATGTTTGATCAGCTCTTTGAAATTTACATCTATTATTGCAATGTTCATTTTTGCATGATAACAATTAATGAACTGTGAAGAATATATTGAATGGCTAAAGGGTTATGTTATCTTATCAAGAAAAAATGGAAACTTTATTATGGTTCTATAACTTATTTTTAATGAACTAAATAATATATTAATTTCTTTTTCATTACGTTTTTACATCTCAAACTTACTATCTCTTTTCATGAATTATCAATTACGGAATATAATATGTGGATTAATGGTTGACTGTAGTGAATAATTGAAGAGAAGAATCGTTGGGGTGACCAGTCAAAACTGGTATAATTATTTTTATTTTTGCCAACATTTCGAGCCAAAGTTTAGGCCTTCATCAGGGCTAAGAAAAAACCAGACAACAATAGCTATGAGAAACTACAAAAAATGAATAGTAAAAAATTAAAATTAAAAAGTTGAAAAGTATAGAATAAAAAATGTAGTTAGAATAAACTTTTTTTTATTATTTTAATGGAATTTACAACTGTATTACATAGAAAATACAATAAGTAAATGTGAAATTGGTAACATGACATGTACAACATGAAGAGAAACTACCCATTGGTAGCACTCAAAAGAATAAACTTAAAATAAAATAAAGTAGATAGAGTGAACATTAAAGTAAAATGAAGTAGGTGGAATAATAACAGTAACAGAGAACTAAGAAATAAATAATAACTAATAAATAAAATTCGCACAGCATATAGTTATCAAATGCCAAAATAATAATAAAATAAAATAATACAACGTATCAAAAGATAAAGGAATCAATTGTTAATTCATCTATTAATATAATCGACAAAGGAAACAAAATTAATTTAAAAATTCATTTTTGTTTGGAACCAACATATTTACAAATTTCAATAAGCTGTATCTTTGCGAAAAATTGTTCGATTTCAATGATTTTTTTCCTTCTGTAGACAATTTAGTAATGTTTTATATAATCATGGGAATAACCCCCAGGGAAAAGTGTGTTATTTTTTAGTTACTCGCAAATAAAGTTTGTTTTCGTTCATAACTTTTTTGCCTGAATTTACGGGATGATTGGACTATTTTGTCCGCCTGAAGGAGAAGGAAGCCTTTGAAATTGGTGGCTCAATCTTGAGATTTGGTGAAAAATTGACGATGATATGGCTTGCCCATCAAAACTACCATCGATAAATAATATAAACTCCTCCTCTCTCGATCATAGAGACCTCAAGTCGACGAAATGAGACATGTATTCAACGACAGTACTACAATTAATCTTGAAAATAGTACGTTTTTGGGCTTAGAAACGCAGGATCCGATAGTTCCGGGGGATCTACAGACCTACCACGGTTCCAGTATTGAAGCCTAGCAAAATTTTTGTATCGACTTTATTTATTTTAGAAAGAAAAACAAAAGTGGAGAATACGGTTCGCTGACCCCCCGTGAAATTCTGAATCCAACGGTACCCCATTCATGGTATTTTGGGCATGACAGGAGCTTATATTTGGTACAAAACTGATTTCGAGATTTACTGTAATAATATATGTGGGGATAACAACAACAAAGTATGGACTAATGGAATAAATGTAATGAAAATAAGGTAACATAAGAAATGAATTAAAAACGAAAAGTACAGGCTTTTGATCGAGTCTGGCATGCAGGTAAACATTGCATCAATTCCTGCCCTCTATATATTTCCTATTAATCCGCTCTTACCTCACAGATAGAACCTTTAAAGTAAATTGTAAATCTTCTTATTCATCTCACTTTTCCCAGTCCGCTGGCGTTCCTCAAGGGAGCATCTTAGGTCCCATCCTTTACACAGTATATACAGCTGATATCCCAACCTATCTTTCAACCGTCCTCACTACCTATGCTGATGACACATATGTGCTATCTGTCAAAAATGAACCGAGTATTGAATGACAAACTCTGCAGTCACACATTTTAGCCATTGAAGAATGTGAAAATTGGATGATTAAAATTAATCCAAGCAAAGTCCAACGAATTAGTTTTACCCTTCGCCGTAAACCCACAACATCCTGTCCTACAGTATCCTTTAACAATATTCCACTGATCCCAGTCGAATGTCCGTTACCTAGGACTCCTTTTTGTCAAAGTCCCTACCTGGAATCCTCATACTAGACTTAAAAGACAAGAAACTGGCAACAGATTCCGACTACTACAACACAGGCCCATTTGGACATATAGTATTGAGCTTTGGGACTCTTGAAAAACATCAAATTCTTTCGGTATCCAATCCTTACAATCCAAAATCCTCCGTAGAATCCTAAATTCTCCTTTTTATGTTACAAATAAAAGACACACAAAAAAAA
Source organism: Nezara viridula (assembly GCA_928085145.1). Lineage (NCBI taxonomy): Eukaryota > Metazoa > Arthropoda > Insecta > Hemiptera > Pentatomidae > Nezara > Nezara viridula. The sequence continues at coordinate 3,420,649 of OV725083.1, read as the reverse complement.
TAAAATAAAGAATAAATGGGGTGACATTGTTACTAAAATATGATGTAATAGTATGCTAAAAGGAAGTGAGATAATCATATAATATAATATTGGTGTCGTGTGAATAATAGTTTTAATATTTTATTTTTAACGATCAAGCTACTACCTGTATTCTTATCTACAGCAGACCTACTAATTGTCGTTGCTTATGACAGGTTCAGGTGAAGATACAACGTTAAAAGGAAAAGAAATTTTAAAGATTAATTCATAACTTTCACCTTTATTCTATTTTTCCTCTCTCTCTTTCTTTTATCTTTTGGTTAATTTTTGTCCATTTCAATAGTAATTATTAAGAAGATTTTTTTTTCATTGTTGTTCGTGTACTTTAATTTAATGATATGTATATAATGATTGGATTTTATTTATGTAGTTATTTACCTGTTTTTTATTTATTTGTACATGTATTTCTATTGTCAAGAGATATAGCCTCATAATAACATTTGTTTTCTGTTATTTATAAATACATCAAATAATAATTAATGAACAACTTTAAAATAATAATTTATTTGTTATGTTATTTCCGTCAAATGACATAATTTCTGTGGGTGATTTAAAATTGATATTAATTTTTTATCTTAGTTTATTTAGTTGTTAAATCTCAAAATATCACTTGATTGTTCTCTTTAAGAATTGAAATTTGTCCTTGCATCATTTATAATGAAAGTAAATGTCCAATTGTTTAAATACTACTCGAAATTCATAAGTAAAATATGACATATATAAATTTACTGTTAACATACGGATGTAATCACTTTTTTATAGACCGTCTGAAAATAAAAATACCTCATTTGTTCTTATCACTTTATCAAAAAATAGTTCAATTGTTAAACAAATATTAGTTTTTAATGGTTTTATATGGAGTATTTCTTAATTAATGATAACTGTAGCCTATTTACATAAACTCTTAAGCATGATGTCAGCTTCTACATAAAAGCAGAAATATTATATCAAGAATTTTGTTTCTTATTATCCTTGAAGGTGTAAAGCTGAAGTTTAAAAAAAAAATATATATCCTTATAGAATATTTTTTTCGTATATATATAGCATTTTACTTTCACTTATATATATATATATATATATATATATATATATATATATATATATAAGTATAAGTACAAAAATGTACTTAACAATTATTAGTTAGCATTCATTTTTCCATGTAACCTATATTTTAATAACCTGAACCACTTGTAACAGTTTGTACCCAAATTCAAAAATACACTTTAATTAATATTTTTTGAATGTAACAATATCTGAAAGTTACACTTCATATAATTCATATATATATATATATTTCAATTTCTATCCCCCTATTCTCCCACGTTGTTTCCTTCCTGTAATTATTTCAACAACTCCGAGAACAATAACATGACAGTTTTATATAGTTCAGAGGAAAATGAAGTTTATCGAGTAAACTATATCACATCAATCTTAAAATTATCGTAAATGCTTGCTATCACTTACCTATATATATATAATATATACATATATAAAAAGGGAAGTATTGCGATCATGAAAATGTTCTAATCTCATTTTTCAACGGAAATACACGTTTTGAGGTTCCCCGAGTCCAAATAACCAAGTTCCGCAAAATGGTGTGTGTGCGTGTGTGTTAACAGTATAGTTCAAAAACGAAAAGTCGTATGAAAGTGAAATTGTATATAAAAGGTTTTTATATACTTTATATCATGGACTAAACGCATTTTTACGATTTTCTCTAAATCGGCTTTGCAATTAAATTCATTATATCAGTGTAAAATTAAGCTGTTTTACTTAAAATGTAGGTTTTATTCTGATTGATGTTCTCTAACGGGGCTTAAATGGCTAATTTTCAATTTTAGTTTACCCTAAAGTACCTTTAATTTTTTTATTTGAATTAATTAATCATTTCATATTGATCTCTAGTATTGAAGATAGTTAAATATGAAAGAATTTGAAAGTTAACTAAAGGAGAAATAAGATATCATTACGGAGAATGGTTGTAATTGAGTAACTATAGGAATACGAGCGCACCCGAGCTCACCCGAAAGATTAGAACAGGCTTCCATACGTAACATGAGCTTAATATAATACGGACTCCGACAGTATTATGTATATATACATATGCAGTTTTCATAAATTCTATTATTGAATATTTGATTGTACAGATTACAGCGATATAAATATTTAAACTTGTGTATATATATATATATATATATATATATATATTACTGAAGGAGACGGCGACTATTATGAAGAACTACCCAGACTCGGACAGAATTGCTCCAATAATCAGGCAGAAGAACTGGCAGTTCCAAAGGCTACGGACTACATTTTACGACAAAAAGACAAAACTGAATCTATTTACAACATCTATACTGACAATAAAATAGCCATTTACTCAATAAAAAATAATAAAATACAAGACCCACTAACAGCTCAACTTAGAAACAATTTTATCGAACTGATGAACTTGGACATAAAAGCACAACTGATTTGGGTAAAGACACACAGCGGCGTCCGCGGAAACGAAAAAGCTGACGCAATTGCAAAAGTAGCTGCTTGTGATATTCAACTGCCTTATGAATATAATTTAGCCCCCTTCACTTACGTTAAAAAGCTCTTATGGACTGATTTAATCGAAGAGTGGAACAGACATTGGCAACAATCTACCAAAGGACGACCATTACATAAATACATTCCAAACATCACCCCACAAAACTGCAACACAAAAAAATGCACCCATTATAAACTAACCCAATTCCTTACTGAACACGGCCCGACTAACCAATATCTAAACGGATTCCACTTAAAAGCGACAGACGCATGCAATTGTGACAGACTGACTCCGCAAACTTTCATACACATTTTAAACGACTGCCAGTTATAAGAACACAAAAGAGTCACCTTCCTGAAATCTTCTTTGACGCAAGGAGACACATGGCCTCTTCCCGAACCCATACTATACAAAAAATACAAGAAGGAGTTGAAGGAATTCATTAATAGCATAAAATTACAAGACATTCCAGCATAGCTCTATTATTTAATATACTTTTAAAGTTAGACTTATGTATTTTATTCTTTATTTTGTTGATACTCAATTGTAAATTTGTAACATTGTTTATTCTCCGCATAATTTTTGTATTTGATTCTGCCTCTGTTTTAGAGTATTTTGTCTTAGTATATTTTGGTACTGTTCATTCATCTGATACTGATACTGATTTACTTTATTTAATCGTTTATTGTTATTTATTTTATTTAAACATCTATAAATATTCTCCTTGTAATAAATATTAAGTACCATTCTTTTTAAATATCTTTAGCCAACACATATTGTAATAAGTTATATTTATAGTTATATACTAAATAACACTGTAATGCATATAATATGCTTTTGTATGCACACTTCTAAAAAATATACGCCTCTTCTGTAGGGTTACTACAGCAGAGAAAAAAATGTATTATATATATATATATATATATATATATATATATATATATATATATATATATATAAATATATAAGGGTACTTATAAAAATAAAAATACACACAATGAAATGTAAATAAATATAATTTTTAATTTCACTTCTCCTTTGTCTGATAATAATTATTTCTGCTAAGAGGGTGGTAAGTGAAAGTTGTGTGGTGCGCGCACCGCGCCAGATTATTTTGTACGCATTCTTACACAGTATAGTTTAAAGGATTACCTTGGGCAAATATAAAACAGAACTATCGTTCACTCGAAACCAATTAGAGTTCTGACACACACAACGATATCGCTTTCCGCGACGATCTAGCGATATAGTTGTGGTTCTTTGGATCTGCTATCTTAACATTTAACATCAAACGTATTCAACCTTTCCAGTCTAATATTCTTCGAACAATAGTCGATGCTTCCTTATATGTAACCTACGAAACCCTGCATAACGACCTCAATAACCCATTTTTACTTGACCTATTCCTAAATAATTTTCCATATTTCACTCATCCAAACCCTGTTGTGCAAAGTCCTTTAGGCGAATGTAAATATCATATATAGGGATGACTGTTTTTTTAATTTAATTTTTATTTAGTTTCAATATATTATATATATATATATTATTTTGCTTTTGTATGTATATATAGTCTGAATGAAGACTTGGAGCAAAAGCTAACTTTTGTTTCTCGTCATTGTAGCCCCGGACCACATTCTGTGTGCTTGAGGTTTTTGTTTTGTCTTTTTCGTTTACCCTCTACATCTTCCATTTTCTGCATACGGGAGATTTTCAGCTGTATAAGCTAACCAGAACGAGAAAGTCGAGATTCATTCCGTGGATCCTCTAAATAAATTTCAACTCATGGCAATCGAACAGATGCCACTAGACTCGAGGATGTGGGTTGTTACGTTATTACGGCCATAATGGCCTCACCTGTTTATCCATCTATTTTACCTTCTTTAGCTGTGAACGCCTTGTTTCTTAAAATGCTAAAACAAAATGTATGCACATAGTGCGGTGTAGCATTTTGTTGTAATGAAGGCGCGAAGACCTGCATACTATTATTACATTGAATTTTCTTCCAATCATATGAGAAGAGTAGGGATGTTGGAAAAATATCGATGTTCCATTTAAAAATATATATCTATTTTTTTGAATAGAATAGGGAATTGTATATATGTATATATATATATATATATATATATATATATATATATATATAATATATATATATATATATATATATATATATATATATATATATATATATATATAAGATAAAGACCGGAGACTGGCGATATCAGCCTTAATACCATCTTGTAATGTAAATAAACATAACAACTGTATATAAGGCAGATTATTGAACGAATAAAGCAGTGTTTATTCAGAAGCCGCGAGTGTTGTTTCTCGATCCTTTTCCTTTCTTTTTTTTATTTTTGAAGTCCGCCGACGCTTAACTTATATATATATATATATATATATATATATATATATATATATATATATATATATATATATATATATATATATATATATATATTAAAATTGGACTATCGAAAATCGACAGTTTAAAAAAAATAAATTAAAAATATTCACAAGGAAAACAAATAATTTTTTTTTGCACATTATACCTCTATATCATATTTACACCTAACACCTACATGAGAAATATTAGTTTATTTTTTTAATATCTTAGTAATAATATTTTCTATATTTTTATGATACAAAAATAAATTAATTTTATTCATTTAGCTTTCTTACTACCAAAGATAGCGAAGTATTGTATTCGTGCGAGAAGTTAAAAAAAATGTGTGCTGAGAATCAAAAATTTCCACTCGCGTTTTCAATCAAAGTTATGTGAACTTCACAAATATTTTCATATTCCAACTTAATTTATAAGTTTTGTTCTAACTGGAAAAAGTATTGATCTCGTTAACTCGGAACCAACAAAAAGTTGAATTTTTCAAATAGATTTTTTTGTTTCATCTATTTTACGAATAAAAACTAAGTATTAAGTAGCTATTAAGTATATATTACAACTATTAGTAGAAAAGGTTGTATGTCAAAATTTATAACTTTTATTCTATTTCTGCTAAATGTGATATATTTTGTATTGAATATTCAATAGTTGACCGTCCATTATAAAGGAAGATGGTCCGGGTTGGTGGTCATAAAAAGGCTAAGTAGTGGCAAAACTATTTTATTAAAATCCAACGTTTCCAATGAATCTGAAAAAGACCTACAAACTCGGGTCGAAACGTTGGCTTTTAATAAAATAGTTTTGCCACTATTCAGCCTATTTATGGCCGCCACCGCAGACCATCTCCTTTCTTTATATATTTTGTAGTTTGCAACTGATATAAGCATTCTGTTACGATCAAAAATGACAGAGTTATACTGATAAATCATAAAGAAACAATTAGTTTTTATGTTTCCTTGTAAAGCACTAAATTTTTGCATACATCAATGCTCTATGCAATGGAATGTTTTTTTTTTTTTAAATCGCGAATCATCAAATATGCAATCTGCAAATGAGGAACTGTTTTGCATTTTAATATTTTCTGATGAACAAAATTCGTGGAAATCAAACCTGCATATGTTGAGGGATTACTGAATTTCCGAAAACGGCTTCTTCTAGATATTTTATTCTCATACGAAAAATTGTATACCTTGTAATACAGATATTTTTTAGCCAGAGAAAACTGGAACATTTTTCATATAACCTATGTTCCTTCAGCTAAATTAACTAATATTTTTTTAATGTAACAATATTTATCTGACAGTCAAAGTTCACATAATGAAGGAGTAGCAATTATTATAATAAGTTTAACTTTGAATTGAGCCCTTTAAAGTGCCATATCAATATTTTTTGACCACCTTATATGTCTAGGTGGTAATCTGTTCTTTGAACACTCAAGATAGTAAGTTTTTTCTTTATAAGAATATTATCTTGAGTGTTTAAACAACAGATTACCACCCAGACATATATGGTGGTCAAAACATATTGATATGGCACTTGAAACGCCTGTTGATATCTGTACCCACGAGGTAAAGAACATCATGCCCATTTATGTATTTGTTGAGAGGAACTAATGTCCCACAACTTTAAGTTAATAAAATCTATATTTGAGTGACTAAATTTGTACTCCGGACTTAAAGGTCCCCAAATAACATTTTTATATTTGTTCAGGCAACCAATTTTTCATAAATTTGAGTTATTAAATTTCCTTTCTCAGTTATTAAACTATGTTTTAATAAAATAGACTTGGTGCGCTTTACCTACGGGACACAGATTTGACGATTCACAATTAATATCATTTTAGAAAAAAGAAACACTATTTTTTTACTTTCCTATCTACACTAATTAAGGAAAATATTGCGATCGGGTCAAATTTCCGATATGCGGTTTTCGACGGTTCTATATGTTTCAGAGCATCCTGACTCCGAAAAACACATTTTTAGCCATTGGTCTGTCTGTGCCATGATTTTCTCAGGAACTAGTGAACCGATTTTGTTACTTCTTTTTTTTTTATTTTATAAGATTTTGACCACTAATGCCTATGACAAATTGGGTACTCCATGCACAATAGCTGCTGCTCAGTAAATTAAGAACATGTTTTTCTATAGACTGTAGCGCAAACACTGCTCTAACGATTTTTATGAAATTTTCCTATAATGTTTTAATTATTGTCCTTTCAATTTTCGTACATGTATTAAATTCCCAAGAAAATTCGAGTTATAAAGTTATAAAGAAAAGAAAAATTGTTTTGGGGCCTAACTCGCTAAGTATATATTCTATACTAAATTACAAAATTTATAATATATCTTTTGAAAGGTAATTAAATTACCAACAAACCAAAAATAAAATAATCGGAATCGAACCAGTATTAACGATGATACTGCTTGTTCTATTTCGTACACATGTTTTAATTTATTACTTTTCTGCCTATACTAGATAAGGAAAGTATTGCGATCGGGTCAAATTTTCAATATGCGGTTTTCGACGGATCTAAAAAAACACACAGTTTAGCCTTTTTTTTTTTTAAGATAATGAAATTCGTTACAAAACTACATAAACATCGTTCATTTCGGACAACTATTAACGAAGTCACAGCTATTCAATTTCCAATGTAAGATTGCGGGTACATATCCTGGTGTCAGAAAGGGGTGAATGAGAGAATAAAGATGACTAAGTGAAAGTAAGAAAATCTGTTGCCCACATCACACAAGCTTCACTATTTCCTCTTCTTTTAACAGAAATTATTGCTTTAGTTTATCAAATAAATCTTACTCAAATCTTATGTTTGATCAGTTTTCAGGAAAATAAATCTAGTTCAATTTTTTTTTTGTTTCTTGATGGACATATGTAAAGATATAAATCTTTTCTGAAACAGGTAGGAAAGTCGTGTGAGTGCATAAACCAGATTATTTTTTATTTTTTATTTATGTATTCGTATTTCCATTATCTTAATATTTTATTTTATTTGTATGTGTTTTTCTCTTTTTCTTGTTGTAACTTATTCCTGATGACGGCCTAAAACGTCGTCACACAAGAAAATAAAGCATTTTTTGTATACTTTCACTTTTTATCCTATCTCTTAAGGATAGTTAATATTTAAATACTTATATATTTTCATGAAAGTTAATGTAATTTAATTTTTTTTTGTTTATTAATTGACATATGTACAAATATAAAAACTTTTCTGAAATAGGTAGGGAAGTCGTGTGAGTGGACACAGCGGATGTTTTTTTTAACTTTAATCGATGAGTTATACAGAGTGTTTCAGGGTTAAGTTGCCAAACTGCAAAAATGAACTAAGGACCTCAAAACATGAAAAAAAATTCCTCTGAAAGTATGTCCGCAAACGGTTTGTTTATGAGATATTCACACCTAAAGATTTTCGTTGTTATGAATTATTTACGTTATTTATGAAATAAATAAAACCTATTTATTTATTGACTACTTTATTAATTAAATGAAAACAATAAAATCTATATTAAATGTCCGAATCCACTTGTTTCAAACCTTACATTCTCTTCGATTTCTAGCAGTCCTAAAACTATATATAGAACTATAATTTAAGTGCTATCAATAGGTAGTTTCTCTCCATGTCAAATTTACTTTAATATATATGTAATTTATATTATAATAATTTAATATATAAAGATTAATGAACAGTTGCGTGAGATTTGTAATTGATGCACCGAAATACTCCCATGTCTCTCACCACTACACTGAGTTAGAGTGGCTCTTCCCCTCCATTCGAAGACAATATTTCCTAGGTACATTCCTCTATCATATCATCAACAATCATTGTCCTTCCTACGCCTACAATCTTCCCCAATTCAAGTCCACTCCCTTTGCACAAGATCTCTACCTTCCGACCTTGATATTCCTTCTCACTGATCTGCCTCGTTCCAAAACTCCTTTATTGCTCGCTCTGTTAATTTTTGGAATTCCCTTCCTATCAAAATAAGGCAATCTTCATTCCTATTTACATTCAAAATCCTTCTATTCCGATTCCTGTCACAAAACAGTCAGATAACCACTAATCTTTTATGTAAAATTACATATTATTCATAATAATGTATTTGCATATAGTTCATCTCTCAAATACTTAATATCAGATTCGAATTTCTTTTTTTTCAACAGAAACACAGAGTTTACTGCTAAGAAGAATGTATATTTATATTTTACCATTGTACATAATTTATGTGTCTTGGCAAGGTTTCAAGAGTTTTTTATATAAATTTTTTATTTTATATATAGTATGTATAACTAATATTTTCTTTACTGATTTATCTTTATCTTTACTTTTTATGTTTGTTTTTATTTGACCAGATATAACATTTTAATTTTGTACTTTTTCGTTATTGTGAAGGGACTTTGTCCCAGAATAAAATTATTTTCTATTCTATTCTATATTTTTTTTTTACTTCACACAGTGCTTACATATAGTAGCTGAAATATATGTATTATAACTAAAAAGAAGACATGCTGTGGGTAAGTATTAAGCTCAGATCACTAACAGAAACAAATATGGTCCAATGAAAAGAAATATACATATATATATATATATATATATATATATATATATATATATATATATATATATATATATATATATATATATATTACCATTTTAGGGGAGCAGGAGAGGATTCAGCTCAAAAGTCCCCCCTCTCTCCCCTACAATGGATTCGTCAGTGTTGAGTGCTTTATAAATGCCGAGCCGCTACAAGGACACAGTCTGATGGGAGAGAGGGAACTGCGCGGATAGAGTGATAGTGAATAGATTGTGAAGGCATCTGTTGTGGATAAGGTACGAGTCTACTATACTACTGTTATTTATTTGTTTCACACATGGCATAGTACTTTGTAATACATAATAGTTAGGGACCAAATTTATTCAAGCAAAATTAAATCAATATTTTTTTAAAATTATTTGATAATAGTTTACAAATAATACTCGTATTCCCTAACAATACTGAATGTTCCTTTTTTTTTTCTATTGTCATAAAAGATAAGTCCACTTACGGTAAAGAAAGTAGTGAATTGCTTGAAATAATCAGCGTTATAATCCAGTTTTCCTTTAAATAATACAATTGTTTCACTTCTTTCGATATCTCTACATATTTCCTTTTTTAAAAGTTTTTATTGTTTGTTTATTTTTTTTTCTATAAATTTCAGATATTGTTACATATCAGTTTAACTGAAATGTATATATTGTATAATTTTAATTATATTAGTATAGTATTGTGTTAATATTGTATATGATGAGTGACATGGAATAAAATCTGTATATATATATAAATATGTGATTCAAGTTTAGTGCTAACTATTTTATATCAAGTCTATGTTTTGACCCAACTATCCAGAACATCTTCAGGATTGAACAAACAAGATATTAAGAATTGTGGAAGTAACATGAAAATTACAAACATTATGAATAGAACAAAGTATGGATCTAATAACAAAGTAAAAATATTAAATGAATCATAATTAAGTAAACATATGAATGAATCAATTAATTATATTTATTTACTTTATTATTAGATCCATTTAATAATGTTATAAAGAGAAGCATGGTTGGGATGATCAGTCAAAATAAAATTGCCAAAAATAAATAGTAATATTTATTTTAACATTTGCCGACGTTTCGACCCAAAGTTCAGGCCTTAGTCAGGGTTGAACTTCGGGTCAAAACGTTAAAATAAATGTTATTGTTTATTTTTGCCATTTTTATTTTGACTAATAACCCATTATTCACTACAGTCAACCATCAACCCACAATTAATAATTTTATATACTTTCTGTTCATAGAGTTCGTAATTTTCATGTAACTCCTACATTTCTCTATGTCTTTTTGTTTGTTTTCGCTCTAGCTCTGAAGAAGACCTGTATAGTTGGGTCCAAATGTTGGCTTGAAATAAAATAGTTTTTCACTATTTTAATTTTTTTTTATGCCCGCCACCGCGGAACTTCTGCTTCACCAATTATTTACAACGGTCAACTATCCAGTATTCAATTTGAGAAATTTCCATTTTCTTGGTGCTTTTATAATTGTACAGAGTAGCTTGATCAGTTGTGACTGAGGAGTTTCGTTTTTCTTCTTTTCTCTACTGCTTTTTAGCATTACTACTTAGATTTTCGTTTCATTTGAATAACTACCATCCTCCTTTACCATCCTCTATCTTTTAGCCCCGTTCTTATTAAGTCCAAGAGTTCAATTTTTTTCGAGTTATAGCTCAGTATAGATTTTTTTTTTTAATTTTCAAACTGCGGACTTCGTATTTCCTTCTTACTCTTGTATTGAGCTCTGAGTTTTTTTTTTTTTTTTTTATACCAGTACATGATGAATTTTGCCTTTCGCTGCTGTGGGACTTATCCAGGTATACTTGTGGATGTCCTTGAGTCATTGCACTGTTGAGTGCTGAGTAATCATTTTACTGCTGACGACTAAACGTTTAACTGCTGCCTGACTGGGACATCTCACAACGTTTTTATACCTGTGCAGTTTTGTCCGTCGATAATGAACTTGAGTTTGGGGTTCTCGTCCTATTTTTGTATTTTCTTAACTCCTATCATTTATAAAATGTCACTATAACAATAAAGGATATTACAGGAGCTTACAACATAGTTTTTATTGCTAATATATTTATACATTATGATATATTGTAGAAATGGACAAAGAAGTCCTTGAAGTGGTTCTGAAGAAGTTGGACAAGGAGTCGAAGATCGCTTCTATACTAGATCTCCAGTCGGTGCCAGCTTTGCCCAAAGGAGAAAACTACACATCGACCATCTTGAGGATAACTTTGAAAGTAGTCTTGGGAAATGGAAGACTGGCTAAGAAGTCCTTCATCATGAAGCAGATGATCACTGATGGAGCGCAAGGAGAATTCGTGAAAGAACACGATGTAACTAAACAAGAAAGCCAGGTAAGCTTTGATAAAATTAAATAACGGTGTTTTTTCCAAAATCAGGTTTTAAAACTATTAACAGTAAGCGTTATAAATCAATAAGGAACAGGATGAAAGAATATTGTTTTAGTTCCAACCGTTACAGTTCAAAACTGTAGTATAATACTGGAAATACTGGTAAAAAGTATTATAATTAGTGTAAACGACCAGACCTGTATAGTATTTTTGATTAAAATAATGCAATGCTTACTTTCATGCCATAAAGTTCATTTTCAATAAAAAAACTATTTGTTACTTTAAATCACATGATAGAATTCAAAACAGCAACCAGGCGAGATTATGAATAATAGTTCATTATAAAGACGATAAAATGCTGAACATTTCCCTCGTTTACAGTATGCAGGTTCGATTTTTAGCTTCTGAGACATTTTAATCCATGTCTTCCATAAAACCCTTTAATTTGGGTATGCGGTTCTATTGTATCCCAATGTTTTTCAATTATTTTGATTACATTTTTTCTAGCTGATAATGGTAAATAAATGTTCTGCATCAGAACATACCAAAATATATTTACTTACAGGCTATTTTATTTATTCATTGAAGCATTTGCTTCACTTCCATTGAGTTTTTTACAGCATGTCTACCACTGTACTATCAGTTTATTACTGTTCTGCAAAATTGAATAAATTTATGGTGTCGCCCATGATGATCATAAATTGATACTAAATCACACAGAACTAGACAAACAGATGAGCAACTACTGCCATTGCTTATTTTTCATTTGTTTATCAGGTGATTAAACCCTGTTATTTAGTATTAAACACTTGGTACAGTCAGTCTTAATGTAGTAATTAAATAATAAATCTTTAACCCTTGTTATCTGTAAAATAAATGAGTTTGAGATATATGTTAATAAGAATTTTTTATTTTGTGTTAGTGAACACATACCTAAAATAATGCAGTGCAATTATGAAACATGTATATATACATTACTATTAGTCCGCAAATGGTCTCCATTAAGGTTTAAACGGTATTCATTAATGTAACTCTGTAATTATTTAATATTCGATTATTTAGGTTACGAAAAATTTAAAATTAATGGAGCTAAGTTGAATATATTCATGTGTGTATATGTGAGTGTTTGCTTGTATTTATTTATAAATAAAAATAGCAAAAATAAAATATGAAAAAATTATTGCGGCCTCCAATGATAAAAAGTGTCTCCATCTATGATATGAAAAATAAACATATGAAAAATAAATTGAATAAAATGAATGGATTTATTTCTATTAGTTGCCTCCAGTCGAATCTACGAAACGCCTGATAAATAGAAACAACATAGGAATTGTGAAACTGGGCATTGGAGCTAATAAACTAATTGATGCTAATAAGATACGGTAGAGTTTAAACAGTTCCATCAGGAATCGTTTTGTTATTCATGTTGGAGTCGTTCCAAACGGTATTAGGTTCCTTGGAACGGCTCCACTATTCCGTATCATCCCTAGGTTTGAGTTTACTTTGCCGTATAATATTGGTGATGTAAACAATTATTTATAATGATATTATACTTTCAGATATATTACCTTGAAAATTTGACGCGAAAAATGTTTATTTTTCAATTCCAGTGAAAATTGGTAATTGGGAGTTTATCGAGGTGCAAAATATAAATCTCAGCTTTGTTCCTCCTTAAAAAAATATTTGAACCCACTTCACTCCTACGATGTCTTTTATTTGGGAGATAATTGTTATCGATTTCGATGATTTTTTTTTTATTTTGTAGGCAATTCAGGAAGTTTTCAAATAAATATTGGTATTATCAATGAAAAAAAATTGTACATTTTGAGTTATTAAAAATGTATGCAGCTTGTTTTGGGAAAAGTATGTTATATACATAAATTATAAAGGTTTCAAGGGAAAGACTTTAGCCAAGTTTCATTGAAATCGATGAAGCCGTATTGGCGCTACAGTCTAAAGTGAATCACGTTTTTCGGCTTCCATTTCGAAAAGCGTTGATACAAAAAAACTTCTAAATATTATTGCTACGTTGTGTCAAAATTTCATAGAAATCGGTGAAGAACTTTCGGAGATAAGCCGTTTTGAACAAACTACCATTTATATTTTTGTTTACATACTGTTTAATATTTTTATTTATTGGTAACACTAAATCTCGTCAATATCTATTAAACAAAAAACGATGGAAGAAAATCGGTTGAAAAATGGAGGAGTAAAAGGGGCTGAACTGGTTTGTGTTTGCCTATTTATATAATGATGTTATATTTTCAGATATATTCTGTAATACACAAAGAAATGAACTATTTAATGGAGGAATTCGAAGATACTGATGAGCCTCTTTGGTGTAAATTTATTCACTATGATCCGCGCTTATCTTATATACTTCTGGAAGACCTAAATGTAAATATGACTAAAAATGATATTATTTCAGTAATATTTAGTTGTTTCATAGTCATATATGATTTTTATATATTTAGGCAAGTGGTTACAGTGTGGTTCCGAGGCAGAAAGGTTTGGATTTAGACCATGCCATCCTCGCTCTCAGAGGTTTGGGGAAGTACCACGGAATGGCTAAGGTTCTCGAACAGAGAGGAATCATCTCCAAAGACAACTATAAGTCTAATGAAATTTTTAGTAACACAAAAGTTATCAAAGCGATACCTTACGCAGGTTTTATAAATCTCGCTAAAGGTATGCAGGAGAGCTGGGGTCCTGAATGGTAAGCTTTAATATCTATGACTACAAACATAATATTTATAGTTGTAAATTACATAAATAATCCCATGACTTCCTGTCCTACAGTATTATTTAATAATACTCTTCTTAACCCTGTTGAACAAATCCGATATCTAGAACTCCACCTGAATCCTATAAGAAACCTCTCGATGTCTCTGGCTACTTCAACACTTACTAGACATATTAGTCGAGTCAATGAATGCTCGAAAAAGGAGTATAGCAGGAAATGGCGGCGACTTGTGAGGCGGTAAACATACAAAAAGTCCCCACTCCTCAGTAATGAACCAGATGTGGTGACTCCTAGAAGGTTACTTTTTTTTTTCGAGTTTTCTCTTATATCAGGAAAACTAACCATCGCATAAAAAAAGATCTTCTATTAAATAAATTAAAGCTGATAAAATTTCCAATATGATTGATGATATACTTTTTTTTTGCTATCTAGCTTGTTTTCCGAGATATCCGTCCTCAACCATCGCTAATGTGGAGAATGTTTTTTACTATATTTGACTATCTTGATTGCTTTGTTCTACGATTAAGTCAAGGAGATGAAAGTTTTAAATAATTATAATTTCTTCAAGAATATATATTATTTTATAAGTTTATCTTCAACAGTTAAAAATTTAGATCAATTATAGCTTTATATGTCAATTTAGAATAAAATTGCAGAATTTCTATTATATGTCAATAGAATTTGCAGAAAAAATTTAGTTTTTAAAATTTTTGTTATTATATTGCTTTATTAATCTAAGTATCTATGTATATATACGTTATCACAAATCGAATAAGACACTCTATACATACATACATACATACATACATACATATATATATATATATATATATATATATATATATATATATATATATATATAAATATATATATTTAAACTTAACTATTTAAGTGGGATATATTAAGTAGCTTAAGATATGTGCTAGTGGACGGTGCTGAGACTGTCGGTGTGTCCCTGGCCTGATCGAAGCTCTATTTTTTTAAAATTCTAGCTTTGAAGATGATCCCATGGTTGACTAATAAAAAGAAAATAACGGGATCGAAACGTCAATAAACAGAAGAAATGAACATTCAATAGTTTATTAAATAATAATTAAATGACCTTATTCCCAATTAAATATTTAAGTTTAAATTTAATACTCAAAGGTCGATTAAGGAAAAGTTGTAAATATATATATATAATATAATATAAGTTATATGAAAACATTCCGACATACAGAGAGATAGAATTGGGAGAAGACACTTTTCGCAACTGTGATAAATTTAAGTACTTGGACGGAGCAGTGACAGAAAACAATAATTTGGAAGCAGAAATAAAAGGCAGGATAGTTGCAAGAACTATATGTTTCTATGGTCTGAAAAAGGCGCTCCGATACAAAAGTTTATACAGGAAAGAAAAAAATAGTATAATATAAAACGGTGATTAGACCGGTCGGTTTGTATGGCAGTGAGACGTGGATTATGACCAAGGAAAACAGGAGAGTCTTGCTGTTCTGGACGGTCATCCTAATCATCCTGGACAAAAATCATCCTAAGGAAGATCTTTGGAGCTGTCAAGGAGCAACATAGATGGAGAATAAGAAGTAACATAGAGTTAATGAAACTATATGGTGAGCCAGACATGCTTAGTGTTATTAAGGAGGGCAGGCTCAGATGTCTGGTTCGTGTTGAAAGAATGGATCTCAGTAGACTTCCGAAAATGATGCTGAATGGTACTCCAGGAGGAAAAAGACAAAGAGTTAAATAGTTATCCAGACACTGGATAATTTTGTATGGGGTGTCTTTGTCGATGCAATGGATAATTTTCCTAAATGAAGAATTTTAATTCTTTATTAAAACCGGAATTACAGCAATAAACATAAGACAAATATTTTTTTTTTCCAAAATACCGTAGTTGAAGATAGATATCTTGGAAATTATGCGCGATAGTGAAAAAAAGAATATTATCAATTATATTAAAAATTTTATCATCTATAATTTTGTCCAGAACTTCTTGGTCGATGCGATGGATGGTTTTTCTGATATAAACGAAAATCCGAAAAATATTACCTTCTAGGAACCTCCCTCTCCCACATTTGGCTTTTTTATTTTTTAGTATGTTTACTTACTTATTAGTCCAAACAATTTCTCAAAGTCAAAAAATGTGTCCCCACCATTTCCTTATATAACTATTCATTGATTGCACTATACTCTCTGAGTTGCCAAATGATTCTAATAGACTCATATATACGACGGATCCAACGTAACCTCTCGTATCCAGTTCTTACTCCAGTTACGTACCTCTCCTTACTTTGTTATAAATTAAATCATCAACAATTAATCACAATATCAATAAGATTTTTTTTTTTAAGGGAAGAGACTGCAAAGAAACTGATGATACCATTTGATCCATTCGCTGAAATGCTTGTCAAAATTGGAAATATTCAAACTGAAACAAAATTTACAGTTCTCATTCACGGCGATTGCTGGTCAAACAATATGATGTTCAAATACGACTTTATGAAGCGACCTATATCAGTGAAGTGAGTAATTTTATATATACATTTCTCTAAAAATCTAACGTGTGGACGATCATAGAATTCGTTTAAAATAAGCAAATTGGAAAGGCAGTTACTTTATAAAGTAAATTTATCTGTTATTCATTTATTAGTTGAATCCTTTAAGTTTATGAACTTACTAGCTGTACTCAGCCGCGTGTTTTTGTGGCTCAGTGTGGTTATGAATAGAAAAATAAATAAAAACGAAAGAAGATGTTTCAAATATAATTTATTTCACATATTTGTGGATATGTATATTTTTTTTAGTGTTCCATTCTTTGTATAAATATGGAAATTGTCTGGTTTTCCAGCTCCACAATACCTAAAATATTATTATATATGTGAGAAGTAATCCAATCTGTCTATAAATCTCAGAACAAAATCGTCTGATTTTAGTGATTTTTTTTTTGCAGGATATGCAGAAAGTTTTCGAATAACCATGTTATTCGCAAATATAGTTCCAAATCCATGATAACTCATTTTTTCATTTTCGAGGAAGACTATTATATACATAAATTAAAAGGGCTTCAATGAGAAGAATTTAGCCATGTTTACTTAAAATCATTACAGCCGTTTAGGCACTACAGTATTTAGCGACACAAGTTTTTTGATCGCTTTTTCGAAACGAAAGGCTGAAGGGCAACTAAATATATATAAAAACACTCTTGTATCCTTTAGAAAAGTTATGTCAAAATTTCAAACAATCGGTGAAGAAGTTTCTAAGATTAGCGGTTTTGAACAAACGAACATTTACATTTCTATTTATATAGGTTAATAAAATAACTAACCACAACCAACAATTTTACAACATTTATATTCTAAAAAAATAATCACTCTTGTAAGTTCTTTATCCTATTAGTCCGTGGTACAGCCCCCTTTTTATCGAATTATTAAAATCCACTCGAAACTTTGTAAATAGTTTCATCTCATCGTAACCTACAACTATTTTATTTACGAAAACTCTTGGAATTGGGGAGTTTTCAATCTGTAGGGAGACTGAAACTTTGTCTATTTAATTAAATAATAAAAACTCGTAAATACTCATTTGCTTCCTATTTGAATCGCAAGATAACTTCATCATATAATCGATAAAAAATGTGGCCTACAAAAATATTGTGTCATTTGTCCAATATGACCCCGTTATTTTGGAAATTTGGGGGTGTAGGTCACGCCAAACCACTCAATATTTTTGATGGCCACCTTTTTTCTCGATTTTGTAATCAAATTATTTTACGATCCAATTAGTACCTAATTAAATAGAGAAAGTTTGCCAATTCTAAAAGTTTTCTTAAATAAAATAGTTGTAGGTTACGATGAGATGAAACTATTTACAAAGTTTCAGGCGGATGTTATTCATTCGATAAAAAGGGGTCTGTACCACGGACTATAGCTCAAATTTGAAATTATTTAGGGAAATTAAATTGATTTATTTATAACAGTCCGGTTACTTTTCAACCACTTGTAGACCATTTTAATCCTTACACAATATAAAAATTAACGATAAATTTGATTTTTTTTTTTTATCAAATTGTAACAATACAATTTTCTAACTCGACTTCATTATGATGTGATTCATATACACAATACTCATCGAGATATGCCCCACAGGAAATACACTGAGGAAGTGTCCCATCCATAGTCGAGTTAATATTATTTCATCTCTTCTATTTAATGGCAGTTTGCTCTGTTTGGCACTACACAGGGAATTATAACTTCTTCTTATTTTTCTTTTTTTATTAGGAAGCCTACGTTTATAGTTTTTTCATATTTAAGGCAATAATACTTCTTCAAATTTCTTTAATTACATTTGTTGTCTCTTACGTTACGGGGCAATTTTCCCATCATCAAAACAATGTTTGTCTTTACTGAAATTATGCACATTTTATATTAAATTTTATTTAACAATATCATTCTACTTCATCTATTGCACAATTATTTACCTTTCTTTTTTTGATGTGGCACCATTTGTCAAAAGTCAAATATTTGTCACATTTTTTAAAACTATCTATTGTGTATTTTGTAAGCAAAATACACAATAAAAGAATATTTAACAAAATGACATACATGCCACAACTTACAAAACAAATTAAAAAAGTATTCATGAACTATGACCTACCGGAAATCCAGTTTGGCATAGATAACGACAAAAAATTAAGTAAATACTTACAAACACAAAACACAAGGTTGAACCACTGGACATGAAAAATATTTTTTATAAATTAGACTACCAACATTGCCAACAAATATACATAGGTGAAACTTCAAAAAAACTAAAAACCAGAATAGCACAACATACATCAAACTGCAAAAATAGTAAAAACATTAACATAACAGCCCTAGCAAACCATAGTATTAAATCACTACACACTTTTGACTTCGAAAACCCAGAAATACTAGCAATAGAACCTAAAAAAAATAATAGGAAACTGCTGGAAGCTATACATATAACAGGAAACAATAATAGAACAGTAAACTATAAAACAGATACAAAACATTTAGGTACACACTATTCGGACATAATATCCAATATTAAAATTCAAAAAAGCAACAATAGCCAAAAAAAATCACAACAAACAGCCATAATAAGAAATAAGAGGACAGGTACAAAGTACAGAAATAAAACTAAGGATAGCCAGATGTTGATTAGTGTATCAATCAATATATAAAGATGTGTAACACCAAAAAATAGTTTTAAAAAATGTGACAAATATTTGATTTTTGACAAATGTAACACATCAAAAAAAGAAAAGTAAATAATTGTACAATAGATGAAGTAAAATGATATTGTTGAATAAAAGTTAATATAAAATGTTCATAATTTCAGTAAAGATTAAGATTGCTCTGATGATGGGAAAATTGTCCCGAAACGTAAGAGACAACAAATGTAATTAAAAAAAAATTGAAGTATTATTGCCTTAAATATGAAAAACTATAATTTCTTCTTATATAGAACTGTGCATTTATAAAATATTTCTAGACTTTGATTATTATTACTTTTTCAGATTTCTGGATTACCAATTACCTCGTTACGACACTCCATGCATGGACGTTACCAATTTCTTCTACCTCGGTGTAAAGCCTCATGTACGTCGAAGCAACTACGACCTCTTACTGAAGACTTACCACGACTCCTTGGTCAGAACTTTGGACAAGTTCGGTTTCACTGGTACCAAGCCCACTCTTGAAGAAATAACCGATACAATGAACCGACTCGAGTTCATGGGACTCGCCTCTTTCATTCCATTATATCCTGCTCTCCTCTGTTCATCGACAGAACCTTTCGACATGGGGAAACTTCTGGCGACTGACGGGGAAGAAGGGTTCAACAGAGACATTATAAGTGAGCCTGGAATGATTGAAGTATTAGGGCCGGATATTATTGATTTCGTTGAGAGGCACGTTCCTAATCTAAAGTAATATTTTCTATCTTGCAAATATTTTTTGCACTAAGATATGCATATCTATAATTGAACGTTGATAAAATGAAAACTCACCAAGAGATATAAATTCAGTGTTAAGTTATAACTGGAAAAATTCTAACCATACAGCCTTATGTATTAAATAAGTTTCTACAATTGAGGTATGAGCACAGCAAAGAAAAACCCAAGATTACATCAATATGGCATCCAAACTGGAAGAAATTTGAGGTTATAATCGAACAGCTGATCCTAATAAATCAGCTGTTTGATTATGAGCTTCTTGCGATCTTGGATTTCTTTTTATTTTCTGTCATGATAATGCCTGAATTGGTGACACGTTGACAGTTATTTATTCTTTAACTGTATAACTTATTGGTATTATTAGGTTTATAGGTCTACATTAAATACACATACAGGAAAAAGACATAATTGATTTTTTTTTTTAAAGACCTGTTCCTAGTTATAAATTACAATTTACATTCCAAAAAATATTTCATAAATTCATTATTAATAAAAAAAAATACAAAAAGTATGTGTGCCTCTAATATATTTAAAAAAATGTACGTGTATGTGCACCTGTATTATATGTATGTAAATAAGTAAATTTTATGAGTTGTATATTATGCTTCTGGCAGATACACAAGGAAGCTTTTGGACTGAAGTTCCAAAATATAAAAATATAATTTATTTTTTATTTTATTTTTTACTGAACACCTTAACGAATTTCTCTTCACTTTTGTTACAGCTAACCATCAATATTTATCTTTTATTGGTCCAAATTTGTTTCTATGAGTGATCTGAGTTATATAAACAATAAAAATATTTACTATTTTTTAATTTAGCGTTTCAGTTGACAGAGTGAACTCAAATTTTTTTATTACTAATTTTCGGGATATTTCTAGTGGGAAAATGTATACCTTTATCGACAGTTCTATATTTCAACATTGCAATAACCAAGTCTGGAATCAACTTACTCAATATCTGTACAGATATTATAAATTTTCAAATAGAAATATCACAAATGACTTTACTCAAAAATGTTGAAATTGGAGTTGGTTCATTCTGTCAAATGAAAGGCTCACTTGCAGGTTAACATTCGTTACTTTAACGTGGTGTCGACTGTATATGTAAATAAAATAATTATTTGAAAAAAAAATAGTGTAACGGTTTGTTCCCAGATGCTAGAATACACGTTAATTAATTTTTTTTCTTATTGTCACAATTTGTATCCTAATGTGACATTTTACATAATTCAGACAAAACTGCTTCAACATGAATGGGTAGTAATTATTACAATGAGTTTAACCTTGAATGGAGTTCTTACAAATGGAAACGTCATAATTTAATATAATCGATATTTTTTTTTTTTTTAAAGAAAAAATAAACAATTATTATCTTGAGTGTTTAAATATCATAAAGATCGTCATGCAGACATATATGGTCGTATACAAATATTAATTTGCCACTTGAAACATCTGTTGATGGAGTGATTCACTTTTGATATTGTGAAGAGAAACATTTTTATGCATTTCAAAGACCGTTACTATTTGTTAAAAAACAGTATTTTGGTTTTTTTTCTCATGAATTATTCGCTCATATAATTTCTGGTGACCAGATTTTACTAAAGAAAAAATGAATTACGTTTGTAAACATATAAAATAAATTTCAATAGTTAATAATACTTTCATAGTTGGAGGGTTTGTTAGATACTTTAAAGTTAATTTTAATGAATCATGACCACAAATAATTTTTATTTATTTGTAATAATGTTTCTTGAAAAATTCATCAATTTTATATTAGAATTTTAGGATGTAAAAATAGAAATTAGTTCCCCAAACTTAAGGCTAAAATGTATTTTAGCCGCGTCAACAACACATTTATGACTTACCTCGTCGTGAAGATATTAGATATTCAATTATGAAGAGCGCTCTCGCTCATACTCCACCGGCTTTAGCACCAGTGAGGCGGTTAAGAGAGTAGCGCAGGAATTTGGGTTCCCCGCCTGATTGTATATATTGTATATAGGTGTGACTGTATTTTTATGTTTTTAATTTACTTATATTTAGGTTATTTTATTTTTTTAATGTATATAGTTTTTATTTATTATTATTTAGTTATTATTTTACTTTTGTTAATTTTGTTTCTTTTTTGTATATACGGTGTGAATGTGTTCATTTATCAATATAATTATTGCCCCTCTGACAGAATATTATATGTCTAAATAAAAAAAAATATGAAGAGCTGTGTAATAACGAAAATTGTGACAGTTTTTGAAATGAATTGAAAAAGTAATTTTATTCTGGGGCCATAGTCCTCTAAGAATAATAACAGAGTGACATATGTATCAGTCTTAGAAGAATACAAAATAATGCATAATTAACTGTTGTTTGCTGTTGCGATTATGCAATTGATTTAATTTTTTTTTAAAACTTATTTATTGAAAAATATTACAATCTGTCTCTTGGACAATTTTATATTATACAGTTTATAGATGCAAGTAGATTTTGCATGTTTATGGAAGTTTGAATATGGAGCAGGAGTTGTTTGAACGAATTTGTGAACGAGGATCGACGTATGGAAGTAGAGGGTTGCAAAAGGAGATAACGCGAATGACGAAGGATTTAAGAAGAAGTTTTATGGGAGGGGACATATATATCTATAGTTTGAGACCTTGTATTGCGAAAGTAGATTGATGAACGTAAAGTAAGGAGTTCCAGAATGTCGGTATTGTTTTTGATTCTGAGAACTTCGAGAAGGAAAACCCCAAGAAGGAATTGTCGGGAAGTGGGATAAAGCCACTTCAGCTCGGTGTGCTAGGAGGAAACATGAAAACGCTTGGGAATTCCAAACATGTATCTTATGAAACAGTTCATTAGTCTCTTCGGTCTCATTTCTAGCCTAGCCTCCATACACCAAGAAGCCGTAGTCGAAGTGGGGGAATATAAGCGAGGTTACAAGGAGCTGTCTGGTATTTAGATGAATACAATCACGCAATCTTAGGAGTTGTTTAAGGACAGTTATGGGTTTTCGGGTAATCTGGATGATATGCTTATTCCAGGAGTGATTCTCGTCAATAGTTACTCCTATATTTTTGACTGTTGGGAAAAATTAGATGGGAGTGTTATTGAGGTAATAAAAGTAGCATGAAAAAAGATACTGGAATATACAAAATACTGGAATTTAAACTTAAAGTTAGTATTTCTCTAACTTTTTAATAGATGAAGTTAAAAAAAAGTAAAGTAAAATGTATGTTTTAAATATATAAAGTTCAACAACTTGAATGTGCGAAGTAACTCAGATAGTTAGGCACTGAGCTGCTAAGCTTAGGATCAGACTGATATCATGTATATCATATTCATCAGCCGTGGATGAACCCTGAGGTCAGGGGACCCTCCTATGGCACACTCAGCCTCTGTAATGTTGATACTCTGAATTAAATAATTAATTAAGGTGGAAATGATGGCGGTAGGGCTTGATTTTTACTTTCAATTCTCTTTTTCTGAAAATACTTATTCCTGCTAAAAAGAGAGGGGTAAGTGAAAGTCGCGTGTGATGCGCGCACCAGATTCTTAATCCATGGAAACGCAAGAGGAAGATAAGAGATCAGAATCGATGCCATAATAGGAATTATTCTTCCAACTGTTTGTGTAATAAATTAGAAGTGTTCTCAGCTGAAGTATGATTCATCTATATAATGGCCGTGCTGCTTCAAGGACTCAGTCTCTTGGGAGAGAGAGACCATTACGGGTGCAGTGGTAGTGAATAGATTGTGAAGGCATCTGTTGTGGAAACGGTAAGTGTCCGTTATATTTATATCCATTAGGTTGTAAAATAATAATAAGAAAAATATATAAGTGAAATATACCTAAGTTTTAAATCTATGCATATAAAAGAATGAAATAGAACTGACAATATTTACGGAACAGACATTTTACATTGTAGTTCAGGTTATGATGTGCGATAAGGATGGTTTGATAAAAAACGTTCTCATCGGAGTAAAGTAAAATAGATTCGAAAACATAAAAATAAATAAATTCTTCGAAAAATTTGATACATTTTTTAAATAAGTACTTATTTAAAAGGCAACTATATTCTGCGCTGAATAAAAGGTCTTTCAGAGTTATATGCCCTAACTAAAAATATGAATTAAGGATCTCAAAACAGAAAATAAAGCCACCTAAGTACGCATGTCTGTCAAAGCCATGTTGAGGAAATATTCACATATAAAGATTATCATTGTTTTGAATTATTTTATTAAATAATATATACTATAATAGTATGTTATTAGTTACACCGACTCGTCGATCCACTTTGTAGGTATTCATCAAGGCTAAAAAAGATACAAAATATGAATGTATACAAAGTAAAAAAAGAAATAAAATAAACTAATTTAACAAATAAATATTTTTTTTTTAATTGGTCTCCCTACCTTGCCTCTCAGGCTATACAGTGTTTTATTGCCTGATATTGAAAGAGATTTAAAATCTCTTCCGCCACCGGGACGCGAACTTTTTTAATCTCATAAATTACGTTATCTGGTTGCCGGGCAACTCTCGGTGCTGTGAACACGCGTTAGCCCATTCGGCCACCCCGCCCCCCTTTTGTATCTAATGCTTTGACCACAAAGTGGGTCGAGTTGTCGGTGTAAGTAATAAAATATTATTGTAATAGTATTTAATTTGACTTCACCTCCTTTCCGTATTAAATGTACCATATAAATGGTACTATTAAGTCATCAACAAATGGAAATAGATGTTCACGGCTTCAAGGTATTGTATAAACAAATGTGTTTTTATACTACTGTAAATTGTATCTTTGAAGCTCTGTTTTTCAAAATTATAGTAAATTCATTTAGATGTACGGTTTAAAATCTCAATTTTTTTAAAATGTTTGATTATTAATTTAAAAATCATACTGATCCAAAAATAAAAATTCAAAGTTGACTTTGATGTTTTATTCGATTAAAAATAATAATCAGTCATTAAGTGATACAGTTTTATATAAATAATAATGATTAAAAATAATAAATATAATAAATAAAAATGAATAAAAAATTAAATAATAAAAATTTTGATCAGAAAATAAAAATCACCTTTCCACACAAGTCAAATTAAATATTAATGGGTATGTACACATTTTTAATATTATATTTCTAAAATCGCTGTAATTGTGCACAATTATAATTTCTAATGAATTTCATAAATAAAGATGCTCTATGGCCAATAGTTGATAGCAGCATTCTCTACCTACTACAAACTCAAAATATCACAGATATTACAAAAAAATATATATATTTTTGATTCAAAAAAGTGTTACTCAGGAATTATTATTATTGTTTAAAAAAAATATTGTTCAAAAATAATGATCAAGATATTATTTTTATCACTTATGATCAGAAATAAAAATGGTTCTTAATTAAAATCATGGAATGATTTTTAAAAATTTCAGATAAAATTTTGATCAGATTTGATTTTGATTTTTTTTAATTATCGATTTGAAATCCTGGTTAGAACCATTTCAAACCCAAGCCACGTATTGTTTCGGTAGTTTCAATTATTATTATACATAAAGAATTTAGGTCATTGACCGAACATGCGTGTACGTTTTGTTTAGATTTCCCCCTCCTCCTACTCTCCCCCCCTAATAAAAAGAGATCAGATCTGGAGAGCGTGCCGGATATCCTTCGATTGGATAATTAACACCCGTTGCCTTTGATCTCTTCCGTAATGTGCAGGAAACAACCGCTGTGTTGGCATATTCACCATTAACACAAATGGCTGATATGATGGTGAGTACTTTGCGATCCCGTCAAACAAACTGATAAGTTTTATTGAGAGTTCCCAGTCCTAATGTCAAACAGTATTAAGTATATTGTCAATATTTTATCTACAGTTAGGGAAACAAGGCCATGTTAGTACTCTTTCTTATCTATCTCATATCTCATAAACAAAACGTTAATGGACATACCTTCACAGGAATTTTATTCTAGTTTTAAGATTCTTAATTCATATTTTCTGTTGGGACACAATCCTCTCTCTCTCTCTCTCTCTCTCTCTCTATATATATATATATATATATATATATATATATATATATATATATATATATATATATATATATATATATATATATATATATATATATATATATATATATATATATATATATATGCATGTATTTATTTTATATCTGTGTGTGTGTATATTTATTATATATGCCTGAAGTGTCCACTCACAGGACTGTAATACCAATTTCAGAAAAACAAAAATCTCTAAAATGCATAACTAAAAAAAACAATAGGTAGATTCAAAATCAGTGTATACAATTCAATACTGCTATGTTCCTGGCCTCGCGTTTCTACGGCGAGTAGGGGGTTCCAGGAACCGCATTTATTTGTATTTAATAGTTATATTTGTATTCATATCGGTTCCAGAAGGGAACCGATCTACAGAAAAATATATTAATTAGGTATTTAAATGTTTAGATACCACAGACCCCCTACTGTAGTATCCTAGATTGAATCATATAATTTTTATTGGATTTCCTTTCTAAAGGTATCATGTTTTTAAATTTACTATTTTTTCTATATCTAACTGGTGGCATGCAAGGTAGATGGTAAAAGTACTACGTTGGTTTACTAACTATTATATTTACAAGCTTAAATAAAACCAAAAACATCTATATACAAAATAATAACTAAACCTATATACATAATGAATAGTTGAGAATCATACTAGAGGAGAATGTTTAGTGTTTGATTAAAGTTACATGTGTT
This sequence comes from Nezara viridula, assembly GCA_928085145.1. Taxonomy (NCBI): domain Eukaryota; kingdom Metazoa; phylum Arthropoda; class Insecta; order Hemiptera; family Pentatomidae; genus Nezara; species Nezara viridula. The sequence continues at coordinate 3,393,240 of OV725083.1, read as the reverse complement.
ATATTGATTATATTAATTAATGATGTATGGTTGCCAACACAAATTTACATTAGTATAACTTGTTAGTATAGCTTGTTACCACTTAGCTGGTCCTTCATAGTGTTTCTAGCCGTCATATCTGGATTCCCTGTCTCTGCTCTCCTTCAGCGTCTAGTCCGTCCATCTGCTCTCTCCGGCTGTCTTCGTCTTCCTCCCTCGACTCCTCCGCTTGAAGTCTCCTTAGCTGAGTCCCAAAGAGAAGTCTCCTCCTCTGAGTTCCAAAAGGAAGTCCTTAGTCCTCTGAGTCCCAAAAGCAAGTCCTTAGTCCCAATTCTCTATTTCTCACCTTTCTTCATCCCGCTCTCTTTTGGTAGTCTTTTTCCTGATTGAATTTGAATTTCCTGATTGATATTCCTAGCCTAAGGGATGACCACGCCCTCTCCCCCAGGCCAAGGTAAAGCAGCTGGTACAGATTTACATATTTCTGGTGGAAGGTGTGAAAAAGTCTTTCGGGATCCTGTTTAAACACTCAGTTGTCGGTCTTGGTTCTGTGGTTCTTAAAGGTTTTTATTACCACTTACAAAAGGTTGGGCTTGTGGGTCGTTACCCTCGTTCAGGTATCGCCAGATGTGGCCACTTATGATATTTATTTATACCTTTAAAATAATTAAATGAATACCACTGACGGTCTTTACAATACATAGCAATACACCAAACTTTTCTTTTACTGATGCGGTTTGGATGATTTTTATTTTATTTTATGAGAAATTGTGTAACCTTCTAAAAATCAAAAAGAATTCATCAATAAGATCTTGATACTACATTAGTCAGAAATAATTGCCATGATGATGATTAACTTATTTGGATTGAAACGTCGGCAGTGAAATAAACAAATTTAGATTGAAATCCATCGCCCTCGATAATTTTCTAAACAAACTTCTAAATGTTGATTAATATAATTTAATTCTTTGACTATTTATATAATGATAAATTAAAAAATAAATAAATTGCAATAAGTGATATATCTTACAGAATACTTTGTTTAAAAGAAATGCTTCCCTGTTCATTGGAATCCTACTAATGATAACTTCCTCTTGAAATTTACCAAAATAATTCTTATATCCCATTCCCTCCGACGCAACAATGGATTTTTGGCTTCGTCATAAGAGACTAGAGCAGAAGAGTTCGCCAAACACATATCCCCATCTTGAATTCCGCCTCTCTTCCCCTTCTCCTCCATACTGCTGAAATTAAAGAATTCTTATCTACGTCAATTCCTCTTTCCTTGCCTGCTAAAGCTGTCAAGTCGCTTACCATCACAATCCACGAAGGGTCTTGGGTTCAGTACTATGTCAGGCAGTACTGTTACAAGACCAACTGTTGTGAACTAAGATCATTGGGCCGACGCCACGTTCCAGGTTTTCCCCCTAATTGATTATTTAATTAGGAGTACCTAATTTTAGTAGCTTAGGGTACCCCAGGAGGGTCTCTCGACGGATTCGAATCTGGAACCTTGCGCTACCCCGCTCCAAAAACAGCTGTCAATCCCTCTGAGGTCAAATTCCTTATAAACAACCTAAAACCTCCTGGACATGATCTCCTTACTTCCCAGATCCTTAGACAACTTCCCTAAAAAGTAATTAATTCACAAATCTATACAATTGTATCCTCCGCACAACCCACTTTCCTCTGATGAGGATTCATTCCATAATCTTCCTCTTTCCTAAACATGGTAAACCTGTTATTAATAACTCATCCTATAGGCCAATAAGCTTGCTCCTAATACTCTAAAAATCCATCTCAATCGCATCCTTCCCATACTAGAATCTCAAAATAGTCCTTCCCGTCAGTTTGGATTCCGCTGAAGATATTCAGCTGTCTAACAAGACCTTCGCGTTGTTGACCACTTATCGATTGAACGGATTTGTCACGATGGCTTGCTTTTAAGCTAAAAACTCTTTTACCCCAATCCTTATACCTGGTTCTCAAATCCTACCTCTCTAATATATTATTATTATTACCAAATCAGCTTTTTATGTTTTTGCATGTTTTCGACTCTCTAATCCATTATGTTTTTCTCTTTTCCTGCTATTTATAATGTCATAACCCAAGAAAATTGTCTTAACCTTTTATACATTTTTATTAATTATACCTCTCTTTATCATATTCCCCCATCAAAGAACTTGCAGCCCAGTACCATTCCGATTTGGACGACGTGGTATATCTTATGAAATGTGGAGATTCTTACACTTTTATTCTATGCAGATGCTTCCTATCATAGCCTGTTATCATCCGGAACTCTGCCACAGCTTCGTTTATCGGCAAGTTCATGGGTACTCGATCTGCTTCATTAAGCAATTTTCTCCACTGCTTTTCCACAATACTGCTCTTTACAGATTCCATTAGTAGATTCTCGTTTGCTTTATATATTCTTTTCTGACTCTATGATATGATATTTCATTTACTGGCTGGTTCAATTTGGAACCTTTCTTCGCGAGTTTATCAGTCATTCCATTGCCATGGAGACCACTATGACTTGGTATCCATTACAATGAAAATTGGCACGTAAGAATCAATACGATTCACAAACAATAAGATATTTTTGGTAAGTGTGACAAGGCTTTCAGTGCCAATAAAATTGCTTTGACTTCGCTGTCAAAATTTGATGCTCATTTTTCGACAATTTTCGAAATAGCAAACAGTTATGAATAAGCTCCTTCATTGTGTGTTGCTAGTTCGGCAGACCCAATCGTTTCAAGATCCAATGATCTTAGTTCTTCTTGTATAACCCCTTATTTTCTTATGGGTTTAATAAGGTTGAGGTTATATGAAGCTGTTTTCACATGGAACTGAAGTGCCTAGGATTTATATAGGCTTGATATATTTCAGAAATGGACAAGAAAGTTCTTGAAGTAGTTTTGAAGAAGTTGGACAGGGAGTCTAGGGTCGCCTCTATCATAGATCTCCAGTCGGTACCAGCTTTACCCAAAGGAGAGAACTACACATCGATCATCTTGAGAGTAACATTGAAAGTAGTCTTGGGAAATGGAAGGTTGGCTAAGAAGTCCTTCATCATGAAGCAGATGATCACTGAAGGAACGGGAGGAGAATTCATGAAAGAGCAGAATGTAGCCAAACACGAAAGCCAGGTAAGCATTAACTTTACGTAATAATGGTTAAAACAATTATAAAGCTCGACATTACTAGAATAAAGGATTGGCATGGATGTAAATTACTTGATTAGTAATATTGATGATGATAGAATCATTTACAATAATAATATACTTTCAGATATATTCTGTTGTACACAAGGAAATGACTTATCTAATGGAAGAGTTCGAAGACACCGATGATCCTCTTTGGTGTAACTTCGTTCACTATGATCCACGCTTATCTTATATCCTTCTAGAAGACCTGAATGTAAATAAAAATAAAAATTAGTTTAATTAAGTAAAATTTAAAATTTGTAAAGTTTAATATTTTTTATTTTATATTCAGGCAAGTGGTTACAGTGTGGTTCCTAGACAGAAAGGTTTGGATTTAGACCACGCCATCCTCGCTCTCAGAGGTTTGGGGAGGTACCACGGAATGGCTAAGGTTCTCGAAGAGAGAGGAGTCATTTCCAAAGACACTTATAAGCCTAGTCAATTTTTCAGTGACACAAATATTATCAAAGCGTTACCTTACGCAGGTATTTTGAATGTTGCTAAGGCTCTTCAGGAGAGCTGGGGACCTGAATGGTAAGCTTTGTAATCTATAACTTTTTTTTTTTTTTTTTTTTTTTTTTTTTTGACCGCACCCTCGACTAATTCCTTCTCATATAACTTTTTTTGTTTCTATTAACTTTACGAACTTCGTAAATCTTTTGCGGTCTCAAATAGCCTTCTCCATCTCTGCCTGTTTTGAGATATTTCTTTCCAGTTATCTTTATGCAGCTCTATTGAATAGAATTTATAATCGCCGTCCAAACCCAGTCCCTTCAGATCGGCTTTAATGCAATCTTCCCACCTTCGCTTCGGTCTTCCCCTCGGACGCTTACCATTCGGCACAGCAAATATTAACCTTTTAGGAATTCTCTCGTTACTAAGCCCAACAACTTTACAAGCCCATTTGATTCGCCGCGATGAAATTACCTCAATTATATTACCCGGATACATCTCACGCAATTCGGCGTTGTGTAACCGTCTGAACTCTCCGGTTAACTCATCCTTCTTCGGTCCGAATATTCTACGCAATACTTTATTTTCAAAAACCTTAAGACGCTGCTCATCCCTTAATGTAAGCGGCCATGTTTCGCATCCATAAAGAACTGTAGGCAAGATAATTGTTTTATAGATTCTAATTTTTAAGTTTCGGGACAAGAGGCGCGAACTAAGTAGTTTTGTCACAGAAAAATAACAAGCATTCCCCGCCTTCAGTCTAACCTTAATCTCTTCTTCAATTTCGTTTTTTCTAGTTATCGTAGAACCTAGATACCTAAATTTATCTACCTGTTCAAACATATTACCATCTATATCGATATCACCAGTAGTATCGCCCTTTTTGCAGCTAACCATATATTTTGTTTTATCCACGTTTATTTCGAGTCCTAGTTCTTTGCCGGCTTTCATTAACGTTGTCGTATTTAGTTTTATAGTTTCAACGTCTTCGCTTAACAGTACCAGATCATCAGCATAGCCCAGCACGGATGTTGTCCCGCCCAGATCCAACCCTTTCTCGGTTCGCATTACTTCCCTAATGGCATGTTCTAATGCCAAATTGAACAGGACAGGCGAAAGAGAATCCCCCTGTTTTAAGCCCGAACGAACCTCAAATTTTTCGGACAAATTATTACCGATTCTAACATTATTGAGTGTCTCCGTCAAGCACATCCTGACTAGATTTACTAGTTTTTTTGGAATCCCCTGCTCGATTAGAATATTATACAGTTTCTGGCGGTCAATAGAATCGTAAGCCTTTTTAAAATCTATATACAGCTGGTGAACAATACCTTTATACTCCAATTTTTTCTCTAATATTTGCCGTAAAGAAAATATTTGATCAATAGTTGAACGATTCCGTCTAAATCCGCATTGGTAGTCTCCGATAATTTCCTCGGCGTATTCCGTGATTCGACTGGTTAAGATTAAAGTGAATATTTTATAACATACCGGAAGGAGTGAAATTCCTCGATAGTTATTACAATCCGTCCTCGGACCCTTTTTGTGAATCGGAATAAGAATAGATTCTTTCCATTCTTCAGGTAATTTCTCGTTCATCCAGATCTTTTTAACCAACCGATGTATTTTAGAAACTCCAGCTTCTCCGCATGCCTTAATTAGTTCAGTAGGATTATTATCGATTCCCGCTGCTTTATATGATTTTAAATTTCCGATAGCTACTTCAACTTCCTCTTTACTTGGTCCTTCTATTAACGGATCAGCACTCTGGTACTCAGAAGGAGGACACAGATCATAATTTCCCGTATTTAAAATATTGTCAAAGTGGTCCTTAAACTTATTCAATATGTCAACCGGATCGGTCAGAATATTGTTATTATCATCCCTAATTCCAGACGTTACGGGCCCTACATATTTACGTGATCTGTTTATACCTTTGTACATGTCTCTTACGTTATTTTCGATTCTATTAGTTTCTATTTCAATTATTTTATTTTTAAGATACTCCCTTTTTTTATTTTTGAGCAATTTTGTCGTTTCGTTCTTTGAGATTCGGAAGTATTCCAGATTGTCTTCGCTAGGATTATTTAGAGCTTTTAATTTAGCGGCTTTTCTTTTTTCACACATGTTTAAGCAATCTTCATCAAACCACAGTTTGTTATTCTTATTTTCCTTTTTTCCTAGACACGAGTTACCGACCGCTTTAATATTATCTCTGATCTCTATCCATAACTTGTCAATATCCTCGTGGTCCTCGTCAGGAAGCTCTAAAGCTTCAAACCTATTCTTAACATCTAGCTCGAATTGGTTTCTAATTGATGGATTTTTTAATTTTTCCAAATTAAAATTCTCAAAATCGAAACGGTTTTCTTTTCTCTTTTTTATATTAAGTTTTTGTCGAAGTTTCGCGATTACTAATTCATGATCCGACCCACATTCTGCTCCGCGATAAGACCGTACATTAATTATACTGCTTTGCCAGCTGTGTTGTATCAAGACATGATCGATTTGATTTCGTGTTTGCGAATCCGGTGATGTCCAAGTATATTTATGAATATCCTTATGTTTAAACGTCGTACTTTTAATTATCAGGTTTTTCGAGATGGCAAAGTTTATCAGACGGATCCCATTATCATTACTATATTCGTGCAAACTTTCTTTACCAATCGTCGGAATATAAACTTCTTCCCTTCCTACCTTTGCGTTCGCGTCACCTACAATTATTTTCATGTAGTTTCGTGGTAGTTTATCATAAACCCATTCGAGTTTATCGTAAAATTCACTTTTGACTTCATCGTCACTGTCTTCGGTCGGACAATGTATGTTTATTAATGCGATTTTAAACCAACGTCCCTGAAATGTAGCTACCGAAATTCTATCACTAAAGAATTGTACGTCCCTTAAAGCGGATAGTAATCTACGCCTAATTAGAAACCCGGTACCTAAACAATGATTCCCGCTTCCTCCGTACCAAATAGTGTACTTCCCTTCCCTCATCGAGCCCTCCCCTGGCCAGCGAACCTCTTGCAGAGCCACGACATCTAAATTGTACCCATTTATCTCATTCGCGACCGATTTTAGCCCCCCTGCTGTCTTTAAACTCCTTACGTTCCACGTACCAATATTTAAATCCCTATATTTCAACTTGCGCCATGAATCCCCTAAAGCAGTCCCCACCCGGAGACCCGAACGGGGGACTAGTTTACCTCCGGATAATGAGCGTTTTACCTTAGGGAGATCCATGACTTTTTGTGGTGTTTGGTGAACTAAAGATATGTGAGTAGGGCGTTCAATCCTACGTCACACCCTCCAGCAAGTCTGGTGGGCCCCTACCTCCAGCAAGTCTGGAGGTCCCCTCCCTCCAGCAAGTCTGGAGGGCCCCTCTCATTGTTGGTCAGCGAGTCCGTCGGACTTAGCCGGGAGGAACTTCCAAGGAAATTCCACCGACCATCCCCACATCCGCCACCCGTGGGACGCTCCCCATACGCGGTAATGAGCCCGCGCGAGGTTTATTATTATTATTAAAATAGAAAATAAAGGAGAATATTGCATTTAAGTTAAAAGTAAACAGATTGCAATAAAAGAATAAGGAATGAGTGTACAACAAACTAATAAAGATTAAATGTGATAACTGTAGGTTAACAGATAAAGAAAATGAATGTTAACGAATAAATAGATTGTAAATTGAATAAGTATTGATGAATTAAATCTAAAAAAAGAATAAGATAATATAATAATAAGATAACAGTGGATTACAAGCTAGTGGAGGTTACATTTGATTGTAAGTAAACAGATAACGGGACTAAAGGTTATGAAGTGAAGAAATTGAAAGATTAATAGGGTAACATTAGTGTGATATCTTTAGGATAGATTATTAAGTATAAATAACTCTATAAGAAAAATTAAAATATTTATTGTTGATGAGTATACTGATTTGCAGGGTAGAAACTGGAAAGAAACTGATGGTACCATTTGATCCATTTGCTGAAAAGTGGTCCAAAGCAGAAAAGGTTTATACTGAGACAAAGTTTACAGTTCTCATCCATGGCGATTGTTGGTCAAACAATATGATGTTCAAATACGACTTTCAGAAGCGACCAATAGGAGTGAAGTGAGTGATTATGTATAAATTTTATATTGCAAATATTTGTAACCGTCTTTGTTCTGTAAATTTCCGTTAATCTTTATCAGTCTCATTTTCTACACAATCTTTTTACTTCCACTTGTTAACCTCTCCATCCACTTGTTCATTCAATCCTTCCATATTTTTGAGTTCTTTCCCTTCCTGTTCAATCTTTACTTTGATTTGTCATATTATGTTCATGATTACATGAATAAACCACTAACTTCATTGTATTCAATATTTCCTTATCTTCATTTTTTGTGATGTGGATTAAATATCCCAGAAACTCAAGAGCAACTGTAAGCGAGGAAACTGTTCAACATTTAATTCTCTTTATAATGAGCTATTATTTATAATATATATTTAATATTATTAACTCTCCTTGTTGATGTTTTCACTTTTATCGTGTGGTCTAAAGCACACACCTTAATTTTTTCAATCTTTCCCATGTTTCGGGATTAAGTGGCCAAACTGCAAAAATGAACTAAGGATCTCAAAAAACTATCTGACTGTTTTTGGGATAGGAATTGGAATAGGAGTGTTTTCAATGTGGATGTGGATGGGGAATGTCTAATTTTGGGAGGAAATTATAGAAATTGACAGAGCGAGCAATAAAGGAGTTTTGGAAAGAAGCAGATCTGTGAGAAGGCATGTAAAGGTTAGAAGGTCGAGATCTTGTGGACAGAGAATGGACTGAGGATTTGAAGGTTGTAGGCGTAAGAAAGATGATACTTGTTGATGATTTGGTAGAGGAACGTTTTCATATAACGTAAATAATTCATAACAAAGAAAATCTTAAGGTGTGAATATCCCCTAATCAAAGCATTTTGCGGACATACCTTCAAAGGATATTTTTGTTCATTTTTGCAGTTTTTCCATTTAACCCTGAAACATCCTGTTTTAGATCTCTGATTCTAAACCGCTCCGGTTATTTTCCTCTCAAATCTTTCAATACATTTTTCTAGTGTCCAGGTCTCACCGCCATGTAATAGCTGAAGAGGTTTTGCGAAATTTCAATACCTTTGAAAGAGGGAAGAAAGCTTTGTTTGCACTCGTTATACCCTGTTTTATTTCCAACCGTTGGTCATTCATTGAGATTATTGTGAAGCCAAAGTATTTGAATTTGCCTACTCTTGGGAACGATCTTCCTACATCGTAGATACTGAAATGCGAACTTATGTTGCTTTTCCTGATTGTTATTATTGTTTTCAGATTCTTGGACTACCAAATACCCCAATATAACACCCCATGCATGGATGTTACCAATTTCCTTTACCTCGGTATCCAGCCATCAGTACGTCGAAACAACTACGAACTCCTGCTGAAGACCTACCACGATTCCTTAGTCAGAACTTTAGAAAAGTTTGGATTCACTGGTGCCAAACCAACTCTTGAAGAAATAACTGATACAATGAACCTACTCGAGTTCTTCGGAATGGTGCTTTTTGTCTCCATATACCCTGCTCTGATTTGTTCATCGACAGAAGGTTTCGACTTAGAGAAGATCTTTTCAAATGATGAAGAAGGAGGTTTGAACAAAGACATTTTAACTGAGCCTGGAATGGTTGAAAAATTAGGGCCTGATATTATTGATTTTGTTGAGAGGTTCGTCCCTACTCTGAATTAAAATTTTTAAATTTGTATAGGGTTCTTGCATTAAAACAAATAAATATTGAATTGAATTGAATACAAACAAAAAAATAGTCTGGAATGATTGTATATTTAGAGCCAAATATAATATTTGTTCTCTTATACTTTCCTATTCAACAAATATTTCAGACATTCGTCAATGAAAGAGAAAAACAATTGTGTGTATAGGTGTATTTATATTTATATGTGAATAAGTAATTTATAAGAAAAGTGTACTGTAATACACTAATGAGATATCTACCTCTAACTAATAAAAATTGTTGAAGTATTTATTAGTATTTTCTTCGTTAAAAGCACACAAAAAAATGTTTGAAAAAAAAACTTATTGAACAACCATAAGTGAATCTGTTTAAAAAAAAAAATTTAGAAAACCACATTTAAATAATTCATTACAGCAGTTAATAAGATCTAAAGTGAATATTTTTTTGAAGTTTGTAAGAAAATGTAATGTATAATAATATTAAGTATTAGAATAATTGTACAAATAAATATTTATTCAAATAAAATTATTATTTTTTTCATATTAATTAACCTCCATCGTTTTTTAAATTTTATATGAAGATTTTTAATATAATGCGTTTCAGAACTCATATTCTTCTCCTTCCTCGATTGCACAAAAACCCGTAAAAAGTCCTAGCTTCCTCCAACAGCAACTGCCATACGTCTCTTTTCTGTGCCATTATCATCCAGTTTCACTAATTCACTAATGTTTTGTGGCCTTACTCCCTAAGTGTATATTATACGGTAAAATTTATAATAAAACTTTTGAAAGGTAATTAAATTACCAACAAAACAAAAGAAAAAGCATTGGAATCGAATCTGTATTAGCGATAATAAAGAGTATTTTATTTTCTACACATGTTTTAATTTATTTCACATGTTTTCCTACCTATGCTAACTAGGTAAGAAAAGTATTGCGATCGGTTCAAAGTTCCGACTAGCTGTTTTCGACGGATATATAAGTTTCAGAGATCCCTGAGTAGGAAAACTACTTGTCTGATAATATGTCCAGAGCCAAAAGTAACGAAATTCCTTACGAAATTATATAAAAATCCTTTATTTCGGACTAGCTATTCAATTTCGTATGTAAGAATACGGCTCTAAGCAGTGAATGAGAGAAAAAAGAAAAGTAAGAACATCTGTTTCCGCATCACACAAGTTTTCTCTCGACTATTTTTTTATTTTATTTTATTTTTTATCTTATGCCTTAATCGTCTTGAGCTCTTTCGGTCATGCGATTAACAATACTAGAGTGTACTGATTTTTTTATGATAATCTACCACAAGCCTGTTTACATTGCTTTAGTATATCTAATGAAATCATACTTAAATCTTTTCTTTGATCAATTTCCAGGAAAACAAATTCAATTTTTTTTTCTTAATGGACATATTTAAGGATATAAAAACTTTTCTGAAATAGGTAGGAAATTCGTATGGGTGGGCACATAAGATTTTTTTTATTAAAAAATGTCCAAAAGCTTTTATCTTTACCTTCTAAGGACTAAAAAAAAAGTTAATTTCGAATTAGCTTATGAAAACAATATTAATTAAAATGATACTAATTCAACTCTTGATGAAGGGTCTTAGTTTCAGCAGTTTCCCCAACTATTCTCAAACGCCCATTTTTGCTTTAATCTAATAAAAGGCAATGTTATCTTTGTGGATTACGTTCTTGAAAATAAATTTTTGAGACAATGAATTTATCGAACCGGACTCGTACCGTCCTGGTTGGGGAAACAACAGAAAGATAAAAGCTCAGACCCAATGAAAAATTGTGATCTGAAGTATGAATGATATATGTATATATAAAACAGCTGATCCTCTTCAAGGTCACAGATTCTGCTCGGAGAGAGCGACCGGTGGGGTTATAGTGACCGTGAACAAGTTGTGAAGGCAACACTTGTAAATAAGGTAGGCTATTTTATTTATATTATTATTATTTATTATTTACAGTATTATATAGATTAAAAAATAATCGTGAACAAAAAATAGACGTCTACTGTAATAGGCGTTCTTTTCAAAATCAACTAGGGAAGGATATTAGTGTTGTCCAAATGCAAGACCGAGACGAGTCCTGGTCTTGCAAAGTCAGTCTTGGTCATGGTCTTGGTCTTGCTCAAGAGTCTCGCAACAGTTTTGCAATTACTTATTAGCTTATTACTATAGAAATATTACTGTATTTTGTTAGTTAGGAGAAACGTAACGAAGCCCGAATGAAAAATTAGAGGAGTTAAATGCAAAAGTATATTGGTTATACCAATTATTTACGAACAGTAAATAAGATTTTCAAGTAGTAGTAACTATTTTGTCTTAATTTTTATTTAAAAAATCGATTTTTTTTTACCAGTCCTGGTCTTGGTCTTGCAACAGTTAGGCGGCCTTGGTCTTGGTCTTGCACTTTGCAAGACCAAGATCGAATTTGGGTAACACTAAAAGATATGGACTTGGGGTCACCTATTACAATAAAATATTTAGTCAACAAGTGTGGGTGTTATTAGTCAACAAGACATTAACCCCGTGTCCGACCGTTCTTGTTAATTCCGCCCTAGGAGCCGATAAAAGTAAATATTTTATAAAATTGTAGATGATAAATATTCGGGACGAAGTCATTATAAGACTTTTATTAGTGCCGACGTTTCAAACCAAACATGTGGGTCATCATCAGTGCTGATAATTTTTTTAATTCAATCAGAGATATAATATTAATAATGAAAAAATATAGTGATTGATACATGAATCTTAACTAAAGTTACAATACAAATGAAATGTGTAGAAATTAATACAAACCAAAAACAATGTATACAATTCATTTATATAAATTGTAATATTTTCTCTTACTAACCGTGGTTCGAGCACTGAAGATATTCAAGTACTAATAAATTTGTTAGGTAAGTTTGAGAGGTCAGGAGAGAATTTCCTAATTGCTCTTTTTCCGATAGAAAAAGGTAGAAAAACATAGTTAGAGGGGGGGGGGGGAGAGATGTAACATTTCTGTTAATCTCGAACTACGCTTAGTATGAAAAAATATTACAATTTTTATAAATCAATTATATACATTATTTTTAGTTTGTATAACTTTCTACATATTTCATTAGTAATATTTGTATTGTAATATTAGTTAAGATTCATGTACCATCAATCAATATATTTTTTTCATTATTAACCATTATTAGTCGTATAATATTATATCTCTGATTGTATTTTTAAAAAATTCAGTCCTGATGATAACCCACATGTTTGGCTTGAAACGTTGGCACTAATAAAAGCCTTATAATGACTGCGTCCTGAATATTTATCACCCATGATAACATTGTTTTATCAGATTGTCTATATGTACATGTTTTTTGTTTTTTTAATTTCGGACAAAATTAGGAAACCATGCCTGGTTTTGTGGATCTAAACTAGCTTTCGATAACCGTTCAGTCTAAACTTAATAAATTATTTCCCACAAATGGCCTTTTTGGCCTAAGATCGTGCAACTTTTCTTTTAACTAGAATTTGCAATTTTCATAATAGGTTTTAGAACTGAGAAAGCCAATCTTATGGATGTCGCGACTCCAAATGATAATAATATGAACACAACTGTAAGTGAGAAACTCAAGAAATATCAGGAATTGGCAATTAAAATAAAATAATTATACTATTTGGAGAGCCCAGTGAAAACGCCAATCGTGATATCAACAAATTGACTGATTCCAAAGACGGTTGCAGACAGTTCTTTTGGATACGACCAGAATAGTAAGAAAGTTCTTAATGTAGGTGATTGGACTCAGGTGTGTCCAGAAGGGGATTTCATGGCACAAGTTGCGCCATCAAAATTTATGAGGGGGGCACATATTGACAGGGTTGTGAATTTTCAAAATGAAAAGTTTCAAACCAAAAGATAAATGGAAGCATGGAATAGACCGCAGGATGTGTAATTGTATATAATCTACGAACAATAAAATTCTACTTTCGTTTGCACTGTTTTTAAGAAGCAGAGAGTAATAAAATATCCTGGGAGAGGCTTATCAGCCTTGGGGGGGGGGATCCCTGGTTGGTCTTGTTCCCCTCCTGCAGCTCCAAATTCCCAAAAGCAAGTTAAATAAAGAAAATAATAATAATATGTATTTATTTGATATAAAAACGAAATTGCTTCTATAATAAATAAATTATTTTTCTCTATCAATTATTGCTGTTGATGTAATTATTTTCGTTTATGTAGATAAATCAATTATTATTTTATTAATATTATTAATTTATGTTATTAAAAAAATTATCTGCAGATGGCCAACTAGTTATTACTGAATCACATTATATTTTTTTTTTGTTCTTATGTTTTATTCATCTATTATTATTATTACTGTTATTTTTATCTATTTTCGTACTGCGTATAATGTAACACACTAAAATTTCCCATGTAGTAAAACATTTATTCAGTAAATAACAATAAATTTTATAACTTGTTGGGGCTACTTAACATTTGTTGCTAATAGATTTATATATCTTCCATACATTATAGAAATGGATAAAGAGGTTCTTGAAGTAGTCTTGAAGATGTTGGACAGAGAGTCGAAGATCGCTTCTATCATAGATCTACAGTCGGTACCAGCATTGGCCAAAGGAGAGAATTATACATCGACCATCCTGAGGATAACAGCGAAAGTGGTCTTGGGCAATGGAAGGATAGCCAAGAAGTCCTTCATTATGAAACAGATAATCACTGAAGGACCAGGAGGAGAATTTATGAAATTCCGCGACGTAGGTAAAAAAGAAAGCCAGGTAAGCATTCACATTACGTAAAAAAAAACTTGTACCACTAAAAACCATGAACGGTTTTGGGTTTAGTATTGTTTCTTGGTCAACGTTTGTGCAAGGAGGTGGTTTGACCGGTTTTTAGTGTTATATTTGTTTTTGTTTTATATATCTGTGCACCGAAGGTAAATGACACGGTGTCCATCTTTTAAATAAATAATTTAGTAACTAAGAAACAAATTTTAATATTTCAAAGTTATAGAATGTTGACTCCCCTGAACGAACAAAAAAATATGACAGGGAGTACATTACTTCCGTATTCTGTTCTGAACAAAAACAAAAGTAGACCTGATCTTCTTTACCTCCGGACACGCAGTAATAACATTTACAAATGACTGTTCAGTCTCATCCACAACTCACAAAAAGTGGTAAGTGCGCCTAAAGATGTTTTCACTTCGAAAATTCAACATTACTTGAACAAAAGATGGACGTGTATGCAAATTACTTGCTAAATAATATTGATGATGGAAAAAATATTTCTATTCACTAGTGTTCGCCCAGTCGAAATTCGACCATAGCCATTAAAAATTTGAGGAAAATATATAATTAAATAAAGAGTAAATCACGATTCAAAAATCCTCATTTATTAATACAAAGAAAATTTTAATTTCAATTAAAAATCGAGATTAAGTCATTTAAAATTATTTATAAGTAATACAAAATAGATTCATTCAAAAATATTTAATTTTCTTTTTAATTTATATGTGTTATTATCACAATAAATTAATGATATGATTAAGCAAGTAAAAAATTAATTTAAATTAGCAATTTAAATTCACTTTAAATCCATTTTATTCAGAACTTCTTACCTTGAAAATTTTACGTAAATAATGTTTATTTTTCAATTCCAGTGAAAATTGGTAATTGGAGATTTATCGAGGTGCGAATCTCAATTTTGTTCCTTCTTGAAAAAATATTTGAACCCACTTCACTCCTACGGCCGCTACGATATCTTTTATCTCGGAGATAATTGTTATCAATTTCGATGATTTTTATTTTTTTTTATTTTGTAGGAAATTCAGTAAGCTTTCAAATAAATATTGGTATTATCGATGAAAAAATGTGTACTTTTTGAGTTATTCGCAAATAAAATACTGAGTTCATCATAAATATGTATGCAGCTTGTTTTCGGGAAAGTATGTTAAATACATAAACTATAAAGGTTTCAAGGGAAAGACTTTAGCCAAGTTTCATTGAAATCGTTGAAGCCCCATTGGCGCTACAGTCTAAAGCAAATAACGTTTTTGACCGCCATTTCGAAAGGAAAGGCCCGATGATAATGAAAAAACTTCTAAATATTATTGTGACGATGTGTCAAAATTTGAAAGAAATCGGTGAAGAATTTTCTGAGATAAGCCGTTTTGAACAAACCACCATTTATATTTTTGTTTACACACTATTTAATATTTTTATTTATTGATAACACTAAAGCTCGTCAGTATCTATTAAACAAAAAATGAAGTAAGAGAATCTGTTGAATAGTAGAGGAGTAAAAGGGGCTGAACTGATTTGGGTTTGCCTATTTATATAATGATATATTTTCAGATATATTCTGTAATACACAAGGAAATGACTTATCTAATGGAAGAATTCGAAGACACCGATGAAACTCTTTGGTGTTACTTCATTCACTATGATCCGCTCTTATCTTATATCCTATTAGAAGACCTGAATGTAAATAAAAATAAAAATTTGTTTAATTAAGTAATATTTAAAAGTTGTAAAGTTTAATATTTTTTATTTTATATTTAGGCAAGTGGTTACAGTTTGGTTCCTAGACAGAAAGGATTGGATTTGGATCATGCCATCCTCGTTCTCAGAAGTTTAGGAAGGTACCACGGGATGGCAAAGGTACTTGAACAGAGGGGGATCATCTCCAAAGATGACTATGAGCCAAATGAATTTTATACTAATCCGAAACTTATCAAAGCGATACCTTACTCAGGGATTTCGAATGTTGCTAAAGCTCTGCAAGAGAGCTGGGGTCCTGAATGGTAAGCTTTTAAATCTATGTTTTTTTCTGTATTTATTCTTGTTTTTTCTGTTGTTATCAAAGACCTCGTAAGTCTTTTGCCACCTTGACCAGCTTTCTCCAGCTCTGCCAATCCAGTTATATTTATGTAGGAGTATTGTATTGATCGGTACTTGGCTTCTTATCTGTGGTTCTGAGGTCTTTCGGCACTCAGTCTTTTTGATAGATAGATAGAAAAAAAACTTTATTCTAGAATGCCAAAATGTAGAATTATAAAATTGTACAAAAGAATAGAATACTACTGGCCTAAAAGTTTGAAACAATAAATAAAATTGATAAATAATCTAAAAAGTAAAATAAATAAACTAAAAAGTAAAGAAAACATTACGTAAACAAGCTATATACAATACAGATAAAACTATGAACAAAACACTTAAAACTATGAACAAAACTATATATATAAGGGTTGAACAACATAAACATACACTTTGAGAAATGAAGAACGAAAAAGAAACAGAATAAGTTCATTTCATAAAAAAACTTTAATTGTATAAAGTTAATTATAATTGAATAAACAAAAATGTATGTGTTGAAATTCCTGCTTCGATAGTAGGAAATGCATGTACTATCTCTTACCAAGTATTATCATATGATTATATGATTGCTACACAATACATTAATAGGTATCTGACTGTTTTTGGAACAGGAATTGGAATAGGAGGTTTGCCGAATTTTGATCGGGAGGGAATTCCAAAAGTTGACAGAGCTGGCTATAAAGGAGTTTTGGAATGAGGCAGATCTATGAGAAGAGATGTATAGGTCAGAGGGTCGAGATCTTGTAGTGAGGGAATGGATTGAGGACTTAAATTGGAGAACGTTGTAGGCATAAGAAGGACGATGATCGGTAATGATTTGATAAAGGAATGTAATAAACAGTTCGGTCCAATGGAACCGTTCTTCGGACCGGAGCAAGCGGGCTAAGAGGCTTCCTTGAAAGTGGTGTTCCAAAGAAGAAAGCAGTTGTTGGTACTTGGAAGAAGTGCCCAGAAGAGACCTCGAGATGAAGGCGTTATTGCGTTGTTACCTTCCTTCTAATTCGTGCTATTTTATCCTGAACCAGGATACAATCCTGCCCCGCTGACCTTGAATTTTGGCGCTCGCCGGGCAATCTATATTTCTGTTGAAATTTATTTTCTAATCAACTATACGGAGTGTCTCATTTCTTAATGACCAAACTCTGGGAGGCGATTTTAGACAAAATGCATGATGGGTAGATTCCGAACTAAAAAGGATTTTTCAAAATTTATTTATTGAGTATTACAACAATCTGTCACTTGGGTATTAGTTATAGTGAGTTACTATAACATTCACACTATATATTAAAAAAATATGTATATAAACCAAATAGAAACAAAATAACAATAAATAATAATCAAAAAGTATATATAATAAATAAAACGAGAAGGAGTTGATCATGGGTGCGGTCAAATAAATACTGAATTATAAAAATAGTATTATTTAATTTTTTTGCCGACGTTTCGACCCACCTTGCAGGTCTTCATTAGGGCTACAAAAGATAGAAAATATAAGAGGTACATGGTGAAAATAAAATAAATGAATATAAGTGGATATAAAATAAGAAGAAGTTGTCTGATAAAGAAATAAAAAGATGATATCAGAGAAATAGTGTGTTTTCAAAGAAATAGTGGTTTTTTTTTAATTAACTCGTAAATACCCACTCGCTTTCCACTTGAATCGTAAGATAATTAGAGCACGAAGTCGAGAAAAAAGGTGGCCTGCAAAAATATTGGACCGTTTGGCCTTTATAACCTCGTTATTTTGACAATTTGGGAATGGGGGTCACGCCAAACGGCTCAATGTTTTTGAAGGCCACCTTTTTTCCCAACTTTGTGTTCAAGTCGGATTAAAGTGGAAAGCGAATGGGCATTTACGATTTATTTAGGCTCTAATTAAATAGACAAAGTTTATCGACCTCCAGGTTTAAAACGCTCCAATTCCGAGAATTTTAGTAAATAAAATATTTGTATGTTACGATGAAATGAAGCTATACGAAGTTTCTGTCGGATGTTAATAATTTGATAAAAAGGGGCCTGTACCACGGACTTTAATCGCTTTCTGGCTTAAGTCGTATTGGGTTACCAATTTCAATTCTTTATCAGTGGTTAAAGTCATTGAATCTTCTCCAGAAGACTATCTCTGATATTTCCTTTTCCCATTCCAAGCACAAACTGATCTAAAATCCTACCATCTAGATCCAAGATGTATTTACAATTGTCTGACAAAACTCGATTTCTTCCTAACAAATCATTTACGCCTTCTTTTGATTCCCGTGTCGAATAATGAAATTTATATCTATCGGCATAAACGAGCTGTTCCTGCACAAAATGAAGATCGAATCGTGGCAGAAGCTCAGATTACTTTAAATCGATAGGAGCTTTTGGAACATACTCATTAGAAAAAAGATTAAAAGCATCTTATGTTGAGGCATTAAGAAAAATAGCTTTTTTCGTTTCGTCTTCCGTGGTAGTTGTCGCATAATAAAACGCCTGTTTAGTCAACTAACTCTCATGAGTTCTTAATAGGCAACGTTCAAATTATGTGGAATATTGTACTTATTTATGGAGTGGACTGTATTTTAATGGATTGGTAGGTTATACGAATTGTGCAAAAACAGCTTACCATTTTTATGCCGGCTTAAAACAACTTTACCTGAGGGCGCTCTCGGAGCATCTTTTCTCTCTGGCTCTCAGTGCTGGAATGGATTGAGCGAATCAGCGCTCGTACGGATTAAGTGTTATCTTTTAGATCTTCTGATCTGCCCCCACCACTCGGCGTACCGAGAGAATTTTAAACTATTATCGCTCAAACAACATATTCTAACCTTGGCTTATAGTGGCTCCATTCATGTTTGAGAGAAAACTCCATTATTTGTCCCAAATACGCAAATACCATATCTTACTTACCTTCCATGTACTAAATCGCGTGATTTTAAATTGTAATGTTCAATAATTCCACAAGAATCTTTAATTAACACTTTTATTTCATATTTTTTATAACAGTCAAAAACCAAATAGAACCATCAGTGTGTACCAAATAGTAAAATCAGTGTTGCCACCAATCCCTGCAAATATCTTGATATAATTAAAAGTCATTCTGCCTATTACTCTGTTGGCTGATTTCGGTAAACAGTATTTTGTTTAAAAAATAATGAACTAAGCACTAATAATAGTGCTAATCATAGTTAATCAGTATGATACTTTACAGGGTAGAAACTGGAAAGAAACTGGTGATACCGTTTGATGCATTTGCTGATAAGTGGTCTAAAGTAGGAAATATTTATACTGAGACAAAGTTTACAGTTCTTATCCACGGCGATTGCTGGTCAAACAATATGATGTTCAAATATGACTTTCAGAAGCGACCAATAGGAGTGAAGTGAGTGATTATATTTATTCAAAATATTTTTTATTTTTAACATTCTTTTAATTTTCTTTACTATCCTTTTATTTCGATTTATTAAGCTAGGGATGAGCAAATTCTTGAGGTTTTTCCAAATTAAAGATTGCGTAGAATGTTCAGACCGAAAAGGATTAGTTAATTAAGGAATTTAGATGGTTACACAACGCCGAATCGCGTGAACTGTATCCGGTTAATTTAGTTGAGGTGAATACATCGCGGAAAATTAAATGGGCTTGTCAAATTTTTGGACTTAGTATCGAAAGAATTCCTATTTTCTTCCTTCCTAGGAAGAATTCCTATTGAAAGAATTAATATTTGTTGTGCCGAATGTTAAACGTCCGAGGGGTAGACTGAAGGGAAGGTGGAAAGATTGCGTTAAGAGCGATCTGAAGGGACTGGGTTTGGACGGCGAACGGTGGAGGGAGGTGTGTAATAAGCGATTGGTGGTGTCGGCATCGAACCTTCGCGTTCGCTAAGCCTTTTATTATTATTACTTTTTCATCCACTTATTCGGTAATACGTAATATTACATTTTTTTTTTTTTTTTTTAATCTTTACCTAAATTTGTCATACTATATTCATGACTACGTAAATCAACCATACACTTTATTGTATTCAGTATTGTTACCAGTACTGATTTAATTTATTTGAAACTATATACTATTATAGTTACTTTCTCTATATTTGAATGTCCTTATTTTTTTTTTTATTTACTGTGTTAATTTTTTTTATATTTATTTATATCAATTCTTGTTCTTTCTAGGCCTGATGAAGACCTGCATAGTTAGGTCGAATCGTAGGCTTTTGAACTAGTTTCCACTAATTTATCTTTTTTTTTATGACTGTCATTCCGGACAGTTTAAAAAGATTTCGCATTTTATTTTACTTCTTTCAACTACATATATAAGTCATCGGATTTATCAATACTCTTTAAACATTTTTTAAAGTTTATAAATACTATTGATTTTTATTAAATTTTGTTTTTAAATAATTATTATTGTATTTAGTTTTTCGGAACAAAGATGGAACGGAACGAGAATTTGAACGAATTCCAGTGGTGGATTATATACCGTTCCAAATTGTATTCGGAACTGCCCATCCCTAGTCATTAGATATTGATAGAAAAATAATTGAAACCAGTTCTTTATTTGTCTTTCTCCAGTATGCGTTATTATTGCTCTGGTTATTGAGCGGATAATCTTTTTTTTTTTCTTTACTTCTTTCCAGAATGATGGTTAGTGTTCACTTCTCTTAGCCGAAGATCAGAATTGGCTTTATCATAGTTTTGTACATCCTTTGAGATTTTTAGAAACAACCTTACCTTTAAAATCTATCTTCAACCGCTGATGAGTGCTTTGAGGTTATTATGGAGATCCTCTAAGACGAAATTGTCAAAATTAATTATTGCTTAGCCTGATTCTTTTGATTTTTTTTTCAGATTCTTGGACTACCAAATACCCCAATATAATACCCCATGCATGGATGTTACCGATTTCCTTTACCTCGGTGTCCAGCCATCAGTACGTCGAAACAACTTCCAACTCCTGCTGAAGACTTACTACGACTCCTTGGTCAGAACTTTGGACAAGTTCGGTTTCACTGGTACCAAGCCAACTCTTGAAGAGATAACTAATACAATGAACCGACTCGAGTTTGTCGGACTTGCGAAATTCGTCTCCATATATTATGGTCTTACCTGTTCATCGGCAGAAGCTTTTGATCTGGAGAAGATTCTGACAACTGATGGTGAAGAGGGATTCAATGAAGATATATTAAGAGAGCCTGGAATGATCGAAAAATTAGGACCGGATATAATTGATTTTGTTGAGAGGTACGTTCCTAGTCTGAAGTAAAATTTTCTATTCAACACAGTTCAAGTCAAGTTCAAGTTTGAACTACATTCAATCATTCATGAATTTCTTCATTCATTCATGAATGAAGCTTGAACATGAATTGAACTCCAATTGTACAACTGGCTCTAAGAAATACCCACCTATAACTAATAACCGATATTAAAGTGTTTATTAATTGTTGTTTCATTGTTAAATAAAATGATTGAACGTGGAATGATTGAAACATTAGAGGTAGATAAGTTTGATTTTTTTGACGGGTATATTCTTTGTCTAAAGTAAAATTTTCTGTTAGGTTATAATCACCCGTCAAAGTATCAGCTGTTTGATTATAACCTTCCTTATTTGTACAGCGTTTGTACGAGTAACCTCTTTTTTGTACGTGGTTATGACTTTTTGCTGATTTACACAAAGTTATATTTTTATGAATGAAGTTTAGATTTATTTTACAATTATTTTTACTGTTTTATTTATATTAGTATGTAATACTTATCTTCTGTTGTTTTATAGACAAATAAATTGTAATTATATCTTTTCAAATTATAGTGTCATTATTATTTCCTTCATAAAACCATGATTGCTTTTATATGTTTTTATTTTTTTAATTTTCTTGAAAACAAAATAATAAAAAAATTGTCACCGTCATTTTAAAAAAATATTTACGATTTTTACGGAGTATAAAATAAAATATAAGAAAGTATATCCATTATTTTCTTCAACAAATCTATGATTGTTACATAATTCATTTAAACAGTTCTAAGTAAGCAAAATAAAAAATAATATTTATTAATTTCAATTATGCTACGCCTAGTTTCGAATTTCGACGAAGGCATAATAATGTGTTTTCCCTTTATTTTTAGTATAAAAAATTTATATTTTTTTTTCAATTTTTATAGAAAGTTTTCCAATAGTTTCTAAAAATATATACAGTTTTTTATGTATTTAATTTCGTGTCTCAAATTGAGCTAATTTTACTTCTTGACCCACTATCTTAAAAAAAATAATCTAAAAAGGCTTTAAAATATATGACGAAAGGTAGTAAGCATAGCTCTGATCTAATTTTACTTTTAAAAAACAACAACATGAGAGTATTTCTGGATTCTGCTCCAGTATTTGATATAGTCTGGAATCAGAAACTTGTTTAACTAAAGTTTATAGTGTTTCCTAGCTACAACTCATTCTTCAGCACTATCTTAGTTACAGAGTTTTCTCTATTGACGAAGACTCAGAACTTTATTCTATTAAACAGGAGTTCCTCATGGGCAGTGATTTTATACATCATCAACACAACGCACAAGATACACCAATCTTACTTATTCCCACATACTTTACAACATCATCTAACATAACTAAATCATTGTCATGATGTCAATTGGTCAGTTCGTCTTAAGAAACGACTTATTGGAAATGATTAGTGATTAAATTGCACATCCCATAATATAGAAAAATGAAGTGAAGGAAGGAAGAGAAAAAGCTCTTTTATTGTTATTTGTTTACCAAGATATTTACGTTGTTTGGGGAAAGTGTAAAGTCGCCTTTAAATGAAAATAGGAAAAACATCGAATTAGTTTTATATGTGTGTATAATATTAATTACTTACTTAACTGATATTGGACCTAATCAGAAAGTCCGATTTGAACATCAAATTGTTTCCAGCTATCATCTTGATTGAGGACAATGAACTCAGTCTCATTTGCTTAAAATATTTGGTTGAGTTTTTCAGCAGATATATTAATATATATTCAGCAGTTAGCAAAAGATATATTGAGGTTCTTGCTTTCCCTTACCTGCAAAATAACATATTTATATATTATTACTAAAAGATTTCTTTGTAAGTACGTCATATAAGTTTATACATATAATACATTTTAGACGACAATGAAAAACATATGTTGGCAAGCCGCCACTCCTGCAGTGGAATATCTTTTTCATATAGAATTACAAGGGTTTAAAATTTCTTTCAGTATATCACTTTTAGATCTTCTGATCTGCCCCCACCACTCGCCGTAACCATAGAATTTTGAACTATTTTTGCACAAACAACAATATTAATTGCCATAACTTTTACCCCTGCAGAATAAATACTACTGAATTTACTGAGATTATATTGTATCATTTACTAAAATTATACCATATCTGTTTGTTTTTTTTTTGTTAATTAAAAAATCTTTTATCCGAAGTGGCTATGGGATAATAGAGTTATTTTCCTTTATTTAACCTTTCAATAGGTTTTTAGTTCGTAAAATGATATAGAAATAGCCTCCTCAGGTTTTGCTTCATCTCAATAAAAGACAAAGGTAAAGAGAACAAGGGGGTTTATAGATTTTGTTCCAGGCAATACATTGTTAAGACAGTCGGACTCGTATCGTCCTGGTTTAATAGGGGGAACAACAGAAGATAAGAGCTCAGACCCAATGATATAATTCAGATTATTCTTCAAATTGTTTGTGTAATAAATTAGAAGTGTTCTCAGCTGAAGTATGTTTCATTTATATAAAATGGCCGCGGTGCTACAAGGTCGCACTCTGCTGGGAGAGAGGGAACTGTGCGGGAACAGTGATAGTGAATAGATTGTAAAGCCATTTGGAGGCGCGGATAAGGTAGGAGTCCATTATTATTTATTTATATTCTTTGTTTTCCACACTCCGAAAACACTCTTAGAGTAATGTTGCCCGAAATCGGTCTTGGTCTTGCAGTTTATAAGACCAAGACCGCCTAATTGTCAAAAGATCAAGACTGATAAAAACAAAAAAAAAAAATCGTTTTCGTAAATAAAAATTAAGGCAAAATATTTAGTAATACTAGAAAATTTTAGTTGTTTTATTTAAAGAATTGGTAGAACCAATTATATTTTTGTATTTAACTATTAAAATTTTTAATTCGGGGCTTAGTTAGGTTTCCCTATTTTAAATATGTTCGTTTTAATGAACATATTTAACATTGAAAAATATTGTTTGAAATCTATAGTAAAGTCATGTGAGTAGACACACCAGATTTTTTGTGTGTGTTTCAACTGCCTCCCGCAGTGCCACATCTTACGCCCTGAAGACGACCTGCAAAGTGGGTCGAAACGTCGGCAAAAATTAAAACAATTTATATATTTTAATTTTTTTATTTATTTGACCGCACCCTCGACTAACTCCTTCTCATATCATATCAACGGTCAACCATCTCTACATCACCAGATTTTTTATTTAAATAATTGTTGACATTGTATAGATTGCTTTTAATATAAAACTTACATATGCCCAATCATCTAGTTCGTAACCTTTCATCCAATATAATTTCTGACAACCCTCCGAGGTGTCTGAAAAGAAGATGGCTAAGGGACCTCCTAAATTAATTTGTCTTTGAAGTGTTACCAATGAGTAGCTTCTTCACCAGTACTTCCATGTTATATATTCCTATATCAGATTTAATAGTTGTATATTATTATTATTATATATATTTACAGTTGTAAATTTTAATAAAATAATATAAAACCAAAAAAAAAAAGAATATTTTCTATACATATAGTGTGAATGTCATCTCACTAAAATTATTGTCCATGTTACAACAATTACTTGTGGGTTGATGGTTGACTGTAGTGAATAATGAAGAGAGATAGTTGGGATGACCAGTCAAAAATAAAAATGGCAAAAATAAATAATAATATTAATTTTAACATTTGCCAACGTTTCTCATACCTATAGTTATATGGTTCTTTTTTAATTTAAGCCTTGATGAAGCCCTGAACTTCGGATCGAAACGTCGGCATATGTTAAAATAAATATTATTATTTATTTTTGCAGTTTTTATTTTTGACTGATCACCCCCAACTATTCTTCTCTTCATTTACAATAATTACTATATTTCTCAATAAATTAAAAATTAAAAAAAAATTTTAAATACTTTGAAGAGAAGAATGGTTAGGATGATTAGTAAAAAAAAAAGTAAAACTAAATAAGTACATTATCTTCCATTGTGGGATAGGGACCTATCACTATCTTTCTTGAAAATGTCTTTAGTATATTGTTGAGTTCATTTTATTAGACTTTACTATGATTATGTCAAAAAAACATCTGACTGTACCTATTCTGTAATGCTTTCTAAGATCTAAAGTAATATGTTTAATAAATAGCAATAATCCAATTGGTAACTGCGAGACTCTTGTGCAAGACCAATATTCACCTAGCTCTTGCATTTGGGTAACACTACTCAAGAGAATGTAGATGTATGATTTTACTTATATTTTAATAATATTCTTTAAATTTTCAAAAATCCTGTTTGTGTTGATTTTAAATACACCAAATCAAGTCAAAGATCTGTTGTGCTTTTCAGTATAAGACCAGCTAAAGATATGACTAGGATAATTTTTACTTTTTTCAAATGGTATAACGTTTTATTTATAGAGGAAAGGTTTTATTTGTTTTGGTTATGTTGTACCCTATATTCCATTATTATTTTATTCATCCCAATAAACTTTTACATTCCAATTTTCTTAATGTTTTTTTCCGGAGAAACAGTAGAATTACGGTACCTCATCCTTGCCCAGTAGTCCGAATGTTCAACATATACTTTGATGGTATATTTTTGGAACATTATTATTCCTCATCATGTATTCCGTCCTAGCCAAATTTTTATTTTTTTTCTCCTTTATTAACTTATCAAATTCTTTCAAAAGTTATATTTAGCATTCTTTCGTAACTATAAATAATGTGAATTGATTAACATATTAAAATAAACCATATTAAAGGTACTTTAGAGGAATACGTATATGAACATTGGGCTTTTGAGCCCTGTAAAGTGACATCAATGGGAAAAAGACCTGATTGATATTAAATGCCACTTAATCATACAATCATACACCATAATTGGTAATTGGTTGATTATCGTGGATAATGAAGAGAAGAATAGTTTGGGTGGTCAGTCAAAAAGGAAGGCAAAAGTAAATGAAAATATTTATTTTTACATATGCCGACGTTTCTATCTGAAGTTCAGGCCTTCATCAGGGCTAAGGAAATAACCAGATAACAAGGTATGAGAAACATAAGTAGTGATGGTAAAAAAATAAAAATAAAATAAAATAAAATAAATAAATATAACGTAAAATTAAATTGTTAGAATAATGACTAAGAACTAAGAGATAAATAATAATAACATAAATAATAATAATATTTATCTCTTATTTCTTAGTCATTATTCTAATAATTTCATTTTACTTTATGTTTATTTATTTTATTTTTTTATTTTATTTTATTTTATTTTTTTTTTTACCATCACTACTTATGTTTCTCATACCTTGTTATCTGGTTATTTTCTTAGCCCTGATGAAGGCCTGAACTTCAGGTCGAAACGTCGGCATATGTAAAAATAAATATTTTCATTTACTTTTGCCTTCCTTTTTGACTGACCACCCCAACTATTCTTCTCTTCATAATCATACACCAAGTTTAATCAAAATCGTTAGAGCCGTTTTTGAGAAAATTGTGAAAATGTGTTTCAGCGTTGATATAAAGTGGCACTTCCGGTCAGCCGATTTTTTAAAAAAAAGGAGCTCTCCTATCTATGGCATATACCTACCTTAAATATCAGTTTCGTAGGATTTTTCGTTTTTGAGCTAGACTGCTAACATTCAAACACACAGACAAAGAGACACACAGACCATTTTTCGGGTCTTGGTTTTTTCTACTCAGGGTACCTCAAAACGTGTATTTCCGTTGAAAACTCAGATTCAAAAATTTTCTCGATCGCAATAGTTATCCTTACTATATATTACATGTTTTCATAAGTAAAAGTAAAAATATTTTAAAATCTCCATATCTCTACTAATAGTGCTTTGATTTAGATGAAACTTCTTTTAGTTTTTGGGCAATTTACATACTTTTGAAACATGTTATCACATCATCCCCAGAAAAGTGTATACTTTTTGAGTTATTTGGAATTTAATTTTACCATCCCTCGTAACTTGTTTTCCAGCTTCTTTTCGTTGAAGTATGTTATTTAGATAAATTTAAAGGGTGTCGAGGAAATGACTTTAGCAAAGTTTTATTGAAATCGCTGCAGTCTATGGCAACGCAGGTTTTTCTGCATTTTTATTTTTTTTCCTTTATTAACTTATCAAATTCTTTCAAAAGTTATATTTAGCATTTTTTCGTAACTCTAAATAATGTGAAATGATTAACATTTTAAAATATACCATATTAAAGGTACTTTAGAGGAAGACGTATATAAACATTGGGCATTTAAGCCCTGTAAAGTGACATCAATGAGGATAAGAGCCAATGGTGGATAGATTCACTCATCTTAGAGCAAAAGCGAGATCACTGAGTGAGCAAGTTTTCTTTTAGTATATGTTTTCTGTAAGCTCTGGTTGCAATAACTCTTAAGTAGCTATAGAAAACTCTTCGGTATCGCCGCATATTTTACCTATCTTTAACCATCCAACTGAGATGTCAGTGTCAATTTCAGGCTAATATACTTAATGGCCTTTATAATAATCGACATTTCTCACTTTCGGCTGAATAATATCGCCAAAATTATTATTATTATTTGTTATTTATAGTCTTCTTTAATTTATAAAATAATCTTGAAAACATTATAGAATTTAAAAAAAAAATACAAAAGCAATATGAGTTGTTTTTAAAATTGACAAGAGGTTAAGGACTTATTTCAATAAAAAATTTTTTGGTGTTAGTAGGTAAAAAAAAGTTAGACCTACGTCCTTGGCAATCCCGCTCCATATGACGATAAAAATAAATATTTTATAAAATTTTAATATTTTTTTTTTGAGATTGTCTATATGTATATTACCGGCTTTATTTTAATTTTCGAAAAAATTAAAAAGTTTAAACTTCTTGTAAGTGGGTCTTTTAGGCGATGCCGTATATCTGCAGGGAGTTTAAATAAGTATCTATTTTTCTTCAATTTCAGTCTTGAAGATTGAAAAGTAAATAAAGTAGTTTAATTCTTTTGATTTACGTTGTTCTTACGTAGATAGAGGAAAATATTTTTTTTAAAGAAATGGTGCACTAATTGGGTTATTACATACAATTATTAACTAATTTATTACAGAAGCCATTTCGTTTTCATATAATATAAATACATATTATTATTTAGTTGCTTGGCAACGTATTATATAACGTTATTATTATTATTATTATTATATAACGCCCCACGTTTAAAATGGGAAACCTCGTACCGACCATCTCGAAAAGAGGAGACAGCCCTTTGCAGACTGCGAATTGGACATTGTGAGTTCTCGCACTCCTACCTACTAAGAGGACTTGATCCTCCGACCTGCGAGAGCTGCAATGTCCAAAGGACAGTAAAGCACATTATTCAAGAATGCCCTACATTTGATCCTACAAGGAGAAAGTTAGACATGGCAAAGAGTCTGAAAGAAAATCTACAAGACCATGAAAGTGCAGTTAAAAAAACTTTAAAGTTCTTAAAAATGATAAAATTCTACAACAGAGTGTAATTCAAAGGTGTTGCCAATGACCCTACAGGGTAGAGGCAACAAAAAAAAAAAAAAAATCAAATAAAT
This sequence comes from Nezara viridula, assembly GCA_928085145.1. Lineage (NCBI taxonomy): Eukaryota > Metazoa > Arthropoda > Insecta > Hemiptera > Pentatomidae > Nezara > Nezara viridula. The sequence continues at coordinate 3,364,206 of OV725083.1, read as the reverse complement.
AAATATTATATAACGTTATCTTTTTTGTTATATGTTTGGTTTCTCTATTATTATTATTATTACTGTTATTTTTCTCTCTTTTCCTGCTGTGTATAATTTCAAAACACAATGATATTTAATCTATTCAAAGTCACAATAATAATAAATTTTATAACTTGTTGGGGCTGCTTAGTATTTCTTGCTAATAGATTTTTATATCCTTCATATATTGTAGATATGGATAAAGAAGTTCTTGAAGTAGTTTTAAAGAAGTTGGACAGAGAGTCTAGGATCGCCTCTATCATAGACTTCCAATCGGTGCCAGCATTGCCCAAAGGAGAGAATTATACATCGACCATCCTGAGGATAACATTGAAAGTGGTCTTGGGCAATGGAAGGATAGCCAAGAAGTCCTTCATCATGAAGCAGATAATCACTGAAGGGTCGGGAGGAGAAATCATGAAACAGTTCAATGTAGCCAAACAAGAAAGCCACGTAAGCATTTAAATTACTTTTTAAAAAACCTGTACCACTACAATTACTGTACCGTCTTGGGTTCAGCAGGTATTTTACACAAATACTGACCTTTTTTTAAGTACCAAAGAATTTAATTACTAGTTCAGTTGATGTCAAAGGATTTACTGGAGTAGTGATTGGATTCAATTTCAGTAAAAAACTTGATATTCGGTACTCAGAGCAGCATTTTCCCATCTCTGCTATTTAGAGAAAACACTGTTTCTTGGTCAATGGTTGTGTGAGGAGGTGATTAGACCGAGATCAATCTCAACCGCTAGGTTATCTTCCTTAATTCAGAAAACTTCAACATTACTAGAATAAAAAATGGACATGTATACAAATTACTTGCTTAATGTTATTGACAATAAACAATCATTTACATTGATGTTATATTTTCAGGTGTATTCTGTGATACATAAAGAAATGACCTATCTAATGGAAGAATTCGAAGATACGGATGAGACTCTGTGGTGTAACTTCATTCACTATGATCCGCGCTTATCTTCTATCGTTCTAGAAGATCTAAATGTGAATGAAAATAATAATTAGTTGATTTTAAATTTAATTTAATTATTTTTAAATTATACTTTTTGTTATTTAAGGCAAGTGGTTACAGTGTGGTTCCTAGACAGAAAGGTTTGGATTTAGACCATGCCATCCTCGCTCTCAGAGGTTTGGGGAAGTACCACGGAATGGCTAAGGTTCTCGAAGAGAGAGGAATCATTTCCAAAGACAACTATAAGCCTAATGAAATTTATAGTAACACAAAACTTGTCAAAACGATACCTTACGCAGCTATTTCGAATGTTGCTAGGGCTCTGCAGGAGAGCTGGGGACCTGAATGGTAAGCTTTAGATCTCCCCCCCCCCCTCTCTCTCTCTCACATATACATATATATTATTTTTTTATGGTATTATAGAGCTTGTACCTCATTTATTTATATCTATGTAAGAGTATGCTCGGTACTTGGTTTCTTATCTGTGTTTCTGAGCCCTTTCGCACGCAGTCTGCTAAGGTATGTGATAAACACTTCCGTCTAACTGAACCGTTCTTTGGACCCCTTACCAGGGGGTCTCATTCAAGCTTGGGGAGATCATCCATGGTCATCCATGCTAGGGAGTGCAAGAAGAACTTAACGAAACGGGCGTAGAGACTCGGAGGTTTCGTTCTAAAGAAGAAAGCAGTTGTTGGTACTTAGAAGAAGTGGCCAGAAATCAAAGAAGGTTCGATAGACTATGAAGTTAATTAACATATGTTTTCGGGGGGCGGGGTGGCCGAATAGGCTAAAGCGTGTGTAACAGCACCGCTAGTTGCCTGGCAACCGGATAACAGAGATTTGAGATGATATTAAAAAGTAAGAGTTCGCGTCCCGGTGCCGGAGGGGATTTTAAATTCCTCGCCCTCACCCCCCGGCCCGGGAAAATCCCGTATAGCATAAAAGGCGAGGTAGGGAAGAACAAAAAAAAAAAAATAATAAAAATAAAAGTGGCCAGAAATCAAGAAGAGACCTCGAGAAGACGGAGATACCAATAACTGGCTTATTCTCTTTGGTTACGTTCCTTCTAATTCGTATTATTTTATCCTGAACCAGACTTGACCTGCAAGTCTTGGATCGTGCCGCTCGCCGGGCAATCTATATTTCTGTTCAAATCTGTTTTTTAACCAAACTATACAGGGTGTCTTATCTCTTAATGACAAAACAAGAGTCCTGACAAAAACGGAATTCTAACACCATCGTAAAGTATTCAAAATTTTCTTTGAGAAAACAGTGATTACATTTACTGGGATTAAAGATAAAGGACTTTCCGGAGGTCTAATACGGCCGTTGTAGGACAGCTTTAACAGTTAAATAATAATAATAATAAAAGCCTTATCGAACCCGAAGGTGCGATATCGCCAACACCAATCGCTAATTACACACCTCCCTCCACCTGCGCTTCGACCCCTCGGAAGTTTACCATTCGGTACAGCAAATACCAATCTTTTAAGAATTCTTTCGTTACTAAGTCCAACTATTTTACAAGCCCATTTGATTCGCCGCGATGTAATCACCTCAATTATATTAACTGGGTACAGTTCAGGCAACTCGGCGTTATGCAACGTTAACTCATCTTTCTTCGGTCCGAATATTCTACCTAACCTTCAGACGTTGCTCATCCCTTGATGTTAGCGGCCACGTTTCGCATCCATCAAGAACGGTAGGTAGGATTATGTTTTTAAAGATTCTAGTCTTTAAATTCCGGGACAAGATGCGCGAGCGAAATAGTTTTGTCTCAGAAAGCTTTTCCCGCCTTCAACCTAACCTTAATATCCTCTTCGATTTCGTTTTTTCTAGTTATCGTAGAACTTAGATACCTAAACTTATCTACCTGTTCAAACATATTACCATCTATATCGATATCACCAGTATTATCGCCATTTTTATCCGTGTTTATTTCGAGTCCTAGTTCTTTACCAGTTTTAACAGTTACTTTATTTATATAATATAACAGTTACTTTATAGGATAGAAACTGGAAAGAAACTGATGGTACCATTTGATCCATTTGCTGAAAAGTGGTGCAAAGCTGGAAAGGTTTATACTGAGACAAAGTTTACAGTTCTCATTCATGGCGATTGTTGGTCAAACAATATGATGTTCAAATATGACTTTCAGAAGCGACCTATAGGAGTGAAGTGAGTGATTATGTTTATTACAAATATTTGTAATTTTCTTAATTTTTTATAAATTTCTGTTATTATCCATTCTCAAGTCCTTCATGTTCCCAAATACCTTCACCGGTACCTTACAGCAGCTGAGTACTGAAGGGTATTCTGACCAGAATTATGTCTTTATCATTGTTTTCATTTTCTTCACAGCTCTTTCACTTTCATTCGTTACCTTTCCATCCACTTGTTCGTTCACCCTTGCATAATATTAATTTTTAACTAGAATTTTCATATTACGAAATACATTATTTTAATCAGACTAAAAATCGGTTTCGTATCAAATATAGACTCCTTCCTCTCACGCTAAAATACCATAAGTATTGCATGAGTTCTATTGGTTCAGAATTTTACGTTGGGTTGCGAATTATACTCTCCGTTTTTGTTTTCTGCCAAAAATAAATAAAATCTATATAAAAATACCGCTAAGCACGAATACTTGGAAAGTGGTATTGAGCAAGGGTGCCCATCCCCCAAAGTCAATGGCTCGTGTTCCCCCTCCTAAGATATTTTATTGCTCTCATCTTCATAAATAGTGCAAACGAAAGAATAAAGAAAAAACAATTGGACATCATGTACAAATACACTCTGGTAAGTTTCATGTTTTCCGCTTGTTAACTGGCTTGAATCTTTTCATTTCAAAAATTCATAACCCCGTCGAAATGTTCGAATTAAAAAATCAAAATCCCGTCAAAATTTACCCTCCTCAAAAATTCTGATGGAACAATTTGCACCATGAAACCCCCTTCAGGACATCCCTGGTAAGAAGGTTCTATGTTTTAAAGACCAAAAATGTACCAATTTCGAGATAATGTAAGGCAAACTTATTAGTAAATAATTTTGTTGTAACTATTCACACACACACACACACACACACACACACATATATATATATATATATATATATATATATATATATATATATATATATATATACATATATATAATGATGTAAAGATGGTTGAACGTTGATATAATATGAGAAGGAGTTGATCGGGGGGTGCGGTCAAATAAATACTAAATTAAACAAATAGTAATTATTTTTGCCGACGTTTCGACCCACAGGTGTTTTTGGGTTGATTCATTGAATACCTGCTTAAGCTTTGTCTTCGGTACATCGAGGCGGTCTCATGTGTCCCACCTTTACGATGAGTTAAAGTGGCTCTTCCCTTCTTTCCGCAGACAATATTTCCTTGGATTTTCCTATTCCAGACGATCAACACCCGACACTCTTCCTACATCTACAGTCTTCTACAGTTCAAACCCGTCGTCCACTCCCAGAAAACAAGATCCCGTGTTTCCGACCTTTATATCCCTTCCCATAGAACTAAGACTTTTGAATATTCCTTTATTGCCCGATCCACTGCCTTCTGGAATTCCCTGCCATCTGATATCCGCTATGCCTCCTCCTTGTCCTCATTTAAATATCATCTCTACCAATTCCTTCTCACATCCCAAAATGACGTTATACAATGAAATAAAATTGCGATACAGATTTTGACTGAGGCGAATGGTTGTTAAAATTGATTGAGTTTTAATTTTAAAAATCAGCCAATGCTTATATTATTTTGTTTTGTTTTTTTCATTTAAATAATGTTTTTGTTTTTTCAAAATAGTGTTATTTTTACTTTTTTAAATATACTTTTACTGAGAAACAGTATATTTTCTTTAATATTGATTAATGTAATTTTTGGCCAGATGTAGTTTTTATTTTTTGTTCATAACTGTTATTCATAAGGGACCTCGTCCCAGAATAAAGATTACTTTCTATCTATCTATCTACTTACATATTCCCCAAGCTTTGTCCTTTCACCACCAGAGGGCATTTTAAGCAAAGAAGAAGGAAGGTTTGCCAATTTGCCAGTTTTACGATGCCTTGTAACATTGATTGAACGGAGAAAGACCGCTCTGCTAGTTTGTTATATTTGCATATATTCGACTATTTACAATTGGTTATGTGGGATAACCATCTGGTGTATGGCATTCCGTGTGGTGGAGGTTAGGAAGTTCTCCAAGTTACATGCCCCATCTTGGCCTCTTTGCCTTCATATTGTAGGATATTGATTTACCAGTCTCTATAACCAGTTCTTAATTAGTCTTTTTCTTCCATGCGTTCCTATTCTGATCCCAGCTTCTATTATTGTGTGAAGGATTTTCCTGTCAAAAGTACTGAAAAGTACTTTTTTCTAGAGCGCTGGTTAGTACCCTGGTACCACAGCCACATATTAGAACTGGCTTTATCATAGCATTGTACATCCTTAATTTGAAATTTCTTGAGGTTTTTTTTTTTTCTGAATATTAAATACCTTTCAGAGAGATAAAAAAGATCTGTTTGCGCTTTTTATACGCTGGTCTATTTTTGGCCGTGGATCAATAACCACAATTGAGGCTATTAAGGAGCCGAGTCATTTCAATTCTTCTGCTCTAAGGAACGTTTTCTCTTCTATGTAGATTTTGAATGACGAAATTATTAATATTAATTGTTATGAATTTTTTTCAGATTTTTGGACTACCAAATGCCCCAATATAACACGCCATGCATGGATGTCACCAATTTCCTTTACCTCGGTACTCAGCCATCAGTTCGTCGAAGCAACTACCAACTCCTGCTGAAGACTTACCACGACTCCTTGGTCAGAACTTTGGACAAGTTCGGTTTCACTGGTACCAAGCCAACTCTTGAAGAAATTACCAATACAATGAACCAACTCGAGTTCGTCGGATTAGTGATTTTCGTCGGCTTATATCCGGGTCTTATCTGTGCATCGACAGAAGCTTTTGACATGGAGAAGCTTTTGACAACTGATGGTGAAGAGGGATTCAATGAAGAAATATTGAGAGAGCCTGGAATGATCGAAAAATTGGGACCGGATATAATTGATTTTGTTGAGAAATATGTTCCAAGTATGAAGTAAAATTTTCTATGCAACAAATATTTTATACATTCCTAAAAACCTACCCCCAACTAATAAATTATGTTTAAGTTATTTTATTGTTAAATACAAAAAAAAAAAAAAAGCATGCAATAATTGGGATTAGATAAAGTAAAATTTTAATAACTTCAACAACACAACCCTGTGCGAGTGTTACCGCGCGCTCTGTGACCAATCCTGGCACCTCAAACCTCGTATATCCTGGTATACTTGCTCAATGCAAATTCGTACTATTGAAGGATTTTTTTTTAAAGTAAAATTATATCAGAGCTTTGCTTATTACCTCTATCGATATATTTTAAAAGCTTTATATATATATATATATATATATATTATGGTTTTACGTTAATGGGCCAACAAGTAAAATGAGTTTAATTTAAATATATACAAAATTGTATAAATTTTAAGAAACTATTGGAAAACTTTCTATAACAATAAAAAAATCAAAATAAACTTTTTAAAGAATACAATATTCCTATTATTATTGAAAATAAAGTAAAAATACGTTATTATGAATTCATTGAAGTTTGGAAATTGGTATCATATAATTGAAATGAGTAAATTTTAATTTTTTATAATTATATTTTTATTTTTATTTAGCTCACTAACTATTTAAATGAATTATGTAACAATCGTAGTTTTATGAAGAACATATTGGATATACCTTCTTACATCTTATTTTCTACTTGATAAGAATCTTTAGAAAAAAAAATATTTAAAAATAACGATGATAATTTTTGTTTTTAATTTTATTTCTAGAAAATTAAACACACATACACACACACACACACACACACACACACACACACACACACACACACACACACACATATAATTATAAAGAAACAGAAGTTAAATATTACATATTAATATAAATAATAATTGTAAAAAAAATCTAAACTTCATTCATAAAAATATAACTTTGTATATCAGCAAAAATCATGTACGAGGTACGAGGATCGGTCAGCATCGTAGCTCGTACATTACGTCATAACCACGTACAAATACGAGGATCCTCGTACGAACGGCACCACATCTCTGTGCCTCCAAAATTCAGGTAAAGAATACAAAAAAAAACCTGTCAACGTATCAGCTGTTTGATTATAATCTTTCTCAGCAGTGTTATAATCTTACCTTCCTTCCAGTATGCGACTGGATATCATGGAGTGATGTTCGAGTGCCTGTTCTTTTCTGCTCTGATGTTGCCTGAATTGGCGAAATGTTGATATATTATTAAATCCTTTATTTAACTTTTGAGACATCAGGCTATTTGGTTGTAATTTTTCCAAATATAACCTAACATTGAATTTTTATCTCGTATTAAGAAAGAAGAATGCAAAAAACGTGTTTGTATGTTCATTTATATGTATGTAAATAAGTAATTTTTAAGAATTGCTATATTGAAATAAACTTGTTGGACATTTATTCAACTTTTTCAGTAGATGTCTTAGAAACTTTTGAAAATATAAATTGGATTTTTTTAGTTAATAGATTATATTGAAACCAGATTATAATAATTCATTACAAGAGTTTATAAGAAGTTTGGTAAGTATTTGTTGAAATTTAAAATCAAATGTAATAAATAAGAAAAAAAAATATTTAATTGTTGACCGTTGCATTATAAAGGAAGGAGATAGTCCTGGTTGGCTGTCATAAATAGGTTAAATAGTGGCAAAACTATTTTATTAAAAGCCAACGTTTCGACCCGACTTTGCGGGTCTTCTTCAGGGATATGTGTTCAGCTAGGAGTTTTACTTAGAACTGCTATGGTAATCATAACACTTAGAACTAAAAATGATAATCATAGAATAAAATGTAAAATAGGAATATGAAGTTATATAAGGAAATAATAGATATAAATAGAAAATTGGGATATTTTAAAATCTATCAAAGTATACCGCTAGAAATAATAAATAAATGTGTAAATGTATCAATATATACAAAGTAGAGATGGAGATATGGAGAATAGAGTGACGGGAAGGAGAAAATAAGAAGAAAACTAAGATAAGTTAATAAATCTGTAATTGTTATTTATCTATCAACGTTATTTTACTTTAATGTTCAGTTATCTACTTCATTTTACTTTATGTTTTTCTACCTACATTGTTTTGTTTTTTTGTCATACCTATTGTTATCTGTTTCTTTTCTCAGCCCTGATGAAGGCCTGAACTTGTATAGTATTTATTTTAGCCATTTTTTATTTGACTGAGCATCCCAACCATCCTTCTCAATTATTCACAACAGTCAACCACCAATCGAATATTATAAATGATTATAGTTTGTTATATTCTTTTTTATTTTGATTACTCGCAATTGTCATTTCTTCCATCCATGAAATCAATAATTGTTTCTTTAGTTACATTTTTTTTTATTATTTATTTTTTGAAGAGAATTTTAAGGACTACTTCGACATCATTTGATTAAGGTAATTTCTCTTTCTTCCAGGGTAATAACTGAGTAATAAAATATAACCGCACCCCTAAAAATTAATCCTAGCATATAACGTGCTTACGCGTGGCTTCGCCAACTCGGGTACAAATAAATATTCTTAAACTTTTTCTGTTACAACATAAATGTATTATAATATTTAATAAATAATTTATTGAATAATAAAATATTCAAAGATTTTGAAGATATTTCTCTACATAGTACATTATGTCCGGTCCCATCTTGTCTTTTAAACCGGGTTCTTTGACAACTTCGCTGTTGAATCCTTCTGCTCCATCCGTTTTCACCAACTTTTCAAAGTCGAAGGCTTCTTCGGATGAACTCGTAAGACCAGGATACACCGTAAGGAATAGCATTAGTCCGAAGAACTCGAGACGGCTCATTGTAGCTGTTATTTCCTCGAGTGTGGGCTTGGTACCGGTGAAGCCGAACTTATCCAACGAGCTAATTAAGGAGTCGTGGTAAGTCTTCAGCAGGAGTTCGTAGTTACTTCGACGGACTGGAGGTTGGACACCGAGGTAGATGAAGTACATGATATCCATGCATGGAGAGCTGTAACGGGGTCCTTGGTAGTCTAAAAATCTGAAGAAAATTAAGAAAATCTTTTAAAATGAACGAAAAAGCAATATATATATTTATTTATGATAAACTATATATTTAAAAATAAATTTCTATGCATGTTTTATATATTAGTTTTTATCAAGAATTAGTGTTAGCGATGCCTAAGAAAGCTGTGGAACCGCCTTAAAATAAAAATATGAAAAACATTGAATTAATTGTATATATTTGTGCAGTATTAATTAGTTACTTCACAGCTATTGGCCTGTTCTGAAAATCGTATTTGAACATCAAATTGTTTGACCAGCAATCGCCATGGTTGAGAACGGCGAATTCATTATCGTCTATTTTAAACACATGATTGAGTTTTGTAGCAAATTTATCAAAAGGTATATTCAGCTTCTTTGCAGTCTCTTCCCTGCAAAATAAAATATTTATATATTATTTTTAAAAGGTTGTCATTTGTTAGTACGTCATACCTGCGTTAGTAAATAGGTACTTATATGGAAAAAAAATCGTGTGAATTTGTGTTCGAAGATTTCAAATTTCAAGTTCAACTGATTTAGGAAGTATAAAAAATTGAGCTTGATAAATAAAATAGCAAAAATAATTTCAATTCTTAAATAATAATTTAAAAAACTAAGGTGTGTTGTTTGGACCACATGATAAAAGTGAAAATATTAACAAGACAAGATTAATAATATGAAATATAATCTTTCATAAAACTCATTATAATTTGATTTTCGACACTATTTATTTTCTTTTCTCCTCTTTAACACGGCGTATCGTTAAGATACAATTTGGAATGATAACCCATTACAGAGAGGATAGAATGCTGAACAATTTTCTCGCTTAGAGTATGCAGGCCCGATTTTTAGTTTCTGAGATCTTTTAATCCGTATGTATAAAAATATTTCATTCGCCAACTTTAATTGAGCGTTAACACTTCGGAAATCTGACAGATCAATCTAATTCACTCTAAAAAAAAAAAAAGCGCAAAACGCGCCTAAATTTTACACTTCAAAAAGTTCATTTTGAGGTAAATTCTTGAAATAATAATGCTTCTTGGAGGTATGGTGTGGATTGGGGGCGTTACTGTAGATGTATCCAATAATAGTCTACTTTTTATCGAATTATTAACATCGGTCTAAAACCTTGACTTACGCTTACATTTAATAGATAGATGAAATACTTGTCTTGAAAATTTAAAAAGATAAATATTTAGCTCCGATTGCTCACGCAAGAAAAATGGAATAATAAAAAAAAAAAACGAATTTCTACTTTGGGGAGCTCCATCTCGAAAGCTGCCATCTTGGATTCGCCCGTATCATAGATTAATTTTGGAGTAAGCTTAATATTTCAGACTTTCTGGAAACCTCTTAAGTGAATTTTCAATCTTAATAAAAAGAAAATCTTTACCGCAAACAACCCATGAAGCGTCTTTGGTTTAGTACAATGTAAAGAAGTACTGTTACAAGGCCAACGGTTGTACAGGGAGTTGATGGGCCAATCACGCTCAACCGCCAGGTTTTCTCCCTTAATTAAGTTAGAGTACCCACTTTATAGAGGCTGGGTTTGTCCCAGGAGGGTTTCTCGGCGCCAGGTCGACCCACGGTTGATGAAAAATTACTAGTCATCAGCCGGAATCGACTCTCGGATCTTGAGCTCTGAAAGTCAGTGCTTACCCACTGAGCTACCTCATTTTCAATCTTAATATAAGTTAAAATTTTTTCCTCTAAAAGAAACGGTTTCAAAACGTTCTTAAGCTATAGAAAGAAAACATTGTTTTATCTTAATGCACATATAAATTAAATTATTAATGATTGCATTCCCGTAATTAAGATAACTTACCATTCAGGACCCCAGCTCTCCTGTATAACCTTACCAAAATTTATAATACCAGCGTAAGGTATTGCTTTGATGAGTTTCAAGTTGGTCAAAGAGGGCTTTTGCACATATTCATCTTTGGAGATGATTCCCCTCTCCTCTAGAACCTTAGCCATGCCGTGGTACCTCGCCAAACCTCTGAGAGCTATGATGGCGTGTTCCAAATCCAATCCCATCTGTCTAGGAACCACACTGTAACCACTTGCCTACAGAAAATACAATATCATCATTAAATTTACGTCATTTCAATCCAAAAAAAAAGTTTTTGTTCACCTTTAGATCTTCAAGGAGGATAAAAGATGAGTGCAGATCGGAGTGAATGCAGTTACACCATAGAGTTTCTTCTGTGTCTTCGAATTCTTCCATTAGGTAATTCATCTGTTTGATTATTACCGAATATATCTGAAAAATAATTAATGTCACCAAAAAAAAAAAAAAAACCTAATACATATAAGTTAGGCAGTGTTTGAATATATGTGATGTTATTCTTTTACTTTTTCCCCTTATCTACAACCTTGACTACAGTTCGCGATTAAAAAAAACATCAATATAATTTAACTATTGGAACGGGGATGTTTTGTCCCACATTTCAACGTATAATATGTGTTTAGGGTTGATTACCCTAAAGTGGTTTTAAATCTCTCCCCCCTTTCATATGGTACAACAAAACCATCTTCAAGGCAACACTGCAACGATGGTGGCGCCGTCTGCACTAAGACTAGGAGAAAAAAGTACGACTGAAGCCAGAAGGAGACTTCTCTTCCCTCTTCAAGGCTTTTTAATTCTTTCTTTGTTCTACCATGAAAGGAGGCATGGAGTAGAACACTTCGAGACTTACCGGAGCCATGGAAGTGAGAAGTGTTGCAGCCGGCCGACCACCTTACCTCATTCAGCATGCATCAAGTAACAGCTTGTAAAACCCTTATACGCCAAACCCCCATCTCGATTTATTGTTTAATATAATTATAGTTGCTATCAATACAGTTCACTAAATTCTTTCAAAGACCCAATCATCTTCTGAACCATATCATACAAAAAAATAAAGGTATAGGTCCCAATTCATGGTCCTCCGGGCCGGATATTTATTCTTAGTCCTAATTTACATTTTATTGTATAAAACAAAATCACAACATAGATCCCAATTCAATATGTTATCTTCTTCCGACCATTCGACAAACACTTTTGTTGAATTATACTTATTGTCTGTTTTTAGTATTTTGTGAACTATAGATTTGTGAATAGGGTAATCCTACGTCACAATTTCGTGAACTGTATCCAGTAAATATAATTGAGATGAATAAGTTGAGGCGAATAAAATGGGCATGCGAAATCGCTGGGCTTAGTAACGAAAGAATTCCTAAATAGTTAATCTTTTAGTGTTTAGACAGAATCCGGTGGGTGGAAGAAGACATTTATCGGTATCGGCAACGAACAATCGGGTTCGCTAAGCATTATTATTATACCTATAGGCAAGGTGAGTATAGAAATACAGTTTTTGTTCCTTTTTATTTATACAAAGGTTACCTGGCTTTCTTTTGCTAACGCATTCTGCTGCTTCACGTGTTCCCCACTCACTCCTTCCGTTATCATCTGCTTCATGATGAAGGACTTCTTGGCCAGTCTTCCGTTACCCAAGACCACTTTCAATGTCACTCTGAAGATTGTAGAGGTGTAATTTTCTCCTTTTGGCAATGCTGGTACTGATTGGACATCTACGATTGAGATGATCTTCGATTCCCTGGCAAACTTCTTCAGAACAACTTCAAGAACTTCTTTATCCATTTCTTAAACATATTGAATTAAAAATATATTACCCACGACTGTTCGGTATCCAGAAGTCTCAGTCGACTAGAAAGATAAATTTAAGTATTCGACTCCTACCTTAATCTTGAATTCTCTGACTTTCAATAAAAAATTCTCAGCTCCTTAACTGTACAACGGAGTGTTTCTAACTGAATTTGCAACATCTTTATTTGCAATGGGAGATATTAAGTAAATTTATACAATTACAAATAAAACTACCTTCAAAATATTTTACTAAAGTTATCTTTGTTGAACAATACACTTATCGAGATATGACTAACACTGGGTTAACCTTGGTATTTTCGTCGTCATTTTTTAGATAAAATTAATTTGTCTGAGTGGCAAATAACACTAATATTGTGTCACCATTCGGTATTTGGCGCCTTCGACAAAAATGCATTAGATGGGACTGTATTGAAAAAGTATTGAAATACCGAAAAGTATCAATGAATTTCAAATTAAGGGTATAACATGCTGTGAATAAGCCAGTCTGATATACTATTGTGGAACTTGGAAATAAACCAACACCCTCGAAAGAAGTTTTGAAATTTTGGAGAGAAAAATCTTTTACACGATAGCCAAGGGCACGATGATCAGATTACAAATAGCCCTGGAGCCAGGGCCCAAAAATCGACCTCACCGTAGGCTAAGTATTCAATGGGAATTACGAAAGTGTATGTGTATGTTATTTTAAGTAAAATAAAGTTTGCCTGCCGCTCCATAGCCGCTGCGTTAAAAAATGGCGGCTGATTTAAAGAATATTAGGCCTATAACTTGAGGATCGAAACGGGAAATTCATTGCGAAATATGCGAGAAAAGTTTTTGTTTCTTTAACTTATACATGTGGGTTTAGACATATATACAGTTACTGGCCTAACATTCTTTAAATCAGCCGCCATTTTTGAAAGCAGCGGTTCTAGAGCTTTATTTTACTTAGATTAACATACACTTTTGTAATTTACAGAGGAGTAGACCCAGTAAAGAACTACTTGCGGAAACTGTTCAATCAATATCTCATGATATGAAGGCAGAGAGGTTCAGATAGGTGAGGCATGTACTCAGAGCAATCTGTCAACAATAGCTGCCTATTAATTAAGGCTAATTTAACGCTGTTTAATCTTAAAGTCATGCACAACTAGAACTTTATTCTCCCATAATTTACTGAGAAAATTAAATTGAGTACTCAGAAATTGTAAAAAAAATATAGTTGAATATTTATTACAACTGAACCTCAAGATTCTTAGAAAATATTACATTTATAAATACATTACAATTGAGAACATATTAATATGTACATATACTATATAGAATAAAACGACCTCATATTTCTGTGAAATCGTTATCAGATGATAAAGCCGGCGAAACGTGTCTAAACATGTTAGTTAATATGTTTTTAAATATATCATGGTAAATATTAGATCTTTTTTGTTTAGTTTTACATAAAATTTCTCAATTTTATTAGAAAAAACTTTAATATAATATTTCTCTTTTTCGGCTCCTTAGAGTGATAAATTTTGATAAAAGAGGTATCAAAAGAAAATTAATTTTATAAAAAAATGCTTTAATAAAAACCATTGAAAAACTCGGTTTTTAATTTTACTTTCTGACAGCATATTCACTAGTTGTCAGTATTACTGACTAATGTGAGTAGAAAAAGAAAAGTGTTAATAAAATATTCATTAATTTATACAAATTTTGTTTAATATTTGATGTTATGATCTTAGTACTCATATTCAAAATCGAAAAATTGTTTTATTTTTACAGTATTGACTAATCTTGAAAACAAGACTAACCTTATACGGTGACTAATTATATGCTGAGGAGGAGGACAAAGTAACCCCGAAACGTACAAATAATAATAAAAAATACTATAAGAGTATTAATTTATTAAATTACACCTATGGGCAAGAAGTGATGAGAAAATATCAAATGTATTGTATGATTGTATTAATACAAGTTTTAAGGTTATCAAATCAAATTAAATTGGTACCAATTATGAATGACTAATATTTCTTGATGAACTTTGATAGACAGGATAGATTATATCACTTATTTGTATAAATAAGTGTATTTAACATCTGATTCATTCGTTAAACACTTTTTCTAAAAGTCCATTAACAAATATCATTATGGTATTATTCATTTCATTTAGAATTTTAATGGATTCTTTGTATGATAGTAATCTGTTTCTGCAAATTTCTGATAATGCTGTAAAAGAAAAATTAAATCTTTAATTAAAATTTCTAAATCATTCTAACCTTCTAACTTGAAAAATTGTTTGAACAGTTTTCTCAAAAAATTGTTAATAACCCAAAATAGATTTTTTTTTTTCATTTGTCATTATTTATTATGTGAGAGTTCTAAAATAAACTATTAAGCAATCAAAATACATTTAATTTTTAAATGCTAAATGTAAGCAGGTCTCGAGCAAAAATAAATAATAATCTATAAAAACATGTTTATTCCTCCATTTTTATTTATTTATTTATTTTTTCAGAGATTTTCAAAGACCATTATGATTTATTGAACACAGATTATTTCTTTTTCTTCTAGACTAATGAACGTGATAAAAAATAAAAAATAGAATATGATAAGCATAACTTCAGCATTTTCAGGTTAAAATAAGGCATTCTAAAACTTTTTTATTTAAACAAACATATTGTAATATTTTATTTTTATTTATTTTACATTAAGTTTTCCACTGTGTTGTAACGCAAAAAAGCAAATATGTTGCCGTTTATTCTTTCTTCTTTTATTCTTAGTCCTTCTTTATTTTGTCAGCAGGAGATCTCTAGGCCACTGTCATTTAGTCGTCGTTAAGGCTCACCAGGTAACACGGAGGAAGAAAGAGACAAGACGAATGGCTTTAGATGATTGAGAGTAGAAGAATGAAATGTTGTGTATGTAGGATTTTACTTTTGGTATGTTTATTTCTTTATGGATGGTGTTATTTGAAATACTCCAAGAAACATTTATGATTTTACGAATTATTTTGGATTTTGTGTTTTTTTATTTGTTTTTTATGTTTGTGTGTGTGTGTGTTTGGCGGGACGTCGAAGTTCTGCTCCGTATGTCCAAAAAGGTCTTAGTATGGTGGTGTAGATTAGTCGCTTGTTTTGTAAGTTGAATGGAGATCTGTAGTCCAAAAGATGTTGTAGTAGTTTGTTATCGACCGGGAAGTTCTTGTATTAATATTCAAAAAATAAATAACATATTGATTCTTTAAAAGATATTTGAAATTCTGGTTATAAGAAACATTTCACAGATTTTTTAAATGTTTTTCTACATAGTAAATTATGTCCGGCCCCATCTTCTCTATTATTCCAGGTTCTTTGAGAACTTCCTGTTCGAATCCTTCTTCTCCATCCGTTTTCATCAACTTTTCAAAATCAAATGCTTCTTGGTTTTTGGAACCAGTGAGGCCAGGGTACGCAGCCACGAAAAGCATTAGTCCGTAGAACTCGAGACGACTCATTGTAGCTGTTATTTCCTCGAGTGTGGGCTTGGTACCAGTGAAGCCGAACTTGTCCAGAGTTCTGACCAAGGAATCGTGGTACGTCTTCAGCAGGAGTTGATAGTTGCTTCGACGTACTGCAGGCTGGGTACCGAGGTACAGGAAATAGGTAATGTCCGTGCAGGGTGTGATATATTGAGGTCCTTGAAAGTCAAAAAACCTGAAAACGACAATATTGTTTAACGAAACTCTGTTATGAATGAATGAAAAACAGTTACAATTTCACGAGATCTGGTCCCATCACAAACATTATTATATAAAGATAAATCAATAATAAACAACTACATAAATATAGAAACAAATTAAAGAAATGTTCTTTTTTTAAAAAAAAAAAAGATTAAATAAATAAATAAAATATGGATAAAAAATCTGGTGTGTCCACTCACACGACTTTCCTATCTATTTCAGAAAAGTTTTATATATTTACATATGTCGATCAAGATATTAATCACTTACTTCACTGCAATTGGCCTCTTCTGAAAGTCGTATTTGAACATCATGTTGTTTGACCAGCAATCGCCGTGAATGAGGACGGCGAATTCATTCTCATCTGTTTTAAACACTTGGTTGAGTTTAGCTGCAAATGGATCTAAAGATATCATCATGCTTTTTGCAGTCTCTTCCCTGCAAAATATAATAACTTTATAAGCAGATAATAGTATAAATTGTTATTTGTTTTTTCACTATAACGTAAACCAATCTAAGAATACGTTTTATATTTCAGACTGGCTAGGAAAACTAAAGTTTTAATCTCGTGTGATTTATGTCCCTGAAATAACTAACGTGGAACCCACGATGATTTGACCGCAGTTATATATATATACATACATATATATATATATATATATATATATATATATATATATATAATATATATATATATATATATATATATATATATATGTATATATATATATATATATATATATATATATATATAAGTTAAGCGTCGTCGGACGTAAGAAATAAAAAAAAAGAAGGAAAAGGGAAAAGATGTAACATACACGACTTCTGAAATAACACTGCTTTATTCGTTCCATAAGCCTCCTTATATACACTTAGCCTGTTTATTTACATTACCAGATAGTATTAAGGCTGATACCGCCAGTCTCCGGTCTTTATCTCCCCCCCACCAGTTTACGAACAGGATTTTCGGAAACTTAAATATTGCTAGATCGGAGCCCACGGTGACCAGCCTTAACACTTTACAATTGGTTTTACAGTATATGCTTAAAAGAAAATAAAATAGTTCCACTCAACTGGAAAAATAATAAATAAAGAAGAAATAATTAAAAACACTGAAACTAAACACAGCACTTTAGAACTCCTACCACTTGAGAACTCCTAACAACAACAAAAAAAAACACAATTTCCTCTATACATGAAATAATACAACAAAAAAAAAATCTTTTACAACTTGTTTTGTTTTGACAGCCACAAAAAAACATATTTCTCTGTTTTATATACAGCGGTGAGGGTACTACGAATCCGTACGTCTATGTCCCGACTCTATCATTGGGAGCTTTAATTGTTCGATATGAACGGTTCTCCTCTTTCTGGGCTCATTCACGCTCTCAATAGTTACCAGGTTATGCACCCTAATAACAACCACTCTGAATGGACCCTCGTACCGTAGCAATTGTTTCCCTCTGTTGGTTCCCAATTTCCGGTAAACTATTGTTCCTATTTTTAGTTCCCCCATTTGGTCGCGAACCTGTACATTCTGCCTTTCCACCCGCTTCTGCTTTTCCCGCTTAATTCTCGCCGTTATCTTTCCCCATGTTTTCTCTACCTCTACCCTATTGCTGAGAATTTGATCCACTAACGGTTCGGTAAGCGTAGTTTCCCCATAATCCCGCCTTGGCCTGCGCATCCCGAATAGAACTTCCATGGGTGAAAACCCCGTTACGGAGTGGATCGAGTGGTTATAGGCTGTTACCGCTTTCCTCATTGCCACATCCGGCTCCAACCCTTTTTCACCCTGATATACACGGACGTGGTCGCTTAACGTACTGTGCAGCCGTTCAATACCGCCTCTACCTTTAGGATGTCCTGGGGTGTTATAATGCCACGCAATTTCCAATCGCTTCACCTCCTCCCTAATCGCGGCATTGTCGAACTCCCTACCACCGTCCGAAGTAATCCTCTCGGGGACCCCATAGAACTGCACCCAGGTTTGTAGGGCTTCCGCAACTGCATTGGCTGACTTCTCCATCACTTGGTATGCCATCGCCACCTTGCTGAATATGTCGATTACCGTGACCCACTTAAACCCTTTCCAGGTAAACGTGTCAATCTGAAGGTCCTGTAGCGGCATATTCCCTGTAGGTGTCTCCTCCTGAACTCCTCTGGGGGGGTGTCGATCGTATTTTGTGCGCATGCATATCTCGCATTTCCCAATGACTTCCTGGATGGACCTCTTCATGCCCCACCAGAAATACTTCCGACGCAATGCCTGCAGCGTCTCATTAACGCCTCGGTGATTGGTTTTCCCCTGGTGATATGCTACTGTGATTGCTTGCTGCTGCTCTTCGTCCTGTACCGTCTCCACAGCATACTTGCACCGGATGAATGTCCTGTCCACGCCTATTCGCTCGGACCTCCACATTCGCTTGATCTTATCCCATACCGTATTGTTTCCTACGTATAGGTAGTGCGTTTTACCCGCTTCCGAGGCATCCCTCAGTGCCGTACAGATTTGTTCTTCGCTGACCCCGGGCTGCGACCAAATGACGCGGATCCTACTTCTCCCGTACCTTCTGAAATCGATCTTCATGATTCCGGTTGTTCGTGTCTTCCAAATCACCTGACGGTGTTTGTCGTTCACGATCTCCTCTATTTCTTCCATCTCCGCTGCCCTTTCTTCCGCCGAGCTCTCCTCTTCTGGGGAATCTCCCCTGTCCTCAATCCCTGCGGTGTCATTTGCCCCTTCGCCATCGGGAGTCCATTCCCTCAAGAATTGGCGCACGTCCTGCGATGGTCCTCCCCTGTCCTCTTCAACCGCGTTGATCATGATGGCCCTCGAGAGCCAGTCTGCCACCACGTTTTCCTTTCCCGGCTTATACACCACCTCTATGTTGTATTGGCTTAGGATCTCCTTCCATCTTGTGACCCTAGCTGAGGTTTCCTTGAGTTTTCCTACCCACTGGAGGGGTTTGTGGTCGGTATGGACTCGAAATTTTCTCCCGAATACGTATGGCCTGAAATGGTCGATAGCCCATACTATCGCGAGTAGCTCCCTCTCCAAAGCGCTGTACCTTGATTCCGCACCCGTAAGCCGACGGCTCGCGTATGCTATCGGTCGTTCACCCTCACTCCCCCCCTGGGACAAAACGGCCCCTAGCGCGTATTCACTCGCATCAGTGGTTATATTAAAAAGCTTCTCGAAATCCGGAAACGCTAACACCGGCTCCGCCAGCAACCTATTCATACATTTTCGAATGTTATTCTCCATCTCTGGTGTCACCACAATCTTCGCGCCTTTCTTCAACAAATTGTTAATGGGTACTTCTCGTCTACCGTGTTATCGTTCAATTTACGATAGTCTACTACCACCCTGTATTTTTCCTTATTATCCCCCGGCGCTGCCTTCTTTTTCACCGCCCACAGGGGACTATTGAATGGTGAGGTGCTATCAACTATGATTCCCTGTTCTTTTAGACTATCTAGCTCCTCCCGAATATGCTGTCTCAACGCCTGCGGGTATCTTCTCTCTTTCACGTAAGTTACCCTCTCCTGTTTCAGTGGGATTTCGTGCACCGTCCTCCCTGTTACTCCTAATACCTCACCTTCCCTGAAGAAGATATCCCTAAACTCCTCTTGTAGCAACTTCCTCCAGTCCTCCACTCTGTCCACCGCTCCTATCCGCACGCTTCTTTCTCTCGCGACCCCTATACATCCGAACTTCCTCTTTCCTAACCTAACGCTCCAGACTCCTCTACGGTTCCTAATGCTCGCCCCTACCTGACCTAACAAATCGCACCCTACTATGACTTGGTATTCCCGAGTCATGTTCTCTACCACATGCACCGTTAGCTCACCCTCTTTCCCTGTCCACCGATCAAGCCCAATTGTCGCCTCACCCTCTACACTACAGGGACCACCCAGAGTGATAAGCTGACAGTCACATTTCTGTATCCGGAGTACCCTCTCGCTCCCGCACCCTTTTCCTAACGCCCTTCGAGTCATAATAGTGCTCGAGCTACCCGTGTCCACAAGACACTTTACTCCCCCGTCTACCTCGATAATTGGCAACCAGCATGGCTTACCTCGGATGTTGTTGCATATTGCTGTGCGGTCGCCTCTCTGCCGACACACTCCTCAGATGTCGTCCCGCTTCCTCCTTTCTGCCGCCGCTCGTCGCTGCTCACTCCGTTGGCTGCGCCTACCTCCTTCACCTCCGCTGCTGCCTGGTTCGTCCGTCTCCGTTCCCGACGCTCCTGACTCCTCGGTTGCCTCCTCCGAAGATCCGTCCCGCTGATGTACCCTGGCTCGTCTCTTCATCCTCTGCACATTCACCTCCATGGGTTCGTCCTGAGGTCTCTCCCTCCTGTGAAATATGTATGGGCACTGCCTTGCTATGTGCCCTTCCGTCCCGCACTCGAAGCATCTGGTGCGCGGACATTGCGCTACTAAATGTCCCGGCTTCCCACACCCGTGACATTTTCTCTCTTCCCTCCGGGGCCCGTTCCTCGGCCTCGACGACTGTCCCGATCTTCTTTCCCTCGTCGGGGCTTTCTCTCCACTCGGCTGCCTTGTGTCCCTCTTCTTCCAACCTGTCGGGGCTGTCCATGGTCGTCTATCCGTCACTCGGGTCCAACCCGGTTCTTCCACATCCATCCGTGTCTCCTCCTCTCTGGCACTTAGGTCGATCATCTCCTGGGCGCATTCGAGGAACGATCGCTCTCTGGGCAGTCCGTCCCTCTTTCCCGTTTCTTTAGCCAGCTGGACTTTCAATATTGTCGACAGAAACTCCATCCTGGCTTCGACCTCTCCCACGCTCATTGTTTCCCGCATCTTCTCGGTTATGCGATTGTACTTCGCCACGAGTACTCCCGCATATTGCCCCCTTGACTGTCGTTGGGCCCGCCGCTCCCTAAACATTTGGAATATGTCCTCTTCCGGTGTCCATCTACCTCCTCCAAACGCCTTCTTCAGCCGCTCCTTAATCACCGGCCACGGGGTCTCCTCGTCCGCTTGGATCTGGTTCAGGACGTTCCTCCTTACTCGGCACACAAGAGCTGCTTTTAGTTCCTCCGCGTCCCCTAGGTTCACCAGGTCCTCCGCCACCTTCACCTCGATTCTTGACATGAGACGATCTCCGCCTTTCAAGAAATGGTTGAGCTCGCCTACCTCGCCTCCGAATCGTTCTAGGTCCGCAATGGCCCTCCGTAAGTCCTGCGTGGTTGTTGCTCTTATTTTCATCCATTCCAAGGCATTGGCGTGTGCTTCTGCCAACGTGTCCCTTGGTAATGGAGGGATCTCCTGGATCTGAGGGATCTGTGCTACCTGAGGGACTTGAGGTATCTGAGGTACCTGAGGCGCGATCTGGGGTACCTGATTGATCTGTGGAATCTCCTGAGGTTGAGGAATTTCCGGTACGCTTAGTACTCCCGGTCTGATCAATCCTTCTGTCGGCATTTCACCTTTTCCTTAAACACTAAACAAACAAAAAAAAAAATATCTACTTAAAAAAAAATTACTTCCCTGACGTTGTCCCGGGTTTCGGCACCAGTTAAGCGTCGTCGGACGTAAGAAATAAAAAAAAAGAAGGAAAAGGGAAAAGATGTAACATACACGACTTCTGAAATAACACTGCTTTATTCGTTCCATAAGCCTCCTTATATACACTTAGCCTGTTTATTTACATTACCAGATAGTATTAAGGCTGATACCGCCAGTCTCCGGTCTTTATCTTATATACACATATATACTACTTAATAGAAACTCTAATCTTTTGATTAAAAACAGATTATTAATATAGAACACCATACATCTCGACTTAGTACTTTGAACTATGGAAGGCTGGAATATTTTTCAATATCAAACACATTCAATCCTTCCCTTCTGAAGTTCTTCGAACAAAAGTCTATATAACTCCCTCCTAGCTAACCGAAAAAATAATAATTTTAATGTCTCATATTTTTTAAACCTCATCCCAGTCAATTTTTCATCAGAATCTCCTCTCCCAAATCCTGTAGCCCAATCCTGCATAACTCCCTACGATCATTCCTAAGGAGTTACAACGGAAGTGACCCCGTGTTCTTTTGTAATATGTATTTATTGGGGTTCTAACAACAGACAGAATCTCTACTTAAGTCCTGACGTGTTCAACAAAGTTATTACGGCTGCATGGCCTGGAATTGACGGTGATCTTCCTGTTGAATCTGAGACATATACAAGATGAACGTTTTTAAATATCTTACCTCAACTCCTCAGAATCCTGAAAACCAGACGTCCGGAGAAAAACAGAACAAGCTCGAAAAGCCAACCGGTTCTGTAGAGCGAGACGATTCTAAAGGAGAATAAACGAAGAATCTTCCACGCCATCTTAACTTACGCACCTGAAACATGGAGCATGTCATCCCTGCTCTATCAAAAGCTTCAAGTAGTGGATATGGACTTTTTTATGACGAAGATGGACAGACTTCGGAATGATGGTATTCGGGAGAGAGTGGAGGTTCATATTTCGGTCAACAACAGAATCGGACATCGAAGGCCAAGTTGGTTTGGCCATGTAAGGGAATGTCGACAGAGCGATGGCCGAATCGACTGGATGGCCGTTCTGGACTGGAAGGCGGAAACGGGGACGACTCAGAAGTAGATTGATTAGTGGAGTGGAGGAAGAATTGGCGGGCCGAGGTCTTCAGAATGCCGATTCGATGGACCACGATCTCTGGAGCTCAGCCCTGATGTAAAAGACAATCCAAGTTGGAAGCTTACAAAAGTAAATGTAAGTAGTGAAGAGAAGAATAGTTGGGGTGCTCAGTCAAAAAAGGAAGGCAAAAAATAAATTATAATATTTATTTTTTACATATGCCGACGTTTCGACCTGAAGTTCAGGCCTTCATCAGGGCTAAGAAAATAACCAGATAACAAGGTATGAGAAACATAAGTAATGATGGTAAAAAGATAATAAAAAATGAGAAAAAAAATAAAAAAAAAATTATAAGAAAACATAGTGTGGAATGATGAAGTAGGGGTGATAATCATAATGAAAAAGGAGTGACAAAAGTGTTACATTGGGAATCTTAGAATAAAATGTAAAAACATAAAAAAGAAATATAAAGTTATATAAGAAATGAAAATAAAATAAATAGTAAAATTAAAAACATTGAGAATGAAGTAGTTACTATATCATCATTACTTATGTTTCTCATACCTTGTTATCTGGTTATTTTCTTAGTCCTGATGAAGGCCTGAACTTCAGGTCGAAACGTCGGCATATGTAAAAAATAAATATTATAATTTATTTTTTGCCTTCCTTTTTTGACTGAGCACCCGAACTATTCTTCTCTTCATTATCCACGACAGTCAACCAATTACCAATTATAAAAGTAAGTAGTTATGTGTTTTTAAAAGATTGATTTTAATTTTACTCAACTTCAAGATATTGTTATTTTAATTATTTATGATTACTTATTTTTATTTCAATTATTTACATTTATTTCGCTTTCGTTTGTATGTTGTATGATTGAACACCTATGACCCTAAGACTTGCTCTTCAATGTGGCAGATTTTATAATTATTCATTATACATATATATTCCTAACTGAGTGTCTCTATGAAGCAGAATAAACTGAAAACATCATTTTATCTCAATACATCAATAAATTTAGCTATAATTTACTAATTTCATGCTTGCAATTTAGATCAACTTACCATTCTGGGCCCCAGCTCTCTCGCATAGCCTTCGCAAGATTTAAAATACCAGCGTAAGGTATCGCTTTTATAACTTTTAAGATGGTAAAAGGGGACTTTTGCGTATATTCATCTTTGGAGATGATTCCTCTCTCTTCAAGAACCTTTGCCATCCCGTGGTACTTGCCCAAACCCCTAAGAGCAACGATGGAGTGGTCCAAATCCAGGCCTTGCTGTCTTGGAACCAAACTGTAACCACTTGCCTAAATAGAAGTTGAGAAAATTATGTTTAATTTTATATTATTCCAATAAAATATATGTTTATAAAGAGATGAAATGAAATGATAATACTTTGGAGGGCCTTAATACCTAGACTCTTACTTGCATTTCATGATTATTTGGATTGGAAAGAAGACTGAATTTGAGTGTAGAATATAGGGATGGATAGAATTCCAGAGAAAGGCGATTTGAATTACAAAGGATTTCTGAAACGCAGCAGTTCGGTGAGGAGGAGGACAGAGGTCGGACGTACGGGATCTGGTGGGATGAGGTTGAATGGAGGATTTAAAATTAAAATTTCCTACTCCTAGGTTGGTTGGATTGATTTCTGTCTGTGAATCCAGGGAATCGACTAGCTGTGAATCACAGAACCATTTTGCTGATAGTTGTATGCAGTGTCTACATTTCAAGTCATTTTTGATGTGATTTTTGATTCTTTAAACGATTTTGTCGTGATAAACCAGTAGTTTTGGTGAAATCACAATGTCCAGGAAGTGTGGGAATTCTCATGACAACTTTTGTTACATTTCTTGGGAAGTAACCGTTGCGAGTCAAAAACATGCTATCACCCAGAGGATCAAAACAGCAAACCACAAGTATTTTGGAGTGAAGGTTAGTGACTAAGGTAAACCATAGGTATTTCTGCTGCATCATATGTAGCCTTAAGAGAATGGTTCAACTAGAAAGGTTTTGCAACAAGGCCTTTTGCTGTTTCTATGGTGTGGATGGAGCCTACTAATCACGCTGACAACTGCTACTTTTGCATGACCACTCCTCTTCATCATGAAATGTTTCAAAAAAGAAATCTGGAGTGAATTATCCTGACATTCCTTCAGATAAGGCCAGTACCACACGGGGGGCGAAGTTCCTGTTCCGAGGCCTCCTGAACACTATGACTGAATGAGGACGAGGATAACGAAGAGGAAAATCCCTAGGAGGAACCCTACCAGATGATTCTGATTTTCAGTGACTTGATTCGGGAATCAAATCTGCCCAAAGAAAACCAAAACTTTAGGGTTCAAGGTTGGAGCAATGGGACTTTCTACACCCTGTGTGGCATCGAAGATTCACTACTTACGAGTAATTTCCATTTTTTTTATCTTGGCTTATTTATATTGGCACTCTATTTATATTCATGATTTTTATTTTCCTTTATTTTTAGCCCTGGTAATGACCCACAGCTTTGTGTCGAATCGTCATCAAACCTAATAAACTATATATAGACTGCAGCCATGGTTATTTATCGTCCTTTTAAACAAAAAAAAAGTATTTATTCACCTTTAGATCTTCTAGGAGGATACAAGATAAGTACGGATCGGAATGAATGCAGTTACACCAAAGAGTTTCATCTGTGTCTTCGAATTCTTCCATTAGGTAACTCATCTGTTTGAGTATTACGGAATACACCTGAAAGCATGATATTCATCTAAATAATATTTTTCATTTACTATATTTATATATTTTCATTATAATTTTTACATGTTTCTTTAGGAATATTTAGAGAGTCTATAGAAAAAGCTAAACAATAGTTCTTGTGAACATGGGTCAGCAAATGAAGTCTTGATTTTCAGACTAGAACATGGGGATCGAAATGTGGTGCGTGTTTCACACAACGTTCATTTACCACCCTATATTGAGTGCTTACTTGCTTACCTGAGTTTCTTTAGCAAATGCCATTCTTTGTTGCTTCTCTCGCGTTCCTTCAGTGATCATCTGCTTCATGATGAAGGACTTCTTGGCCTGCCTTCCGTTGCCCAAGACCACTTTTAATGTTACTCTGAAGATCGTGGAGTGGTAGTTTTCTCCTTTAGGTAAAGCTGGCACCGACTGAAAATCTAAAATAGCAGCGACCCTCGATTCGCTGTCCAACCTTTTCATAACTACTTCAAGAACTTCTTTCTCCATTTCTAAAACATATTTGAAATATTCAAGTTAAGAAATAATTATGCTTTGTAATATTAATTATTTCATAATCTGCAGTATAGACCTCATTTTATTAGATTATTAACATCCCCCTAAAACTTCATGAATTGCTTCATCTTATTGTATCCACCGCTTTTTTATTTAGAAAAATTCACTCAGAAATTAGAGAATTTCTCATCAAATTAATTAATTTAATATATTTCATGTTATATATATATACGGCTAATATTTTTATAATACTTACCAATTTTTTTTTTTTTTTTAATTCCTGTTCCTGTAAACAGTTTTTCATTATTTTTCTCCCAAATATGCTGGTGTTCCTCAAGGTATTATCCTAGGTCATATTCTTTATGCAGGATATAGTCGGCCCAAGACTCCCACATAAGTCCTTTATTGCCTTTATACAGTTTAAAGAGCTGATATCCCAACACTGTGATTATCATTAATTTGTTAAAATGGATTTGTTAACTATGATGAACGTTCGAATTTTTATATTACAATGTGAAATGTATTATTTTTAATTTTAAGCAACCCATGAGTTATAAAAGGTTTTTTAAAAAACAAATTTTAATTTTTGTTAGAATTAAATGTGCGTGTTCTAAACATTGCTTTTTAAAATTTGATAAAATATAATATAGTTTTGTGTTTTTTTTTTTAATTGCACTCAATCACTATTTTATTCAAGTTACCATTGTTATTCACCTTTTGTATTACGAGAAATACTGGCATCCCTTGTGGGGAACAGGTAAGAAGTAAATTTAAGATGAGTGCATTCGAAAATTTAAAAAGAGAAAGAACACACGTACGGAAAATATTTACCTTTGGCTATAATTATTTTATCGTTATGAAGATCAATATACTTTTCTTTAGTTTTATTTTTATTTTTGTTGCTACTATGGTTTTCTCATCAAGTTAATTTAATGTTCCTTCCCTATTTTATTTATTTGCTTACTTTAATTTTCCTAAGCGGCGATATTGAAATATTATGATTCTACTACCCTTCTGCTTTCAGCTATTTATATACCTGTCTTATTACTTATATTTCATTGGTCAGGTGTAATCCTAATTTTTATGAAAAATATTATTCTTAAGGGACGTTGTCCTACAATAAAGTTGATATTTATATTCTATTCTACTATTCTATTATATATATATATATATATATATATATATATATATATATATATATATATATATATATATATATAATATATATATATATATATATATATATATATATAAACACACACACACACGTACCTTATTCTTGGATTCCCTAACTTTCAATCAAAAATTCTCTGCTCCGTCGCTCTACCACTGAATATATTCCACTGAATGAGTAACGTCTTTATTTGTGATGTGAGATATATATTAGGTAACTTTATACAGTTAGGAATAAAATTTCCTTGAAAAATCCTTGCTAAATTTATGTTTGTTTAACAATACTGTTATCAGGATTGGTCCTTTTCTAGCTAGCTACGTTAACCTTGTCATTTTTTTCAAAACACTTGTTAGATGAAATTAAATGTCACTGAATTATTTTTTTTTCTTTTATTTATTTAGAATTATAACTATCTGTCACGTGGACAATAGATTATAGTGATATATGAACACATTCACACCATATACACAGTCATACCTACAAACGATAAATACAATCAGGCAGGGAACCCCAAGCCAAACCTCTCCCTCAAACTATAGAAGGAAAAACAGGACTCCAACAAGAGATCCCTGCGGTACTCTCTCAACCGCCTCACTGGTGCTAAAGCCAGTGGAGTTTAAGCGAGAGCGTTTTAGCAACATATAGGCCGAAGCGAGTGCATCTCAAAGGCTTTAAGTTTTTCTTTTGGTATGTAAGATATACATAAAAAGAAATTTTCTCTTTGACTCTCCCCCCCAGTCTCTCACTTTCTCTCTCTCTCTCTCTCTCTCTCTCTCTCTCTCTCTCTCTCCCTCTATATTAACACAATTATTCAATTGGGGAATTAGGTCACTTAATTAGTATTCAATAAACTACAAAATGTTCATTGGTACTGCTGTTTTTTCATGCTGAATAAATGATTGCTTAATCGATACACAATTATGCTTTCATATGTTCCAAATAAGAATTATTTCAAAATTCAACACAATTTTAAAATAGAGCTTCGATACCTCAGACAATGGACATACGGACAGCCTCAGCACCGTCCACTAGCACAGATATTAAGCTACTGGACCGCTAATTTGAAGTGAATGATGTTTGGATTTCACAAAGGGAAAATTCATCAAATTATTCAATTATTTAGTTTTCTATCAGATCACATGATGATTTTTCGAAATAAACTGACGTCGATACCTAATTATTTAAATATAATATGGGATCTAGAATTATTAAACTATAGTAAATGTATTTAAGGTTATGAACATTATTATATTATACATCCATGGAATATTTTATATTTTACTTCTTCTTTCGCACAAGTACTATGAAATAGTTTTTTTAACAATGCCTTGATTAAGTGAATTTTAAATACTTTTTTCAAACTAAAAACAAAAATTACATTTAAGGAAGTAAATTTCATTTAATTTCTTTGAGAACAGTGATTTCCGTTAAATAATATTAGTTTTCCCAAATTATTATTTATTATTTTTCTTCACTCTCCATTACTTTCTACGAATTTCTATATTTGATATTTTTTTCTGAAATTCCCCGCTTTCTAATGATATATTACTTAGTCATACATGTACCTTCTGACTAGTATTTCCGGATATTCATATTCATCCTTAAGCACTCTTACTCAATCTCTCCTGGGCTTAGCCCCAATGACGTGGTTGAGAGAAAAGCGCAGGGATCTCCTGGAGTCATGCTTATCCCTCCACAGTTGGAGGGACAAGTCTGGTTTGGAGTTCTCTCGCTATTGTATGTGTTATTTTTATTTATTTATTTTTAGGTTAGTCTATTCTTATTTATTGTATATATATTATTTTTCTGTATAATTTATTTATTGTACAAGAGTGTCAATGTGATCTCTGAACACTATTATAAATGTCCTTGAGACAGATAGTAATGTTTTACAATAAAAAAGTTTTAAAAAAAAATAAACAATTTAAATTCATAATCGATTTCAAATGACTCATATTATCGGCTCTACTGTATATTGTTAAATATATTTTTTATTGTTTTGTTGATATATTTCATCATTGGTGGTTAAAACCACTCATACTTTATGTAAATATGCAGATAACATCTGAGTAATTCATTAAACACTTTAAAAAAATGTTTTTTATCAAAAATGTTATCTATTATTCACCTGATATTTTAATTATTTTTACTGATAAGGAACATACAGAAATTACCCCTACCTGCGAATTTGTGCAATATTATTTCACCTTTACAATATTTACAAAAGTTTCGTAAATTTTTGATAATACTCTACTAGTAAAAGTATTACAGTAAGGGGGGGGGGAGTAACTTGATTGGGTAGAGAACTTTCGCATAGCATTTTTATCTTGCAACAATCAGGCACTTTTATCTTGCAGCAGTTTGAGAACCATAGTTCATTACACTCGTTGTGTGGTTAGCTTTTATTTATTTCCATTGCTTTTTTTTTTTTTAATTCTTATTTTCATGAAAAGAATTAATATGCCGAAGGATGTAGTAGCGCAGAACATGCCTACACAAAGTACGTTTTTGCAGACTGAACCAACACAGTGTTTCCACCACGAAATCACCACAAACTACATATTAACTGCTGTCCCAAAGTTACCCTATAATAATTTAACAAGCAAAATTTTCTCCATTAAGTATAGATTTTTTTTACTTTGAATTACTTATTCAAGTACAATAAGGAATATCTTGCAATCATGAAAAATTTCAAATAAATCCATGTTTATGTGAACAGCGAACCTCAAAAACAAAAACTTGTTCGAAATTGAAATTACATATTTACAGTATGGATGATAAATGACACAGTTAGCTTTTAAGTTTTTATTATTGCCGACGTTTCAACCCAAGCTTGTGGGTTGATCACCATGTTATGTTACAAGCCCTGAAGGAGTTCGAGTACTCAACGTCTTGCTAGTAGTAGTAGTAGTTCTTGAATACCTTTATTGCTGACAATTTTTTTTTTATTTCTTCTTCCTCGATTTTATGCTATACGGGATTTTCCCCGGCCAGGGGGGAGGGTAGGGGATTAATGTCAAAGTTAAAAGTCCTCCTGGCACCGGAACGCGAACTTTTAATTATTTTATCAATCAAATATCTTTCACGTGTTTGTCCGATCCCCGCTTCTTCATTTCTGGCAAAATGACCCACACGCTCGTGTTGAAACATTGACATTTAAAATCCTAAAAACTGACAGCGTCCTGACTATCTCTCCCTCAAAAACTACGAGATTCATCGAAATAATTACTCAATGATTAAAGAAAATCTCTATAATAATTATACTAAGCATGTTGTCCTTATTCGAATGATTAATATCCACTTAAAGAAGTATCCTGAGAAATTATTTCCTAAAATTTTCGATTATAAAGATTTTTTTTTCGATTCTCGCACCTAATTTAATTGGAAATGAAATATGTGTTTACGAAAATCGATTCGATCGTATTCATTACATCAACATCTGTATTCAAGTGTCAAGTAAATATTATTTAATGGTCTGATACAGATTACGCATCCGTGGTAACTCTTAAGTGGATATTTACTCACTTAAGATACCAATGATAATTTTATGAAATTAATACACTTAATTTTAATACATGTGGTGTCTAACGTCTCGAAATTATTAATACACTTAAATAATTGATTATAATTTATATAAGAGTATTTTAATAATAACATTTTAATCCATGAATCATTTTCAAAATAAATACATGTCAACGCCTGCTTGTCGTTCTACTAATTCACTGGTTGGTAATATTATTATTGACTGGTGTGAATAAAGATTAAAAAATAATAATAAATAAATACATATGTATTCATATATTTGTATAAATAATATTAAATAAATTTTACAGGATTTATAATTATTTTTGACCAAATAATACAACATTCATTAAAATATTATTAACACTTTGTGGTTACATTCTATTACTATATTCTTCTTTGTGATTCTCTGATTTAAAGTGATTTTTTGCCCATTTTCAATGACTTTTAAAATGCAAAAAAATTTTTCAATGTGTTGATTTGTCAAAACATACTGAAATATTTGGGTTTATGACGTCATACAACTATAATATATAATATTGACTATATAACAGTAATTTAAATTTTCGTTTTAATTGAAATATATATTTTTTTATAAACTACATATTTATGTGTAATGGTTAGTCTAAATGAGGCATTTGGTTTCATAACTGGTTACGTCCATTTATAAATTTTTTCCAAGAAAGATCAAAAAAGATTTCATTTAAAAAAAAATCAACTTAACAAATTTCTTATTATGTTTCGTTATTTCAGTAACAAAACACTTTAAACAAACTTTATTGGCAAGTTTTTATAATCTTCTCTTTTTTATATATCACATTTAAAATAGTAAATATATGCCTGAATTTTAACTGAAAATATCGATTTCTTATTAGTTTTTGGTTGAAAAAAAAGACATTTTTCAAAACAAATCACTTTAATTTATTTAGCTCGATATAAACATAATTTGTTTTTATAGATACAAATTTTCATTGTTATCTTGAACGTTTTCAAGATTCTTTAAATCTTTGCCTTTTCTCAGGTTGAATTTCAGGATTTTTTTTTTAATGAAAGAATTAAAAGTAGGGCAAATATTTAATTTTTTTCTTCTTCTTTTGTCTCCTTACTCCGTGGTACAGAACTCTTTTTATCGAATTATTAACATCCGCCTGAAACTTCGTAAATAGTTTCATCTCGTAGTAATCTACAAATATTTTATTTACGAAAACTTTTGGAATTGGGGCGTTTTTAATATGGAATGTGACATACTTTGCTATTTAATTAGGTACTAAAATCTCGTAAATACCCATTTGCTTTCTACTTAGATCGTAAGATAAATTGATCACAAAATCGATAAAAAAGGGCAATCTACAAAAATATTGGTTCGGTGTAGGTCACGCCAAACGACTCAATATTTTTATAGGCCACCTTTTTTTCTCGACTTTGTTATCTGAATTATCTTACAATCCAAGTAGGGTACTTGTCCATTAGGAGACCTGGACGAAACTTACTTTGTTATCTAATGTTACATCACATAACCTCCCTTCTTATCTCTTCAAAGCTTCGAGTTATTCCATTGTTTATTTTTGTTCCATTTCTGTTATTTTCAGCAAAATTTTATTAATTATTGTTGTTAATTTTTAATTAATGTTATCAATTAATTGCTATGTATGTTATTAACCAAACTGTTTTGTTATTATTACATTCGTTGTCGTCTATTTAATGTATTAAATAGTAAATTTCCTATTTTGCCTACTAAAATAAATAAGGCGAAGTGAAAATATTGTAAAATAAAAGTATTTTTTATTATTACATTTGTTTTTATTTTTAATAATATGAATATAATACAATAAATATGAACATGAAGATAGGAATTGTGAGAAGCCTTATCAGAATTATCAGTGTTCAAGTTATAAACAGTTGCAGATAACAGTCCGTCCTGTCCAGCTAATGGACAAGTACCCCGAGTAGAAAGCAATTGTGTATTTACGAGTTTTTAGTACCTAATTAAATAGACAAATTTGCTTCCCTCCAGATTGAAAACGCCCCAATTCCAAGAGTTTTCGTAAATATAATAGTTGTAGGTTACGATGAGATGAAACTATGGTACTTCTTCACTAGCAGGCCGGGACTGACTGCTACCTGCCAATGTTTATAACCTGAACACTGATAATTCTGATAAGGCAGTGATAAGCTTTCTCCTAATTCCTATTATTGTATTATATTCGTATTATTGAAAGTGTAAACAGAAACAAAAACAAATATAATAACAAAAAGAAAGATTTTATCTTACGACCCATATATTAATGAAATAATAAAAAAACACTTAAAGAAGATATGTACTTACAAAAGATCAAAATGAAATAATAATAAAAAACACTTAAAGAACATATTTACATATTAAAAAAAATATCAACACTATAAACGACATATGTACAATTTATTTTCACTTTGTCTTATTTATTTTGGTACGCAGCATCTCGTTTGGTGTTCCTCATTAACTTCATTTGATGACCTCGTTCACACAATTTCACGTCTGCAAGTATCCCAACATTTTGAAAATATTCAATAGCCTGTTCTCCCAAAGACGGAAAATCCAAGAATGTAACAAGATTCATAATTTGACGAAAATAAACTAAAGAAAAAAAAAAATGAAAAATAAACACAAACGTGCCAAAAATAAAGAATTTAATAAGTGAACATAATAAGGGAATAACTGAAAAATAAACAATGTAATAACTGAAAGGTTTGTAGGGATAAGAAGAGGGAGGTTATGTGACATGGCATTAGATAACATAGATAAGAAGCGAGGTTTCGACCAGGCCTGCTAGTGGAGTAGTACCGAAACTATTTACGAAGTTTCAGCCGGATGTTAATATTTTGATGAAAAGAAGTCTGTACCACGGACTACCTCTTTTAGTGCCATTAGCATGGAGGTCTAGGCTCTGTCATTGGCTCTCCTTCTCATATCCACCTTGATGCCACCTCAGGCTCTCCCAAGACTCTCCATGTAGTCACCATACAACAGCCTGGCCTTCCTCTAAGTCGCATTCCCTCTGGTTTTGCTTCTAGGAACCATTTTGTCTTCAAGCTCAAAACCCACTTACCCTAATCTTTGTACCTACTCCTCAAATCCCACCTCTAAAATCGTTCCTTTCAAGTCTCCTGCGGCACTGAATTCTCCAATTATTATCGAGTTGAGGCTGGTGTTCCACGAGGCAGTATCTTGGGCCCAGTTCTCTTCATCCTCTTCACCGCTAACATTCCAACCAATCCGGATACTCTTCTAGCAACATTCGCTGACGATACCGCCATCCCTTCATACCACTCAGATCCTGATTCAGCATCCTTAAACCTACAAAGACACATCTCCCTAACTGAGCAGTAGTGCAGTAATTGGCGCTTCAAAATCAATGAATCCAAATGCAAGCATGTCACCTTTACCCTTCGACGCAGATCCTGTCCACCTATCCGTTTCAACTCTGCACCTCTCTCCGTCTTAGACACAGTTCGGTATCTTGGATTTCTTTTAGACAAAAGACAAACTTGGAACCCACATACCAGACTTAAAAGACAAGAACTTAACCGACGATTTGGCCAGCTATACAGACTACTGAACAGAAAATCCAATCTCTCAATAGAAAACAAACTATTAATATACAAGACCATACTCAAACTCCTCTGGACCTACGGACTTGAACTGTGGGGGACAACTAAATTTTCGAACATCAAACGCATCCAATCCTTTCAGCCTAAAGTCCTCCGTATAATAGTTAATGCTCCTTATTATGTTACAAAAAAAACCTTACATCATGACCTTTACATCCCTTATATCCTTGACGTTATTCCATCCAGATTCCCAAATCTTCACTAGAACCTCACCCACCATCCTAACCCCTTAGTACAATCCTTATCTAGCTCCAGTCATCTCTACTATCCTCCTCGAAGGTTGAAACGGCGGTGGCCTCGAGATCTTTTGTAAAGACGTCACTGGAGTTCTGGCAATGGCCAGCTTCTGCACTGAAGTAATGAGTGATTGTGGTTTTAGTGCCCTCTCTCAGTCTCCACCGGACTGTTAATGCCGGCGACGTGGCTGAGAGAGAAGCGCTGGGATCTCTTAGAGTCTCGCTTTGTCCTTCACACATGGTGGAAAGGGCTGAACTCGGAGATCTCTTGCCTGATTGTAAATATTGTAATTAATTATAAATGTTATTCTATTTATTTCCTCTACTTATAATATATTTAATTTTGCTATGAATTTATACATTTTATTTAATATTAACTTTAAATTACATTTTCTTGATTTTATTATACTTTTTGCCTTTATTATATAGATGCATATTTTTTATTTATTTATTTTATTGTATTGTATATATGGTATGAATGTACCTCACTCAACTTTAGTACTCAGTGCCCTTAAGTGTGGCAAAATGTATTATTTCTCGATAAAAATATATATAAAGAAATAAACAAAATACTTCACTTGCATGTTTGTCCAGAACCGTCCAACTCTCTGCACCATAAAAAAGGACAGGTAGAAATGCTATTTTAAACAAAGCTATTTTTGTTTTCTGCTTTACCTCCTGTTTTCCTGATATTTTAGTTCTTATAGAGTAAAACACACTATTGGTCTTCTTGACTCTATTTATAACCTCCTGTTCGATCCTTCCATCCTGCCCAAGGTCGTTATCTACCTTTTCTAATCACTCATTATTACATTTTATGAGAACTTGGTCTTCCACATCTCGGCCAAAGAGGGTTTTTAATTTATTTAACATATTTTATTTAAAGAAAGGATTTTGGGCTCACGCCTTCTAAACTTAGACTTTTTTGGTAAAGAATGAGAAGGTTAATTATAAAAAATAACAGGTACGTGATAGAAACCTGAATCGTTTGTTATTGTTTTTTTTTTTTTTTTTTTTTTTTTTGAGAATCTAATCAGTTTGAACAAGCACATCATTCCTGGCATTGAAAACTTGAAATACCAAATTATTTGGTGCTTGAAACAGGTCGAGATGTTTTGATCCACCATTTTAATGTTCATTATTCTATTCATTATTATCTTGAAAGTTGTTTAAAAATATTATTGAATACATTTAAATGTATAAATAAGAGGGTATTTCATCTATTAACAAAAACAAACTAAGAAACCAATCATTTAATGTTACATAAATTATTTACAAATATTATTTTCTTAATTATTTAGAACAATAGACTACTTATTCTTATAATAAATACTTTTTATATGCCATTTTATCTTCCATTGATTGTTTTATTTACAATCTAAAAACTGTATTTACCCTTACTTCTGTGTAATAATTTATCAAAATTTACATATTTATAAATAAACATAACCACCTGGTTTGGTTTTTCATTTTGATTCCCAAAACTAATGGACTACTGGTTCAACTTTGATTTAAACCAGAAGCGTGCCTCTCTGCAAAATCAATTATATCCGGTCCCAATTTTTCAATCATTCCAGGTTCTCTCAAAACATCTTCATTAAACCCTTCTTCTCCTCCAGTCGCTAGAACCTTCTCCAAGTCTAAAGCTTCTGACGATGTACAGATGAGAGTTGGGTATAATACTGCGAAAAACGCCAGTCCGAAGAATTCGAGTCGCTTCATTGTATCGGTAATTTCTTCAAGAGTTGGCTTTGTACCTGTGAAACCGAACTTGTCCAAAGTTCTGACCAAGGAGTCGTGGTAAGTCTTCAGCAGGAGTTCATAGTTGCTTCGACGAACTGGAGGCTGTACACCAACGTACATGAAATAGGTAACATCTGTGCATGGTGTGTTGTAATGGGGTCCTTGGTAGTCCAAAAATCTGAAAAATATTATGAAATCAATCTATATTCTTGATGATTTAATCTATGAAATAGGATTCATCGTCCCGGGCATGACGTTAAACTGCGACCTGGGTGGACAGGACTCATAGCCATAGTGAAGGCAACGTGTCTCGGGGAAAGCAACCCCAAAAGCACACCACTGCCCTTGCAGTTTAAAAAAGGTTGATCGTAGGGTCAGCACCTCTTCATCGGAAAAAAACATTTCGCTTTCAAACCAAAAGAGAAAGAAAACCGGACGGACCTAATCGGCAACGACTTAAGGCGCGGAAACGGAACATGTTTTTGGGTACGTGGAATGTCCAAGGTTTGAGAACCTACAAAGAAGAGGTGGAAAATGAACTGAAAAAGCAAAACATCGATGTGGCAGTCATCAGTGAATTAAAATCAAAGGAAGTTACAATGAACTTTCAGGAGATTTCGTGCATATCTACAGTGGAATGGAATAAAGTGAGAGAGCTAGAGCAGGGGTTGCAGTGGTGATTAACAAAAGATTACGCAGGTATTTAAAATTAAGAATTATGATTGTGTAAATGAAAGGATAATTAAACTTGAAATGGCATTGTTTGGAGAAGAGGTTTTTATTTTTGGGATCTATACTCCAACTGAAGATTCCAAGCAAACCATAAAAGACACGTTTTTCGATGATATTTGCGACTTGATAGACCGTAAGATTGTTTGGGCGGCTTCAACGGACATGTTGGTAGCAAGTTCAACGATGAGACCGTTGGACGCTATGGAGAAGAGGTAACTAACGATAACGGTGCAAAATTAATAAGTTTTATTAAATATTAAGTGGATTTTTCAATCATAAAGAAATTAACAAATTCTCCTGGCACCAGGCCACTAACGGTCTAAAATCAATCATAGATTATATAATCCTCAGGCGCACTACTAAGATAAAGGTGAACACTGTTACAGTGATGAGAGGGGCGGAATGTGGTTCATTTTAAACCTCATAATCTTCTTAGAAACTCTCCAGTGACCAGTGACTCTTCGAAAACAATTGGATACTCAATTGAGAGTATGAAAGATCAAGAATCAGTAAAATGACTGTCCCAAAGCCGACTGATGGAGAAATCGAATCATGAGAAAGGTCTGAATGATCGACTATATTACGAAAATATAGTAAAGTGCCTGCATGCCGCAGCTTTAGAAGCTGTCGGAGAGGAAAGGAAAGAGTTTAGAGGAAAAAACAAGCCTTCATGGAATGAGAATGCTGAAGTGGCTGTTCAAGAGAAAAATATTTATACAATAAACGGTTGAGCTCGAAAAATGAGAAGGACCTGAGAGAATATAGAAATGCCTTTAAAAAAAGTAAAAGCTATGAGAAGGAAGGCATTAAATATCTACTGGGAGAAAACTGCATGGTGTGTGGACACTTACATTGATGGACAAAAGTTTAGTGCTGCTTGGAGGACATTAAAAAATTGAAAAGTCCCAAAACATTTGTAGATGACTTCCCATTGATCAAAGAGCAGCAATTTTTGAGGAGGGTACATTTCGACGGGGCTGAGACTTTTCTAACTGAAAAGTTTCAAATCAGAGAACTTGGAGGACAAACGGCAGAAAGTGTAATTGTATATTATCTACGATTGGTCTAATCCTAGTTTCGCTTTCACACTTTTTAAGAAGAGGAAGCTAATACAGTTTTTGGTAAGGGGGGGTGGTGGTTCATATCCCATCGACCTATCGGGGAGGTACCTGGGGGAAACCTCTGACTGTTCGTTCTGGAACTGTTGGGTACAGAAATCACGCCCCATTATCGCTGTAGGATTGTATATTTTTCAAAATTTTCTCTTCAACTGTATAATTATTGTATGCTTTAAAACAATTTTCTTTCTTGTAAAAACAGGTAATTCCAATACTAAATAGTTCAAAATTTCAAAATGATCGGTTATTATAGAATCACTCACTTCACATCTATTGGTCGCTTCTGAAAGTCATATTTGAACATCATATTGTTTGACCAGCAATCGCCATGGTTGAGAACTGTAAAGTTTGTCTCAGTATAAACCGTTCCCATACTCATCCATTTTGCAGCAAATTGATCGAATGGTATCTTCAGTTTATTTGCTGTGTCTTCCCTGCAAAGTAGCATATTTATTAATATTTGATCTAAGTAAATAATTTTAAGGCTTAAAGGAATACAAATTATTTGATTTATTTTTCGTTCGAGTATGAAAAAAGTAATTCAAGCAAATACTTTAGTAGCAATTAAAAAAAGGAGTAAAGAACAACATTTCATATTCTGTAATATATTTTCATGCTTGTCCTTTCACATATTAAATATTATACTGATGGATGAAATAACTTTAAAACTATTGATTGGAATCATAAATTTCTGGTACAATACAAAAAAAAAAATAAGAATAGTAAACGTAATTCCAACTTCCCCAGAATTAAGCTACCTTCTTTTTTCAGAAAATCTCTTCAACTATGAATTTGTCAAAACAATCTCTGTTACGACAAATTATTATCAAATATGCTTTTACAAATATTATATAAATAATTATAGATTCTGAATCTTACCAATCAGGACCCCAGCTATTCTTCATAACCTTGGAAAGAATTGAAATACTTCCGTAGAGATAACTTTTTATAAGTTTTAAGTCAGTAAACAACGTATAAGGTTTATAGTCATCTTTGGAGATGATTCCCCTCTGTTCGAGTACCTTCGCCATCCCGTGGTACCTTCCTAAACTATTGAGAACGAGGATGGCATGGTCTAAATCCAAACCTTTCTGTCTAGGAACCAAACTGTAACCACTTGCCTAAATATAAGAAGAAAACAAATTAGAACAATTAGTTTTAAATTAATATTATTCTACTACGAAAAAAAAAATGTGTTTAATCACTTTTAGATCTTCCAGCAGAATAGAATGGTATTGCGGGTCATAGTGAATGAATTTACACCAAATAGACTCATCGGTGTCTTCGAATTCTTCCATTAGGTAGGTCATATTTTTGTGTACTACGGAATATATCTGAAAGCATTATATATTAATGAATTTCGCAATTTTTATCTTTATTAAGTAAGTAATTTATAGGGAATGAGAAGGAATATATAGGAGGTTGATCTGCAGTGGACAAATTATTCATTGAAGAGTCTCATATCGATAAACAATCTACGAAGAGGGAAGAAGACAAGGGAAGGAGCAGGTAGCAACAGCTGGAGAAGGACGCTGGATAGAAGAGAACTCACTTGAGGCTGGGACATGAAGGTGAAAGGACATTACCTGAGAAGAGAAGCCTAATACACTGAATACTAAGAGTATCAAGCCTACAATTATAAGACTTTAATAGATTCATTTATTACAGTTGTCAAAGTAAATTGTTTTATAATTCAGGAGTGAAAAGTCATTTTATTTAGTTGTCATATATTCCTCACAATTGAAGAATAACAAACCAGGTGAGTCAATTTATTTAAAGTGTATTTACTAAGTCCCACATTTCAGATATACATATTTTTATTATTTCTTGTCACTCAGTGTCACAAAAGTATCAGGTTCCCGAATTCCCAGCAACAGTTAAACACCCTCAAAAAGTCTATATCCAGCTCCGGGGTTTTGTTTTAATATTCACGTGTGTAAATAACCTAGTCCCCCAATAAAAACGGAAGGAATATTCACACCGTTTCGATTTATAAGAGAGCGATTCATTTTCTGTGGATAGAAATATTGGAGATTAGATGATTTTATAAATTTTATTGTTTTTAAAATAAAATTAGAATTCAGTATTGACAAAAGGCAAGAGAGATCATTATTATGTATTTTACTTCAACAATATATGTATTCTGTTTTGAATATTCTTACCTGGCTTTCAATCTTGGCTATATTAAGCTCTTTTAGGAGTTCTCCGCTTTCTCCTTCAGTGATCAACTTCTTCATGATGAAGGACTTCTTGGCTTGCCTTCCATTGCCCAAGACTACTTTCAAAGTTATCCTGAAGATGGTCGATGTATAATTCTCTCCTTTGGCCAATGCTGGTACCGACTGTAGATCTATGATAGAAGCGATCTTCGACTCCCTGTCTAACTTCTTCAGGACTACTTCAAGAACTTCTTTATCCATTTCTAAAATATATCGAAGATATATAAACTTATTTAAAATAAAAAGAAAGACTAGAAATCAGACAAAACGTGTGGTATTTATACTCGCTTAATTCGATTTTCTCTGTATTCATTACATACCACTTCTGGAATTAATTTTTAGTAAAATAAAATTATTTTAAATTTTATTTTATTTTAAATTTGAATTATTTTAAATCTGAAATCAAAGTTCCATAAGACATCACGAAAGACAATTAGGCGTTACCAAACCCAAACAACAAAATTTAGTATGTTTACTTTACCAGAGTATAAATATATTATTTATTTTATTAACCCCGTTGATTTTAAACACAATTATAATTTCATTGTTATAATTAAAAGATCTTGTACGCGCAACAAACAACTTTCATTTACAGCTTTGAATAAAAATTATTTTCTGGCCATGTTAGTCTATTATACGATTTTTGAATTACGTTTTTAACTGAGCTAAAGCTAAAATATTACAGCTAACATTATATCACCGGTTGATTATAAAGAATTGGTATAACCAATATAATTTACATTTAACTCTACAATTTTTTCATTCGGGTTTAGTTAGGTTTCCCCAATATAAAAAAATACAGTAATATCACTATAATACTAACCTAATAGGTAACTGCAAGACCGTTTCGAGATTCTTGCTCAAGAACAAGACCTAGACCAAAATTGACTTTATAAGACCAAGTCTCCTCTTGGTCTCCCATTCGGGCAACACTACAGGGGACCTCAAAACGTGGTTCTCCGTTGAAAACACAGATTCGAAAATTTTCACGATCGCAAAAATTTTCCATATATAAGTAAGTAATATTGCAAAGAAATTGTAAGAAATACTCCTACCTTAATCTTGTATAGATTCTTCGACACTATGACTACCAACCGCCACTGCACCCGAAATATATATCACTGAATGGCTGATGTAAAAGCAAACTGAGTAGGGTAATTTAATTCAAGAGCAATACTCTAAGGATTTCAAGATGTTTTATAAGAACATTTAAAATCAATTGCACCACTATGCCTTATCTTAAATAAGCTAATCTAATTAAGTGAGACAATATGGAGTTGAATGGTTTTAAAATGGCACTAAAGCAAAGAAATATAGGTCAGTGCATATATGCTATAAACAAGAATAACAAAATGAAGTAGAAACAGAAATGTCCACCGAAGGACCTCGCGTATATCATTTCTCAGCCTTCTTAATAACCATCATTCTCTTGTCTGTCCACTTTTACATTCATTTATCTATATATGTTAAATATAGTAAGGGAAAATGTTCGAATTTTAGTTTTCAACTTTTCTCCGGAAATAAACGTTTTGAGGTACTCTAGGGCGAAATAATCAGGTCCCTCAAAATGGTCTGTGTGTTTGTATGTTAGCAGTCTATCTCAAAAGCGTAAAGTTATACGAAACTGATATGTATTTAAAATAGATATAAGCCTTAGAAGTGACAACAACTTTTTCCTAAAAATCGGCTATCCGGAATTGTCACTTTATTTCGACGCTGAAACACATTTTTACAATTTTCTCAAAAAACGGCTCGAACAATTTTGATTAAACTCGGTGTATCATTGTTCGTATACGTCTTCCTCTAAAATACCTTTAATATGGTTTATTTTAAATAATTAATCATCTCACATTATTAAGAGTTACGAAATAATGCTAAATATAGCTTTAAAAAGAATTTGATAATTGAATAACGGAGAAAAAATATAAATGCTTATCCAAGTCGAAAATGAATCTCTGAAATTACTAGTCAGAAGGTATACGTATTTGAATAAATAAAGTTGTGGAAGTTAACAGAGAGTGGCGAAAAAAATATAAATAATAATTTCAAAAAACTAATATTATTTAACGTAAATTTCAAGTTTCCAGGGAAATTAAATGGAATTTTCTTTTTAAGTATAAACATTAAAATTTTTCTTAAGATTGCAAAAGAAGTATTTAAAATCCAAGGAATGCAATGACATTGTTTAAAACACTATTTCATTATACTTATGTAAAAGAAGAAGTGAAACATAAAAATAATTCATGGATACGTTTATAACTTTAAATATATTTACTGTAGTTTAATAACTCTAAATCTGATATATTTAAATAATGAGGCATCTATCGTCCGTTTATTCAAGAAAATCACCATGCAACCTTTTAGAAAATGAAATTAGTGAATGATTTGATGAATTTTCCCTTTTTGATATTCCAACTGTATCCACTTCTAATTAGTAGGACAACTTTTTGACCTGTCTATGACAGACAATTCAAATCTCTTAATTCCGTTTTAATAAACTTTGCAATGGAAAATAACAGTTTAATGACTTATAGTCGTACAATCCATAATCAACGGATCGTGCAATTCATAATCAACCGGTGATGTATTAAATTGGACTTTTGTTATTTTAATGGTATTCGTGGTGTCAAAACTGGAGAATAAAAATAAATCCCATCAAATCACCTTTACCCTTCGTCGTAAACCTATGTCCTCTTGTCCTACAGTATCCTTTAATAATACCAGACTTATCCCTGTTGAAAAAA
Source organism: Nezara viridula (assembly GCA_928085145.1). Classification (NCBI taxonomy): domain Eukaryota; kingdom Metazoa; phylum Arthropoda; class Insecta; order Hemiptera; family Pentatomidae; genus Nezara; species Nezara viridula. The sequence continues at coordinate 3,320,678 of OV725083.1, read as the reverse complement.
TTCGATACCTTGGACTCCACTTAGACAAACGTCTAACTTGGAATCCTCATACCAGACTGAAACGACAAGAAACAGCTCGACGTTTCCGACTACTCCAGCACTTACTAGACAAACATTCTAACCTCCCAGTCAATTACAAAAGACTCATATACATGACTATAATAAGACCTATTCGGACTTACGGAGTTGAGCTCTGGGGCTCCACTAAGCCATCGAATTCCTCTCGTATCCAATCCTTACAATCCAAAGTCCTTCGTAAAATCCTCACTGCTCCTTACTTTGTCACAAACAAAATCATCCATAGCGACCTTAATGTTCCTTATGTTTGTGACCTAGCCCAATCCAGATACCTATCCTTCCATAAAAAACTTCAGAACCATCCCAACCCTCTCGTTTCTAACCTTGCTTCCTCCTCGATCCCTGACAACCCTCCGAGGCGTATGAAAAGAAGATGGTCTCAAGATCTCCTTTTGTAAATACATTTTTATAGTGCTACCAATGGGTAGTTTCTCAACATGTGATTTCATGCTATTTTATTCCTTTGTTCACATTTACTGAATGTATTTTTACTTGTAATACAGTTGTAAATATCATCAATAAAAAAAAATAATATAAAAAAATGGTATTCGTAATTTGTTAGCAATGAGATTTTAGCTTTAGCTCGGTTAAAAATGCTATTCAAATATTTTATAATAGCCCAGCATTGTCAGGAAATAATTTCTTTTCAAAGTTGAGTGGTAACTGAATGTTTTATGTTGCGCGCACCAGATTTTTTCTCTTATTTTCCACTACACAGACCTTAATGTATTTCTTGAATTCCTTTAATACCAAGGTAATGAAATTTTAGTATATTAAGTAATAATAAAACCACACTATTCATTAATATTTTAATTTTTAATATTTCATTATGAAGAAATATTTCTTCACCGTATAGCAGTGGGGAAAAAATCAAGTTAGACTTAACTAATCACGTAGAAGTAGTTTTATGAGAGGGGATGTATAAATCTTCAGGTTGATACATGGTATTAAGAGAAGTAGGATAAAGCCACTTCAACTCAGTGTATCTGAAAGGAACATGTGAACGCCTGGAGATCCCAAAGATGTATCTTATGAAACAGTTCATGAGTTTCTCTGGGGGTTAGGTGGCCGAATGGGCTAACGTGTGTGCACAGCACCCCCGTTGCCCGGCAAATCTAATACATGAGACAACTATATAAAAATAGTCACCAACGGGAGCTAATGAGATGCTTATACCCGATGAGAACAGTCTTAGTTTTATCTGCATTCAGCTTTAATTAGTTTATTTCTACCCATCTGTTGTTGCAGTCGATATCCTCTTACAATAGTTACTTTAAGCCATGTTTTAGACATTTTAAAAATAATAGAACCACAAACAAACGAAAACAAGAAACACAAGGTGCTTAGAAAATTCAGTATATGGGTGCTTCTCAGATTATGGGATTTTCATGATGAAATTTTAAAAAGTTTGACGAGATCTAAATAAAATTTTCTAAATACTCACACCTTCTATTGTAGCTCAGCTTTATCTGAGCAAATGGCCAAGGTCAAAAGTGTATTTTGTTCAGTAACTAATGTAAGTAAATCTAATAATTCGGTTATGGGAATGAAACGAGTTTTCAACTTGGTAATGACATTTTTTAAGTATTTTATTTGGACATGAGTGTATGTGGCTAAAGCACTCTTGCTCAATCTCCACTGGGTTAAGCCCCAGTGACGCTGTTGAGAGAGAAGTGCAGGAATCTCGTGGAGTCATACTTTTCCCTCTATAGTTGGAGATACAAGTCTGTTTTGGAGTTCTCCCGCCAGATTGTAAATATTGTATATAGGTATGTATGTGTTCTTTTTATGTATTTGTTTTTGGGTTCTTATTTATCGTATATATATTATTTTTCTGTATAATTTATTTTATTTATTGTACATAGAGTGTAAATGTGACCTCTAAACACTATTATAAATGTCCTTGAGACTGATTGTAATATCTTTCAATAAAAAAGTTTAAAAAAGTTATAATTGCTATTGATGTTATTAACCAAACTGTTTTGTTATTATTACATTCGTTTTCGTCTATTTAATATATTAAATAGTAAACTAACCATTTTCCTACCAAAATAAATAAGGTAAAGAAGAAATGTAATATAAAACTATTTTTTATTATTCATCATCATCATCATCATGTGTGGCACGACATCCCGTTACCGAGACTGGGCCTCCTCCAAGAGCCTCCGCCAGTTGGCTCTGTCTTCTGCTGCAGCTCTCCAGTTCCGTACACCAAGCAGGGTTCTCGCATCATAGGCCACGTTGTCCAACCACCTCGTCCTCGGCCTTCCTACCCGTCTTGCGAGGTGCAGCTTCTCCATCATTATTTTCTTGGGTATCTCAACGGTGCTCATTCTGGCCACATGCCCTGCCCACCTTAGTCTGGCCAGTTTAATATAGGTGACTACGTCGATGTCTGCATAGAGGGAACTGAGCTCCCTATTTTTTCTTTTCCTCCAGACATCACCCTCCTTTACTGGACCTTAAATCCTTCTGAGGACTCCTCGCTCAAACACACTCAGCTTCATCTCATCGTTTTTGGTCATCGTCCAAAAAGCAAGCAGCAAAACCAAGAAGCTGTGTCAGGCGATTGAAGATTATATCGTTGGTCTGAATATCGGAGTCTCTTACAGCTTTCTCCTCTGCCAAGTTGAACAATAGACAGGCGAGGGCATCCCCTTGCCTAACCCCACTGCTCACTTTAAACTCTTCGGAGTCGTCAGAACCGACGCGTATTCTACATCTCGAGCTGTCCATGGTCATCCTGATTAGGCGTACGAGCTTCTGAGGGATGCTTAGCTCCTCCAAGGCACAGTATAGTTGCGTTCTATCAACGCTGTCGTATGCTGCTTTAAAGTCTAGGAATAAATGGTGGGTGACTACCTTATGCTCCATAGTCTTTTCTAGGATCATCCTCAGAGAGAACAGTTGATCAGTGGTTGAACGTCCTCTTCGAAATCCAGCCTGATATTTCCCCAGTTCCTTTTCAGAATACGGGAGAATCCTCTCAAAAAGAATGTTAGAGAGCAGCTTATAAGCACACGAAAGGAGTGAGATTCCTCGATAGTTAGCGCATTCTGTTTGATCTCCTTTCTTATGTATTGGGCAGATAATGGCTGTTGCCCATTCCGTAGGCATAGCTTCCCTCTCCCAGATGGTCAGCATTAAATCATGCAGAGCTTTCTTAAGTTCTTCACCTCCACATTTCAACAGCTCTGACTGGATTCCGTCCGGGCCTGGCGCCTTTCCATTTTTCAATTTCATCAGGGCATTTTCCATTTCCTCCTCATCCGGGGGTTCAATAGAATTCAGGGAGTCTTCCTTCATTACTCCTGCATCTCCAGGCACCGTTCCTCTGTTTAATGCGTCTTTAAAATGTTGTACCCATCTCCTTAGTACATCATCTTTGTGGCTTAAAAGAGATCCATTCGTGTCTTTGCATGCCGTCACTCTGGGCCTGAAAGCTGCCCTACCCTCGTTTATTCTCTGAAAAAACAGCCGACTATCATTTTGGCCGCACAATGCCTCTATATCCTCCATGTTCTTGTTTTCCCAAGCTCTTCTTTTTCCGCGGAATAATCTCTTCTCTTCGCGTCTTTTTCTTCGATATGTTTCTTGGGAGAGCCTTGTGGGACGCTGAACCTTCTTTCTGTAGGCTTCATTTTTCACTTTTACTGCTTGAAGGCACTCAGCATCAAACCATGGAGGCCTTCTAGATTTAGTCTCGTAGCAAAGAGATTCTTCTGCTGCCTGTTTCATTGCGTTGCTGCATCTCTTCCACTGTTCATCGACCATAGAGCTGTCATTAATTACATCTTCATTTTTTATTATTACATTTTTTTTTTGTTTACAATTTCAATAATATGAATATAATACAATAAATATGAACACGAAGAAAGGAATTATGAGAACCCTTATCAGTGACATCTCAGAATTATCATTGTTGAGGTTATAAACATTGGCGGATAGCAGTCGGTCCTGTAGAAAGCAAATGTGTATTTACGAGTTTTTAGTACCTAATTAAATAGACAAATTCGATTCCCTCCAGATTAAAAACGCCCCAATTCCAAGAGTTTTCGTAAATATAATAGTTGTAGGTTATGATGAGATTAAACAATTTACGAAATTTCAGGCGGATGTTAATATTTTAATGAAAAGGGCTTTGTACCACGGACAACCTCTTTAGTTCCATCAGCGTGGAAGAAGATTCTAGGCTCTGTCATTGGCTATCCTTCTCATATCCATCTTGATGCCACCTCTGGTCTCCCGAGTCCCTCCATGTAGTCACTATCCAACAGCCAGGGCCTTCCTCTAGGTCGCCTTCCCTCTGGTTTTGCTTCTAGGAACCATTTTGTCTTTCGGCTATCACCCATCCGGTACGCATGGCCAAACCACTTCAGTTGGGGCTTCTCCATGACTTGTTTGACAGGACTTATATTCAATTCCTCTCGTTCCTGCAGCGATCTCTTTGTTTTTTCGCACGAACTCTCCTGAGGTATCTCATTTCTATGACCGTTACTTGCATGTTTGTCCAGTAAAGAATGAGAAGGTTAACTATAAAAAATAACATTATCAAAGTATTTGGTGCTTGAAACAGGTTGAGATGTTTTGATCCACCATTTTAATGTTCATTATTCTATTCATTCTTATCTTGAAAGTTGTTTTAAAATATTATTAAATAAAATTAAAAGTGTTTGAATAAATTTAAATGTATGAATAATAGGGTATTTTATCAATTAATAACAACAAACTAAGAAACCAATCATTTAATGTTACATAAATTATTTACAAATAGTATTTTCTTAATTATTTAGAACAATAGACTACTTATTCTTATCATAAATACTTTGTATATGCCATTTTACCTTCCATTGATTGTTTTATTTACAATCTAAAAATTGTATTTACCCTTACTTATATATAATAATTTATCAAAATTTACATATTTATAAATAAACATAACCACCTGGTTTTGTATTTTGTTTTGATTCAAATAACTAATAAACTACTGGTTCAACTTTGATTTAAGCCAGAAACGTGCCTCTCTACAAAATCAATTATATCCGGTCCCAATTTTTCAATCATTTCAGGTTTTTTCAAAACGTCTTCATTGAACCCTTCTTTCCCTCCAGTCGCTATAACCTTCTCGAAGTCTAAAGCTTCTGACGATGTACAGGTGAGATTTGGGTATGATACTGCGAAATACGTCAGTCCGAAGAATTCGAGTCGCTTCATTGTATCAGTAATATCTTCAAGAGTTGGCTTTGTACCTGTGAAACCGAACTTGTCCAAAGTTCTGACCAAGGAGTCGTGGTAAGTCTTCAGCAGGAATTGGTAGTTGCTTCGACGAACTGGAGGTTGGATACCGAGGTACATGAAATAGCTAAGATCTATGCATGGTGTGTTGTAATGGGGTGCTTGGTAATCCAAAAATCTGAAGAAAAAAAATATGAAATCAAACTATATTCTTGATGATTTAATATATGAAATAGGATTCATTTATGAAAAAAAAATTTTTTTATAAATCTAAAACTTTCCCAATCATATAACATGCAAGTGAACTGTTTATATTTAACCAGTTTAGGCATAATCAGGACAGGATAAACACGATATATATATATATATATATATATATATATATATATATATATATATATATATATATATATATATATATATATATATATATATATAAAAAGATATTTGGAAACCAGCCTGGATGAAATCACGTAGTTCTGAAATTCGGTCTCGTACGCCAAACCTCGGATCTTAGGACAACTACTGTCAATATTAAAAAAGTATTTGCTCTATCCAGTGGTGACCAGACGGCGGTTTCATGGTGCAACTTGTGCCATCAAAATTTTTAAGGATGGCACATTTCGACGGGGCTGAGACTTTTCTGAGTGAAAAGTTTCAAATCAGAGAACTTGGAGGAGAAACGACAGAAAGTGTAATTGTATATTATCTACGATTGGTCTAATCCTGGTTTCGCTTTTTAAGAACAGGGGAATAATACAATTGTTGATGAGGGGGGAGGTTCATATCCAATCGACCTATCGGAGAGATCCCTGGGTGAAAACTCTGACTCTATTCGTTCTGGAACTGTTGGATACAAAAAGCACGCCCCATTATCGGCGTTTTCTTTTTTTAATTAGAAAAAAATACATTTTACCTCAATTAAGGGCATTGAGTATTTAGGATGAATGAAATACAAACAAACCATATATACAGTAAAAGAAAAACAAGATTATAACAAAATAAAATAAAACTTGGAGTAACAAAATAAATCGATCATGATACAACATTAAATAAAAAACAAATAAAAACACATTCATATTTATTTACAATATTTACAGTCAGCCGAGGGAGCTCCGAGTCAGGACTCGGAGAGATCCCAAGAGATCCCAGCGCTTCTCTCTTAGCCGCATCACTGGGATGGGAATCCAGTGGAGTCTAAGAGAGGGCACTAAAGCCACATACGCTCATGACTTGAGTGGAGAAGCTGGCCATCACCAGGACTCCAATGACGTCTTTACAAAAGATCTCGAGGCCACTGCCGCTTCAACTTCGAGAAGGATTGTAGGGATGACTGGAACTGGATAAGGATTGTGCTAAGGGATTAGGATGATGGATTAGGTTCTGATGAAAATTTGAAAATCGGGATGGAATAACGTCAAGGACATAAGGGAAGTTAAGGTCATGATGTAATGTTGTGTTCGTAATATAATAAGGAGCATTGACTATTATACGGAGGACTATAGACTGGAAGGATTGGATGCGTTTCATGTTAGAAAATTTGGTTGTCCCCCACAGTTCAAGTCCGTAGGTCCAGATGGGTTTCAGTATGGTCTTGTATATTAATAGTTCGTTTTCAATCGAGAGGTTAGATTTTCTGTTCAGTAGTCTGTATAACTGGCCAAGTCGTCGGTTAAGCTCTTGTCTTTTAAGTCTGGTATGTGGGTTCCATGTTAGTCTTTTATTTTCGGTGTAGGAATGTATATTTTCAAATTTTTTTCTATAACTTTAAAATTATTGCATACTTTAAAACAATTTTCTTTCTTGTGAAAACAGGTAATTCCTATGCTAAGTAGTTCAAAATTTCAAAAGGATCGATTATTAGAGGATCACTCACTTCACTCCTATTGGTCGCTTCTGAAAGTCATATTTGAACATCATATTGTTTGACCAGAAATCGCCATGATTGAGGACTGTAAAGTTTGTCTCACTCTGAACCGTTCCCATACTCATCCATTTTGCAGCAAATGGTTCGAATGATATCTTCAGTTTATTTGCTGTGTCTTCCCTGCAAAACAGCATATTTATAATATTTGTTCTAAGTAAATAATTTCAAGGTTTAAAGGAATTTAGCTAAATGTAACTCTAGCCTCTGAAAAGCCTGATCGGAGTTAAATCATCACATTGCTCCCTTACAAATTATTTGATTTCTTTTTCGTTCGAGTATGAAAAAAGTAATTCAAGCAAATACTTTAGTAGCAATTAAAAAAAATGAAGTAAAGAACTACATTTCATATTCCGTAATATGTTTTTATGTTTGTCCATTCACATATTAAATATTATACTGATGGATGAAATAACTTTAAAAACTATTGATTGGAATCATAAATTTCTGGTACGAAACGAAAAAAAAATCCTTTTCCCAGAATAGTAAACTTAAGCCCAACCTCCCCAAAAATAAAGCTACCTTCTTTTTTCAGCGAATCTCTTCGACTATGAATTTGTCAGACAATCACTGTTACGAAAAATTATTATCAAATATGCTATTACAAATATTATATCAATAATTATAGATTCTGAATCTTACCACTCAGGACCCCAGCTATTCTTCATAACCTTGGAAAGATTTGAAATACTTCCGTAGAGATAACTTTTCACAAGTTTTAAGTCAGTAAACAACGTATAAGGTTTATAGTCATCTTTGGAGATGATTTCCCTCTGTTCGAGTACCTTTGCCATCCCGTGGTACCTTCCTAAACTATTGAGAGCTAGGATGGCGTGGTCCAAATCCAAACCTTTCTGTCTAGGAACCACACTGTAACCATTTTCCTAAATATAAGAAGAAAACAAATTAGTTTTAAATTAATATTATTCTACTATGAAAAAAATATGTGTTTATTCACTTTTAGATCTTCCAGCAGAATAGAATGGGAGCGCGGGTCATAGTGAATGAATTTACACCAAATAGACTCATCAGTGTCTTCGAATTCTTCCATTAGGTAGGTCATATGTTTGTGTACTACAGAATATATCTGAAAGCATTATACAATAATAAATTTCGCAATTTTTATCTTTATTAAGTTTTTAATTTATACTAGATATAATATACAAAAGTAAACCATCAATGGCAATTCGGATTCGTGAATTGTGAGGGAACCACTGATTTTTTCTGCTAGTACCCAAAGACGTTGAAGAAATATATAGGTTAGCATGTAAGGATTAAAGGTAGTTTAAAGATTAATAGGTTGATTAAAGGATCAAAGACATTTAAGGATTAAGAATCCTTCCACATTATGAGAATCATGCAGAGGGGATGTCCACTTATTTTATTGTTTTTGAAATAAAATTAGAATTCAGTATTTACAAAATGCATAAAGATTATTATTATTTATTTTACTTCAACAATATATGTATTATGTTTTGAATATTTTTACCTGGTTTTCTTTCTTCGCTATATTAAGCTCTTTTAGGAGTTCTCCGCTTTCGCCTTCAGTGATCATCTTCTTCATGATGAAGGACTTCTTGGCTTGTCTTCCATTGCCCAGGACTACTTTCAAAGTTATCCTCAAGATGGTCGATGTATAATTCTCTCCTTTGGGCAATGCTGGTACCGACTGTAGATCGATGATAGAAGCGATCTTCGACTCCCTGTCTAACTTCTTCAGGACTACTTCAAGAACTTCTTTATCCATTTCTAAAATATATCGAAGATATATAAACTTATTTAAAATAAAAATAAAGACTAGGAATTAGACAAAATGGTATTTTCACTCGCTTTATTCGGTTTTCTCTGTATTCATTACATACCACTTCTGGGATTAATTTTTTGTAAAATAATTTCAAACTTCCATAAGACATCACGAAAGACAATTATTCGTTACCAAACATAAACAACAAAATTGACTAGAGCATAAATATATTATTTATTTTCTTAAACCCGTTGATTTTAAGCACAATTATAATTAAACGATCTTGTACGCGCAACTAGCAACTTTTATTTACCGCTCAACCTTGAATAAAAATTATTTTCTGGCCATGTTGGTCTATTATAAAATTTTTGAATTACATTTTTAACTGAGCTAAAGCTAAAAGATTACCGCTAACATTATATCACCGGTTGATTTTGGATCTTACGACTATTAGTCATTTTACAGTTATTTACATTGAAAAATTTACTAAAACGGAATTAAGAGATTTGCATTGTCTGTCAATGACAGGTTAAAAGTTGTCACACTAATCGTAAGTGGATACTGTTAGAATATCGCAAAGTGAAAATTCGTCAAATTATTCACTAATTTAATTTTCTAAAAAGTTTACATTTAGTAACAAAATTTCATCTATTTTCCGTCATTTACGTTAAATAACGTTAGTTTTTAGAAATGATTATTTATATTTTTTTTGTCACTTTCCGATATATTAAACGATTTTATATATTATTTGTTATTTTTTATTAATTATCCGCTTTCCAACGATATATTATACGTATACTTTCTGATTATTATTTCCGGATATCCATTTTCAACCTGGATAAATATTTTCTTTTCTTAATTTCTTTTTTATCTAAGGTTATAAACTTATGCATGAAATGATTTTATATTTTACTTCTTCTTTCACACAAGTACAATGAAATAGTTTTTAAAACAATATCATTGCCTTTATTGGGTGGATCTTAAATATTTCTTTTAAACTTAAAAATATTTTAAAAGGTTGCATTCAGTTAATAAATTTCATTTGATTTCCTTTAAATATTATTAGTTTCCAAAAAATATTATTTATAATTTTTTTTTTGCCAATCTCTGTTACCTTTTACAACTTTCTATATTCGATATTGTTTTTTCTGAAATTCTCCGCTTTCCAACGATATATTATACGTATATATTCAGACTAGTATTTCCAGAGATTCATTTTCGACCTGGATAGGCATTTTTATTTTTTTCTCCTTAACTTAAATATCATTTTCTTCCAAAAGTTATATTTAGCATTTTACCATATATATTAACGATATTAAATAATTATCTTTTATAATATACCAAATTAAAGGTACTTTAGAAGAAGACATGATAATGTTGATATTTTACAAAGGGAAAATTCATCAAATTAATCACTAATTTAATTTTCTAAAATGATACATGACAATTTTTCGAACGGACATTGATGCCTAATTATTTTAATATATAATATCAGATCTAGAATTATTTAACTACAATAAATGTATTTAAGGTTATGAACACATGTGCTTTATACATCCATCAAATGATTTTATATTTTATTTCTTCTTTCACACAAATGCAATGAAATATTTTTTTTTTTAACAATTTCATTGCCTTGATTAGGTGGATTTTAAAAACTTTTTTCAAACTTAAAAATATTTTATAAATTTACATTTAGTTATTAATTTTCATTTAATTAGTATTTTTTCGTAACTCCTAATAAAGGAGAGTTAATTATTTAAAATAAACCGTATTAAATTGGACATTTAAGCACTGCAAAGTGACATCAATGGGGATAAGACCTTTAATGATATTAATTAATTAAGACCACTTAATTTTACAATACACCGAGTATCAAAATCGTTTTAGTCGTTTTTCAGAAAATTGTAAAAATGTGTTTCAGCGTTGGTATAAAGTTGCACTACCTGTTAGCCGATTTTATAAAAAGAGAACTGTATAAAAATCTTAAATACAAAATTTTTAGTTTCGTACGACTTTTCGTTTTTGAGATACGCTGTTCGAAAGACTGTTTTGCGGCACTTGGTTATTTGGACTCAGGGGACTAGTGTTGCCCAAAATCGGTCTTGGTCTTGCAAGACCAAGACTGGGGAAAAAAAATCGTTTTTTTAAAATAAAAATCAAGGCAAAATAGTTACCAATGCTTTGCAATTTTAGATACTATATGTAAAGAATTGGTATAACCAATATAATTTACATTTAACTCTACAATGTTTTCATTCGGGTTTAGTTAGGTTTCCCCAATCTAAAAAAAAATACAGTAATATCACTATAATACTAAGCTAATAGGTAACTGCAAGACCGTTTCGAGATTCTTGCTCAAGACCAAGACCTAGACCAAAATTGACTTTATAAGACCAAGTCTCCTCTTGGTCTCGCGTTCGGGCAACACTACAGGGCACCTCAAAACGTGGTTCTCCGTTGAAAACACAGATTCGAAATTTTTCACGATCGCAAAAATTTTCCATAAATAGGTAAGTAATATTGCAAAGAAATTGTAAGAAATACTCCTACCTTAATTCCGGATAGATTCTTCGACACTATGACTACCAACCGCCGCTGCACCCGAAATATATATCACTGAATGGCTGATGTAAAAGCAAACTGAGTAGGGTAATTTAATTCAAGGGCAATACTCTAAGGATTTCAAGATGTTTTATAAGAACATTTAAAATCAATTGCACCACTATGCCTTATCTTAAATAAGCTAATCTAATTAAGTGAGACAATACGGTGTTGAATGGTTTTAAAATGGCACTAAAGCAAACAAATATAGGTCAGTGCATATGTGCAATAAACTAGAATAACAAAATGAAGTAAAAACAGAAATGTTCACCGAAAGACCGCGCGTATATCATTTCTCAGCCTTCTTAATAACCATCATTATCTTCATTATCTCACTGAACACTCTCTTTCGCTTGTCTGTCCATTTTTACTTTCATTTACTTATATATATAAAGAGAGATTCTGGTCAAATGTTATTCCTAGATCTTTGACTGTAGGGAAAAAATAGATGGGACGGTTATTGAGGTAAATTAGGGAAGAGAGATAATGACATACTTGGACCCGATAAGAATAGCCTTAGTTTTATCTGAATTCAGCTTTAATTCATTTATTTCTGTTAATCTGTTGATGCAGTCGATATCCTCTTACAATAGTTATTTTAAGCCTGGTTTTGGACATTTTAAGAATACTAGAACTACAAACAAATGAATACAAGAAATACAAGGTTCTTAGTAACTTCTGTATATAGATGATTCTCTCATTATCGGCTTTTCATCATAAAATTTTTAAAATTTTGACATCTCAATAAAATTTTCTAAATACCTACACCTTCTATTGCCGCTCAGCTTTATCTGAGCAAATAGCTAAGGTCAAAAGTGCATTTTGTTCCTTACAACCTTATAATTCGGTTGTGGGAATGACACGAGTTTTCAACTTGGTAATGACATTTTTTACGTATTTTATTTGGCCAAAACCGCTGTGTAATTAGTATTATAATTTTTATTTTTCCAACTGACTTGCTACAAACTGTAGTCAAACGTGAATTACAATAAATGAAATAATTTGAACAAGTACAGAGATAATATACGCGGTGGAAATGACAACAATAAAGGTGCTCGACGTATAAGAAACGGATGCATAGAGGGAGACTCTCCAACTGGTCGGTCAATCCGCTCGTGGCTGTCCTCTAACTAGTAGAAATTTAACCACTGTTCCCTCTTTTCAACCATTAAATATCTCATTTTATGTTTTTTGCTTAGTTATGACATCAAAGTGGTTTGAAAATACATAAACTATACATAAAATATTTCACAAAATTAAAACAAAAAATGTATAATTCAAAACGCCTTAATTATACTTTAGAAGTGAAAATAAATTTCACTGTCATTTTACATAGGTTTCGAAAGATAAAAATAATTGTTTACTAGAAAACTGAGAGTGTGACAATGTATCACATGTTTCTTTCAGGTACACTGAGTGACTTTATTTTACTTCTGTTGCTCTATCCACTCTCTCAATACCAGCTCTCAACCTACAGATTTATATATCCTACATATATATATATATATATATATATATATATATATATATATATATATATATATATATATATATATATATATATATATAATATATATATTCATCCACAAATTCCTTCAAACCACAGGCGGATATACGGGGAGGCTTTCGGGCTGAAGCCCCTCCCCCCCAAAATGGTAAAATATAACCGTGTTTTACGTTAAAAAATATTAAAAAATTATGTCATAAAGTATTATTGCTCGTTTAATTACATTTAATAGGACTTCAAGTATCACTTAAAAACCAATTTATATAGGTAGTTAGAGTCTTCCTGTTTTTCCAAAGAAATTATCGGTATATATATATCTCCTCTCATAAAACTATTTCCTTTAGAAAATACTTCGTCATTTGTGCCTCCTTTTGGAACTCTCTCCCTGCCTTCATTCTTCAATCCTTCTCTACAAATTCCTTCAAACCACAGGCGGATATACAGAGGTTTTCGGGCTGAAGCCACCCCAAAATGGTAAAATATAACTTAAAGTATTATTGCTCGTTTAATTACATTTAATAGGACTTCAAGTATCACTTAAAAACCAATTCATATATGTATATATATATATATATATATATATATATATATATATATATATATATATATATATATATACATTCATATATATATATATATATATATATATATATATATATTCTCATAAAACTATTTCCTTTAGAAAATCCTTCGTCATTCGTGCCTCCTTTTGGTACTCTCTCCCTACCTTCATTCTTCAATCCTTCTCCACAAATTCCTTCAAACCACAGGCGGATATACGGGGAGGCTTTCGGGCTGAAGCCCCTCCCCCCCAAAATGGTAAAATATAACCGTGTTTTACGTTAAAAAATATAAAAAAATTATGTCATAAAGTATTATTGCTCGTTTAATTACATTTAATAGGACTTCAAGTATCACTTAAAAACCAATTTATATAGGTAGTTAGAGTCTTCCTGTTTTTCCAAAGAAATTATCGGTATATATATATCTCCTCTCATAAAACTATTTCCTTTAGAAAATACTTCGTCATTTGTGCCTCCTTTTGGAACTCTCTCCCTACCTTCATTCTTCAATCCTTCTCTACAAATTCCTTCAAACCACAGGCGGATATACAGAGGTTTTCGGGCTGAAGCCACCCCAAAATGGTAAAATATAACTTAAAGTATTATTGCTCGTTTAATTACATTTAATAGGACTTCAAGTATCACTTAAAAACCAATTCATATATGTAGTTAGAATCTTCCTGTTTTTCCATATATATATATATATATATATATAAAACTTACGATTAGACTGAAAGACTGATCGAAAAAAAAGGGTTTTAGGGCATAGTAACAGTACACAGGTTCGTGAGCAACTGACTTTATTATCTACTTTATCCAATATATATAGATACGGTTTGTTTTCATTTACAATGCTTTGTTAATCTTACTAGTAACACAGTTCCTATTATTGTTTATGGCTTATACTCAGCTAACTTATATATATATATATATATATATATATATATATATATATATATATGAAAAAAAAGCTTCCGGGCTATGGGAAGCCCACCCCAAAATGAAATCCTGGATCCGCTAGTGCTTCAAACAACTCCTGTTCCACAACCTACTCCCCATTCAAACTTCCGCTAACATGTAAAATTACTTGCATCTGTATACTCTTTAATTTCAATCTACTGCAAAATTGCAATATAAATCAACAGTTAATTAGTTTGTATTTTTTATTAATCTAAGCCAGACTAAGACCCATTAATTTGTAACTATGTTATTATTCTTAGGGGACTGTGTACTCCCAGAATAAAATAATTTTTCCCTTTCATTTCATTCATTGTTTCAAGTACCTACAATATTACAATTATACTTTATATATAATTATATTATATACAATTAAAATACGTAGTTTTTATTATTATGGTTCAAATTATGTAAAAATCATTGGCATATATTTGAAACAGTCTAATGTCATTCAAACACAATTGATTTGGTTACAATGACACAGTAGGTATATGTTTTGTAATTATATCTCGTTGTTATACATGTATCGTTAAAGTACATACTATGTTCTTCAATAATATATGTGAAGTATTCAAAAGTACATATTCGCTTTCTAACTAATATAAAATATTAGCTATCTAAACGAAAAGCAAAACCAATTACCCTGCATTTATTCTAACATACTCAATTATTAATAGAAATCAGTGAACTATGAATATACACAATATATACGATTTGACTTTCATAGATAGCATTAAGATTAAGCATTAACATTAAGTGTTGAAATATATGTTAATGTTTTGCTGCATAATTAAAAAAAAAATAGCGTTGTAAAGCTGAGGATTAAGCTAACAAAACAAAGACTGAATGCTCTATGACGTCCCCCACCAATTGAACACTCTATCGCAGTCATTGGACATAAGTGCATGTCCTCCTGTATCCGTTATCCGTGTATCCGTTAATATTAATATAATATTAATATTAATTCCTGTATCCGTTAGACCTCAAAATAAGAAAAATACTTTTTTTTAATAAAAACTGACAGAAAATTTGTCTGAAAAATGTAAAACCGGACAAAGAGTGACCCTACATCTTGTTTCATAAATGTTAATAAGAGCCGAGAGGGTTCACAGCTATAAATATCCTTTATTTATAAATTGATATATTTGAAAAATCTTAATAAATTTAATGTTTATTTTATTTGTTGGTAAAAATAAAAAATAATCAACAAGTATTCTTTATTTTTAATAAATTATTGACTAAGAAGTACATGAAAACTACTCAACAACATGAAAAATACTCATTTTGTACAGTTTTTTTTACTTTTCTCAATTTTAATCCAGACCCAGAATAAAGTATATATTCTATTCTATAATACAATACAAAGCAATAAAATATAATATATTTAACATATTATATATTATATTATAAAATATTTACAAAATATATATTTATTTACAAATTTGTATTGTATTTTTTTTTACATTACAATAATTTGAAATAAAAATAGAATTTGAAGTTAAAATGCTTGAGTGCACACATGTGGCGGTATCGTGAAGAGGCCAAGTGAATTACAACGTCTGTTACAATATTATGTAGTATATTTTTAAAGTGTTATTGACTCGAAATAGATGGAATATTTATAATCATCAACAATTAAATCAACCATTTAATGTTAGATATTATTTACAAATATTATCTTATCAATTATTTAACAAACTACTGATTCATAATATACTTTTTATAATTTACATTCGCTTTTTAGATTACTTGTGTTTCTTTTTTCTCCTAATATATTTATTTTTTATTGTAAATGATATGGTAATGTAATGAACATTTCGGGATTCTGCTATAAATTCTATATGTAGCTATATTTATTATAACTAGTTTAGAATAATTTATAAAAATTTACATTTATATAAATGCACATAACCACATGGTTTTAATTTTTTTTCATTTATTAATTAATGAGATACTGTTAGTATTTTAGTTTAGTCCAGAAACATGTTTCTCGACAAAATCGATGATATCCGGCCCCAAGCATTCAATCATTCCAGGCTCTCTTAAAACTTCTTCATTGAACCCTTCTTCTCCATCACTAATTAAAAGTTTCTCAATGTCAAAAGCTTCTGTCGACGTACAAATGATAGAAGAGTACATTCCTACAAAGAAACTCAGTCCGAAGAACTCGAGTCGCTTCATTGTATCGGTTATATCTTCAAGAGTTGGCTTGGTACCAGTGAAACCGAACTTGTCCAGAGTTCTGACCAAGGAGTCGTAGTAAGTCTTCAGCAGGAGTTCGTAGTTGCTTCGACGAACTGATGGCTGGGTACCGAGGTAAAGGAAATTGGTGACATCCATGCATGGTGTGTTATAGTGAGGTATTTGGTAGTCCAAAAATCTGAAAAAGATAATGCAATTAATTTATGTACTTGATAATTTAATCTATGAAATAGGATAGGACGGTACAAATTTTATATTTCGGTTAAATAATAATAATAAGGCTTAGCGAACCCGAAGGTTCGATGCCGACACCACCAATCGCTTGTTACACACCTCCCTCCACCGTTCGCCGTCCAAACCCAGTCCCTTCAAATCGGCTTTAATGCAATCTTCCCACCTTCGCTTCGGTCTACCCCTCGGACGCTTACCATTCGGCACAGCAAATATTAACCTTTTAGGAATTCTCTCGTTACTAAGCCCAACAACTTTACAGACCCATTTGATTCGCCGCGATGAAATTACCTCAATTACATTACCCGGATACAGCTCACGCAATTCGGCGTTGTGTAACCGTCTGAACTCTCCGGTTAAGTCATCCTTCGGTCCGAATATTCTACGCAATACTTTATTTTCAAAAACCTTAAGACGCTGCTCATCCCTTAATGTAAGCGGCCAAGTTTCGCATCCATAAAGAACTGTAGGCAAGATAATTGTTTTATAGATTCTAATTTTTAAGTTCCGGGACAAGAGGCGCGAACTAAGTAGTTTTGTCACAGAAAAATAACAAGCATTCCCCGCCTTCAGCCTAACCTTTATCTCTTCTTCAATTTCGTTTTTTCTAGTTATTGTAGAACCTAGATACCTAAATTTATCTACCTGTTCAAACATATTACCATCTATATCGATATTACCAGTAGTATCGCCATTTTTGCAGCTAACCATATATTTTGTTTTATCCACGTTTATTTCGATTCCTAGTTCTTTACCGGCTTTCATTAACGTTGTCGTATTTAGTTTTATAGTTTCAACGTCTTCGCTTAACAGTACCAGATCATCAGCATAGCCCGGCACGGATGTTGTCCCGCCCAGATCCAACCCTTTCTCGGTTCGCATTACCTCCCTAATGGCATGTTCTAATGCCAAATTAAACAGGACAGGCGAAAGAGAATCCCCCTGATTTAAACCCGAACGAACCTCAAATTTTTCGGACAAATTATTACCGATTCTAACTTTATTGAGTGTCTCTGTCAAGGACATCCTGACTAGATTTACTAGTTTTTTTTGGAATCCCCTGCTGGATTAGAATATTATACAGTTTCTGGCGGTCAATAGAATCGTAAGCCTTTTTAAAATCTATATACAGCTGGTGAACAATACCGTTATACTCCAATTTTTTCTCTAATATTTAATTATAAATATTATAATTTATTTTTTGCCTTCCTTTTTTGACTGAGCACCCCAACTATTCTTCTCTTCATTATCCACGACAGTCAACCAATTACCAATTATTTTAAAAATATTTGATCAATAGTCGAACGATTACGTCTAAATCCGCATTGGTAGTCCCCGATAAGTCAATAAAATCGTAAGCCTTTTTAAAATCTATATACAGCTGGTGAACAATACCGTTATACTCCATTTTATTATCTAATATTTGCTGTAAAGAAAATATTTGATAAATAGTCGAACGATTCCGTCTAAATCCGCTTGGTAGTCTCCGATAATTTCCTCGGCGTATTCCGTGATTTGACTGGTTAAGATTAAAGTGAATATTTTATAACATACCGGAAGGAGTGAAATTCCTCGATAGTTATTACAATCCGTCCTCGGACCCTTTTTGTGAATCGGAATAAGAAAAGATTCTTTCCATAGATTCTTTCGATATTTCGGTTAAGGATTACTATATACCCTTTCCTGGAAACCACACATATCCCAAATTTCCCGTCGTACTATTTCTACCCTAAAACATTTCAAAACCGTCAACGCTTTCTCCTTCCCTACAAATCCCGTCAACTCCTGGTTTCCACTCTTGTTTTTCCTCACTTTGACTGTGGTTTTTGGTGTACGGTGGATTCCCTGGAGAACGTGAAGCCAAACTTAAACGCCTAATGAATTGCTCGATACGCTTTATTTTCGGAATCTCGAGAGATACGCAAATTACCGACTATTACACGGAGTTGAAGTGGCTCTATCTATTCTACTGCCGCCAATACTTCCTTGCACTACCTTTCTATACGAAGCCATTAGAAGTCAGAGACAATCCTATATTCTTCAGAGCCTACAATTCAAATCATCCATTTAATGCCGTCCCACCAGATCTCGTACTTCTGACCTCTATTCTCCTCCTCACCGAACTGCTACGTTTGACAAATCCTTTGTAATTCATTCAAGTCTCCTTCTGGAATACCATCCCTCCTGATATCCGAAATGCACGATCAGTTTCCTTAAATCTCTCCTTTTTGAGCACCTAATCTTTTCCCAATCCGACTTTTTAAGATCCTTTAGAAACCATGTTGTTCATTAATGTAATTTTATTTTGGTTTGCTTAATATATATATATATATATATATATATATATATATATATATATATACGCATATATATATATATATATATATATATATATATATATATATATATATATATATAATATATATATATATATATATATATATATATATATATATATATATATATATATATATGCGTGTGCGTGTATGTTTATGTTTTGTTCTTTTTTCTTTCTGTACTTTTATTTTTAATCAGATATTATTTTGTAAATAATTGATTTAATGTATGGCCACACAGACATTTTCTCAGTATTTATACTTTGTTCTAAAGGGACAACAGTCCCAAGATTATAAAAATATTTTCATTTCATTTCATTACTATCAGAATGGCAAGATACGTGCAATAATTCAAAAAACGAAATAATTTCAATCCGCACAGGCTTTACGAGGGAGAATGATAGGAGAGGTGGTAGACGTACTGAAAAGGATGGTAATCCGAAAAAGGTGAATGTTCAAACCGGTATAAAAGAGATTGATGGAAGAATTCTCGAGAGGTTCTTGTTAATAAATAATTATATATATATGTTTATACTGTATTATATACTCACTTCATTGCGATAGGTCTGTTCTGAAAATCATATTTGAACATCATATTGTTAGACCAGCAATCGCCGTGGTTGAGAACTGTGAAATTGGTCTCAGTTTGAACCACTCCCATGCTGAGCCATTTTTTAGCAAATGGGTCGAATGATATCTTCAGTTTCTTTGCGGTCTCTTTCCTGCAAATTAGCATATTTATTAATCATTGTTCTTTTTTATATAGAAAAAAAATTTTATGAAGTATTTATTATTATTTTTCGAAAAAATATTCTAACAAAACGTCAATAGATACCCGATGGTATGAAATAGATATGGGAAATTCTATTTTTATTTAAATTAAAAAAGAACTTCTTATTGAATAAAAAAAAACATTCTCAAGCCTTATAGTTATTCAAACAAAAACCTTTCTCTTTTTCTTTTTAAATGATTGAAATTAAAAGTAATGGTTCACATTTATCCCAATAAAAAATATGAATCTTATGCTGTATATAAATTAATGAAAATAGATTTATTATCCTAGGACTGATGTCCCTTTAGAACAAATTATAAATACAAAATTTATAAAAATAACAGTGCATAGGTAATTAAAAATAAAAGTACAAGAGAGAAAAAACTCTCTCTATCTCTCTCTCTCTCTCTCTCTCTCTCTCTATATATATATATATATATATATATATATATATATATATATATTATATATATATATATATATATATATATATATATATATATATATATATATATATATAATCGACTGAGATGGCTAGGAACCGAACAGAATAGCTAGCGAAGCCTATTTAGCTAAAGAGGGGAAGAGGATGGCCAAGAAGGAAATGGGAAGATGAGGTGAAGAGCGATTTCCAGAGAAGAGGTCTTCAATGGAACGATAGAAGGCATCTTGTGGAAGACCGGCAGAGGTGAAGAAGATTCTATAAACTTCCTCCTCACACTGCTTAATGCGGTTCAAGAGGATGGATTATGATGATGATAAAAATAACAGTGTAATAAGTAATTAAAAAAAAATATATATATATCCAAACAGAGAGATAATATAAATAAATAAACAACACAGTAATGTAAATAACTACAGGTCAAAAGTGTCTGAAGTGTAAAATGATCATGAAAGAGTAGATTCCGAAAGTAAACAAAACAACTCAGCTAATAATGCACCACAATTACGATTGGAAGATTCTTAGTGAATTTTCAATTCTTCGGTTCTCAAGAATTGAAAATTTACCGATTCTGGTAAATTGACCGGTACCGATTTTTTTTGGGTGGTTTTTGGATTATTTCGTGTGAATTACTTGGAAACACGATTCTTTCAGAATAATCGAATCATTGATCTCAATTCACATGCCTATCTCTAGTATGAACTAGGCGTTGATATTTCCTTTCCCTCCACTTATCTTTAACGTTTATTAACGATTATGTATTATCTTTGCGTGTGCATTATAAAAATTCAGGACTTTTTCGTTTTATTGTTAACTTAATCTTCACCGACAAATAACAATTGAAAATTCTTGCAAGCACCTAATTAAAAAAATAAATAAAAAAGCTAAGAACTTCATTTCATATTATGCAATATATTTCGGTGTTTGTCCTATCACATCCTTATTGAGGAAAAAGGTAATCCTTTACTCAATTAATAAATAAATTAAGAACTAGTTTCAGCAACAAATTTATGGCACAAAACGAAAAAAAAAAACAATATTATTTTTTGCAACAAAATAGTACACCTCCGTCTATCAATCTATTTATTATGAATTTGTGAATAAAATCATTGCTATCAAAACTTATTATTATCAAGCATGCTATTAGTAATAATACGACCATAATTATAGATTCTAGAGCTTACCATTCAGGGCCCCAGGTCTCCTGCATAACCTTAGAAAGGTTTGAAATACCTGCGTAAAGAAAACCTTTGACCATTTTTAAGTCGGTCAACAAAACATAAGGTCTGTAGTTATCTTTGGAGATGATTCCCCTCTGTTCGAGTACCTTTGCCATCCCGTGGTACCTCCCTAAACTATTGAGAACGAGGATGGCATGGTCCAGATCCAAGCCTTTCTGTCTAGGGACCAAACTGTAACCACTTGCCTAAAGATAAGAAAAATCACTTTAGAACAGTTTACAACTAATTGCAAGTTAGTTTTAAGTTTATGTTACTTCCTTAGTAGAGAGATAAGATCACTCACCTTTAGGTCTTCTAGAACGATACAAGATAAGCGCGGGTCATAGTGAATGAATTTACACCAAAGAGTTTCATCCGTGTCTTCGAATTCTTCCATGAGATAGGTCATTTCTTTGTGTACTACAGAATAAATCTGAAAGTGAAATATTAATCTAAATTGAATATTGTCATATTTATCAAGGAAGTACTTTATACTAGAAATGGTTTATAACAAGCTACATACGGCAATTCGGATTCTACAAGCGTAAAGTAGCAGATGTTCTGCGAATACGCAAAGTCGTTGAACAATGAAGGAAGCGGTAAATCATAAAGTTACTCTGATCATCTGTTTTCGGGAACTACAGCAATTACAGAGATTTGATACCGTCGGCAATGTATTTTCCTTACCAAGAATCAGGAATTAAGTACTTGTAAACGTTAGAAGTAGTTTCTACAAGATTAGGAGAACCACCCAGACAAGATGCCCACACTACTTTGTTCCTACTTTTTGAAATTTAGTTCTTTGCGTGTCCTAGAAGAATTGCGCTTTCTAGAGGCAGAAGGATGTCAATGACTGCATCCAATATCCAAGGAATCCGTTTAAGGCCCTCGACTTAGATGCACAACTACCGACTTGGAGATACCGACCTAGAAGAGACGATCATTGGACTACTTGGCTAGAAAAGTGACAGAGGGTCACCCTTCTCAGATAGATTCAGCTATATTGGTGGCGCCTTCTGTGGTCTTGGATACATAGAGACCCAGACAATTTCCATAAGAATGTCGTTGGGTAGCTTGAGGTATGCATCCTACACTTGGAACTTGTACCTGCTGACCAATCGAAGAAGAAGTTTGCACCTGTTCACAGAACGACCGTCACTAAAGCATATAAACGTCCCACAAGGTTTTGCATATCTTATACCTTGCGATTTCCTCACACAAGAATATTTGATCTGAGAAGGAGTTGATCGCGGGGGGGGGGGGGTGTGGTCAAATAAATACTAAATTATATCACGGTCAACCATCTCTTCATCATTAAGAAGATTTGATCGAGTACCCCAGAGGTCTCCAGACTATGACCCACGGGTCGGTTGCGAACCTCAAACAGTTCCAATCCGTCCAGCAAAGTTTTCTTTGAATGCTTTTAACAACTATTTAAAAAATAATACGGAATTTAGCAAATTACTCACACTAGATGTTACTAAGAAATTTACTACATGATTTTTTTTTGGAGAGTGAATTAGATTGAGCCATCAGAACTCCGATATGTAACGCTCGGGTAAAGTCGGCTAATTGAAGTGATGTTGTATATTTATTAAAAAAGTGAAAATTGGATCTGCGTATTGAGGTCTAAGTAGCGCGAGATTTAGATGAAGGTCTTAATGCGACCTGCTGGACATAGGCCCCTGGAATACCCCTACAAGAGAAAAGACTCGGCAAGGAATCCGGAGAACCTTCGAGTGAGGGTTGAGGAACAACCTCATAAATAAATAAAAGGCAATATTAAGAGAAGCCATTGTTCGAAGAGGCAGTGAGTCCAGAGGTGTCCAAAAAATGATTTCATGGCGAAAGTTCCGCCATAACAGTTTTTGAGGGGAGCATATTTTGACGTTTCTTTAAATTTTTGAGGGGACAAATTTCGATGGGGTTATGAGTTTTCGGATTAATGGACAAGAGTAACACATGGAACTGATCGCAGCAAATGTATTTATATATGATCTACGATTTTTCTAATTCTATCTTAGCTTGTTGGGTTTTTAAGAAAGGTGAGGAATAAAATATCTTGGGAGAAGAAGGGGGGAGAGGTAGGATAGGCACCCCTTATTGGGTCACTACCAGCAATAATTATTAGCCTCTACCTGATTATGGTGTTTCTCACCCGATATGGACTTCTTTGGGGGATAGAAGGAAGGAAGGAATATATCTATCGATGGATCCGA
The DNA here is from genome assembly GCA_928085145.1 of Nezara viridula. Taxonomy (NCBI): domain Eukaryota; kingdom Metazoa; phylum Arthropoda; class Insecta; order Hemiptera; family Pentatomidae; genus Nezara; species Nezara viridula. The sequence goes on along the minus strand of OV725083.1, from coordinate 3,296,644 downwards.
AAACTGCCGAAGAAGTGATCATTACATGCAATGGGTTTGAGGCACTGAGAGCCGAGCTTAAGATGAGCACTGCTCTTTACAGCCTTGAAGATTATGATTTCTCTCTAATCGTCTCTGTAGAGAACTACCCTTACTTTGAAATCTATCTGTAAGTGTTAAAAGAAAGAGTTGGCGGAGCCCAATTAAATTAAATTAAATCAGCTCACATTTATAATAGCACTTCTTTAAATTCAACTATGTATTATATTGTGAATATTTAAAAAAAAATTGATTCCTTTATTTTTCGGTAATTCAACACAATGCTTACCTGGCTTTCCAACTTCGCTGCATTGATCTCTTTTATGAGTTCTCCGCTTTCCCCTTTTGTGATCAACTGCTTCATGATGAATGACTTCTTCGCTTGCCTTCCATTGCCCAGGACTACTTTCAAAGTTATCCTCAAGATGGTAGAAGAGTAGTTCTCTCCTTTGGGCAATGCCGGTACCGATTGAAGATCTATAATGGTGGCGATCTTAGACTCCCTGTCTAACTTCTTCAGGACCACTTCAAGAACTTCTTTGTCCATTTCTAAAATATATCGAGAAAACATGAACTTACTCAAATACATCTGTTTGAGTTAATGCTTAACAATTTATAATATATTGGATTGTTTTTGAAATATTCGATTTAATAAGATTTAAATAATGACGTCCCTTGATGATGACGTTCTTCTTGAATGTGTGAATGGATTTAGGCGTCTGTGAGATACAGGAAATGGTATAAAACCAATCACGTTAACAAATGAAAATTAAAGACAGAATAAAAATAGGTTAGAAGTTTTACTTAATTCCTAGTTTTAAAAAAAAATTAAATTCAAAAGTTATTTGTGTCGCTTGGAAGAGCAGTAATTTAGATTTCCAAGGTCAGTCTAGCTCAAAAACGAAAAGTCCTATGAAAGCGTAATCGTGTATTTAATGTTTTTATATGCTTTCGATGTTACAGCAACATTTTCGTCAAAATCGGTAGTATTTTATACAACCGATTCAACACATTTTTACGATTTTCTCAAAAACGGCTCAAACGATTTTGATTGAACTCAGTGTATTATTAAGCAGTTTTTAATATAATGTAGGCTTTATTCTCATTGATGTTCTCTATCAGCGCTTAAATGGCTAATTTTTAATATTGGCTTCTCTAAGGTACCTTTATTTTTTTATCATTTGAAATAATTAACCAATTCACATTAATCTTTGATATAAAAAATAGTGAAACATGAAATATGGAATAATTTAATAATTAACTAAAGGAAGAATAAATGATCTTAACGGATAATAATTGTAATAGAGGAATCATAGGAATACGAGCTTGCCCTAAAGATTACAACAGGCTTCCATAGTAACATGAGCTTAATATAATACAGACTCCGACAATATTATCTTCATATAAATATGCGGTTTTCATAAATACTCTCGTTGGTATTATTTAATATTTAATTGTATCGAATACAGGGATATAAAAATTAAAATTTGTATATATTACAGTATTTAAACAAATAAAAATACCCACGATGGATTGCAAATAAATATAGAAAAACAAAATAATTTTTACTTTCATTTCCCCTTTGTCTGAAAATAATTATTTCTGCTAAGAAGAAAGTGGTAAGTGAAAGTCGTGTGATGCGCGCACAAGATCGTTTTTCTTACTTTGTACAAAAAAGGATACAATTGATGTATAGTAACCTAAAAATCCGGGCAATGCAAAGGAAGAATAAATTTTGTTTGAAATTATATAAAATATTTTTTTCGGCTCCTGAGAAGCATTGGAAAGAACGGCGGGACACGTTTCTAATATGTTTCGATGTAGTTAGTGGTATTGTTTCATGAAATGTTAAAATATTTTTGCAATAATTCCACAATATATTAATATTTTACTTTAGAATTGTAAAAACTTAAAAATCGAATTAAAGTATTGAAACGTTATGATTTTTAATGAAAAGACAGCAATAAAGTATAAAAATATTATTTTTTTTAGGCTTTGTCCTACTTCCTGACGACAATTCCTCCTTGGTTTTTTCCTTTTCCAAGTCCTCAAAACCTAAAACCCTCCCTTCATCCTGGAACTCCTTACTCTACGTACTCATGTTACTATCCACTCTCTCAATACCAGGTCTCAATCTATAGATTTATATATAACCATAAAACTACATTATTCAATAAATCCTTCGTCATTCGTGCTACCTCCTTATGGAACTATCTTCCTACTTCCATATGTCAATCCTCGTCCACAAATTCCGTCAAACAACTCCTGCTCCACCACCTACTCCACATTCAAATTTCCGCAAACATGTAAAATTACTTGCATTTGTATACTGTTTAATTTCGATCTACTGCACAATTTCAATAACGCTAACTATTTAATTAGTTTGTATTTTTTATTAATCTAAGCCAAACTAAGACCCCTAAATTTGTAACTCAGTTATTATTCTTAAGGGGGCAGTTGTTCCATTATAAAATTATTTTTACATTAAAAAAATATATATATTGATATTACTTCAATATGAAATCATGTCTCTTCATCATAAAAAAATAATGTAAAATTAGTTGGTTGGATCGAATTCTGTCTATATATAGCAATAAATATTGTAAATAAGTTATAATATCTTTTAAATTATGTTTATAAGTTCATTTTATCTTTTCCTGATGAATAATTTATTACAAATCTACTTATTAATTTAATAAAAAAGACAGTTTGAGTACTACCAATGGGTAGTTTCTCTTCATGTTGTACATGCCATGTTACAAATTTCTCATTTACTTATTGTATTCTCTATGTAATACTGTTGTAAATTCCATTAAAATAATAAAAAAAAATAAAATAAAAATAAACAAGACGTTGTCCTCCTGTATATTTTTTATTTTCTCTCTTTGCGTAACGGGTTTCGGTCTTTTATCAGACCTTTATCAGGCTTGGTAAAATAATAAAATTAACAACAATAAATACGCTTACCTTATTCACAAGTATATTATTTTCCTCTACGATTTCCAACCGTCACTGCACTCGTTGTATCTCTCACTGAACGACTGATGTCCTTGTACAACCAGACTAGAGTAATTTCATACAAGGTCAATACTGGATTGGGTTCAAGATGTTTTATAAGAACGTTTATAATAAATTATACTGGCATGATGTCTTATCTTTAAAAGGCCAAGAAGATAACACGATGTTGTTAAACATGCCGCTTAAACAACAAAATATCGCTCCATATAAATATCATCGAGTAGAAAACGACAAAAATTACAAAATGAAATCGAACCGAAAATAATAAATATTACAGACTATGTAGATCTTTTGCTGCCTTAACAAGCCTATTGCTATCTCTTCCTATCTTGGGCTATTTCTTTCTGCATTATCTGCAGGCAGCTCTATTGCATCTTTATTGATTCTACTGGTATCTACCCATCTGCTTTTTGCCCTCTATTGAGGCAGATAATTCCAGATGTTGCTACGAGCTACTTGCCCCGCCTATCTTAACCTCCGTGCCTTCATATCATGGGATATCGATTGACCAGTTTCTGTAAGCAGTTCTGCAGAGACTGGAATTAGTGGTAGTCACTTGGAGCTAGGTCTGGTGAATAGGGAAGGTGATGCAAAGGGTCCCATTCAAGGCTCAACAACAAAACTATCAACAACAGTTGTGTGATTGAAAACCGAATATTTGGTATTGATTTTTGAAGGATCTGAACGGTTTTGAAACGAGCACATCTAAATATCATTCATGGCATTAAAAACTTATGGAAAATAATAGAAAGTTTTTTTGAAAAAATAGATGTAAACTTTTTTGAAACCAAACGCTCCAAATACAAGATGTCAAAGTGTTTGTGGCTTGGAACAGAGATGTTTTGAAGCACCATTTTAATGTTCATTAGTCCAATTCATTCTTGTGTAATTGAATAAAATTAATATTGTTTGAATGAATTTAAATGGATGAATAAAAGGATATTTTATCTATTGATAACAACAAACAAAGAAATCAACCATTTAATGTTACATAAATTATTTACAAATATTATTTTCTTAATTACTTAGAACAATAGACTACTTATTGTTATCTACATTTTTTTTGTGGGGGGAGGGGTTTCAATATTATTCTAAGATATAATTACAGTTATTACATGCATATGTATTTACAAGTTATACAGTTTATGTATATATATAAAATTATTCTATTAAGAACTTCTTAGTTTTTAAGATTGTTTATTTCTGTTTTAAAATTGATCGTATGTTCTATATTTTTAGTAATATCTAGAACTTCCATTATTCTTCTATATGATGTTTTTCAATAATTAAAATTTCTGCATTAATTAAATCAAATTTGTGGTTCAATTTTATGATATATGGCCCACGATGTATTATTGAAGTTAGTCGACTGTTCAACACATCATGGTGATAAATGTGTGGCAGTCATTAGAAAGTTTTTATTAGTGCCGACGTTTGAACCCAAACATGTGGGCCATCATTAGGGAATGATTCAGGTTGATACGTGAATTGGGGTTCAAACGGGTTGATCATGTTTGGGTTGAAACGTCGGCAATAATAATCACAAACGCTCGAGATGTGGTGTTAATATTTTTATAAATTATTAACAAAATAACCAAGAGACAGAAACATAAATGTTAGATTATTATTGGAAAAATATCAAACCATACAGGCTTATTTGTCCAAAATGGAGGCAAAGAAAAACCTATTGACGTTTCGCTAGTTCAGGCATTATCAGGACAGAAAAGAACAGCTGATCGAACATCACTCCGTGAGATCCAATCGCATACTCAGTTTCTCTTCTGTCCTGATGATTGGCGAAACGTTGGCCTTTTTTTTTTCTTTTTTTTTGTATACTTTTTATATACCGTTTTTCTTACCATTGATTGTTTGATTAACAACCTAAAAACTGTATTTTCCCTTTCTTATATATAATAGAGTATCAAAATTTACGTATTTATAAATAAACATAACTACTGGTTCAACTTTGATTTAAACCAGAAATGTGCCTCTCTACAAAATCAATTATATCAGGTCCCAATTTTTCAATCATTCCAGGCTCTCTCAAAACGTCTTCGTTGAATCCTTCTTCTCCTTCAGTCGTCAGAACCTTCTCGATGTCAAATGCTTCTGTCGATGTACAGGTGAGAGATGGGTATAATATTGAGAAAAACGCCAGTCCGAAGAATTCGAGTCGCTTCATTGTATCGGTGATTTCTTCAAGAGTTGGTTTGGTACCAGTGAAACCGAACTTGTCCAAACTTCTGACCAAGGAGTCGTGGTAAGTCTTCAGCAGGAGTTCGTAGTTGCTTCTACGAACTGGAGGCTGGATGCCAAGATAAATGAAATAGGTAAGATCTATGCATGGTGTGTTGTAATGGGGTATTTGGTAGTCCAAAAATCTGAAGAAAATAAATATAAAGTCAAAATATATTCTTCATGATTTTATCTATGAAATAGGATTCATTTATGAAAAAAAAATGTGTTTATAAATGAAAAACATTCCCAACCATATAACATACAAGTGAACTGTATATATTTCACCAGTTCAGAAATCACCAGGACATGATAAACAAGATGTTTCAGAGTTAAGTTGCCAAACTGCAAAGTAAAGACCTCAAGTATATTTTTCAATTTTTTCTCTTTAACTTTATAATTACTGTATGCTTTAAAAAAAAAAATTATCTTTTAAAAATAAGCAATTCCAATGCTGAGCAGTTAGTTAGAAATTTCAAATTCACCAATTATTGTAGAATCACTCACTTCACTCCTATTGGTCGCTTCTGAAAGTCATATTTGAACATCATATTGTTTGACCAGCAATCGCCATGGTTGAGGACTGTAAAGTTTGTCTCAGTATAAACCGTTCCCATACTCATCCATTTTGCAGCAAATGGTTCGAATGGTATCTTCAGTTTATTTGCTGTGTCTTCCCTGCAAAGTAGCATATTTATTAATATTTGTTCTTAATAAAGAATTTTAAGACTTAAAAGAATTGAGCTTAAGGTATCTCTAACCTCTGAAAAGCCTGATCGGGGTTAAATCATCTGCTTGCCCCTTAAAAAATATTTGGTTTATTTTTTTCAGGTATGAAAGACTTAATACAAGCAAATATCTTAGTAGCAATTTAAAAAAAAAAAAAGGTAAAGAACCACATTTCATATTCTGTAATATTTATTTATGTTTGTCCCTTCACATATCAAATAATGGATTAAATAATTGAAATAAACCATCTCCTTGCCTCTTAAAAAAATATTTGGTTTATTTTTTTTCAGGAATGAAAGACTTAATTCAAGCAATTATCTTAAATAACTTAAATAAATCATGGAAAATATTGATTAAAGTCACAAATTTCTCTTCACAAAAAAAAATATTCCTTTTCCTAGAAAAGTAAACTTAAGTCCAACCTCCTCAAGCATAAAGCTACCTCCTTTTTATAGCAAATTCTTTAACAATGAATTTGTCTAAAAAAATCACTATTACGAAAAATTATTATCAAATATGCTATTACAAATATTATGTCAATAATAATAAATTCTAGACCTTACCACTCAGGACCCCAGCTATTCTTCATAATCTTGGAAAGATTTGAAATACTTGCGTAAAGAAAACTTTTCACAAGTTTTAAGTCAGTGAACAACATGTAAGGTTTATAGTCATCTTTGGAGATGGTTCCTCTCTGTTCGACGACCTTTGCCATTCCGTGGTACTTCCCTAAACCTCTGAGAACGAGGATGGCATGGTCCAAATCCAAGCCTTTCTGTCTAGGAACCAAACTGTAACCACTTGCCTAAATATAAGAAGCAAACAAATTAGTTTTAAATTAATATTATTTTACTATGAAAAAGCAAATGTTTATTCACCTTTAGATCTTCCAGCAAGATAGAATATGATTGCGGATCATAGTGAATAAATTTACACCAAAGCGACTCATCGGTGTCTTCGAATTCTTCCATTAGGTAGCTCATCTGTTTGTGTACTACAGAATAAATCTGAAAGTGCGATATTAATATATTATATATATATATATATATATATATATATATAAATGAATGTATGTCTGTCTCTCCGTCTGTTTTTCCTTAGTGCATTACTAAACCATTCAACCGATCGCCATGAAACTTTGGGAAGTTGTTCCGTACACTCCTGGGAAGGTTTCTGGCGTATTATTTCTATCTTAAGATAATTTTATATATGTAAAAAAAATAAAAATTTAAATGTTTCCCTGTTCAAAGCCGAAAAAAAACTGTATAAACTGTAGCGCCGAAACGGCTTTACCAATTTTAACGAAACATGGCTAAAGTCTTCTCCTTGAAACTCTTTTAATTTGTTTGTATAACATACTTTCCCGAAAACAAGCTGAAAAATGTTACGATGAATTCAATATTCTATTTGCCGATAACTAAAAAAGTACACAATTTTTGACTGATAATACCCATATTTATTTGAAAGATTCTTGATTTGCCGACAAAATAAAAAAAAAACATCGAAATCGGACGGTTCGTTGCAGACTTATAGAGTTTTAAACATTTACTGCTTTCTCTTTAGAAAAGGTCATTTCCTTTTGCTTCCGAAGGTAGGCAAGCATTTTTTAATTTTTTTTATTGATTAATCGAAAATTTTATAATTACTACAGTAATTGAAATTATCATTTGAAGAAATAATATGATTCTCCTTATGTAGGTCAATACTATTGTACGCTTTTTTATTAATTTTGTAATTTAGTTTTATAAGTTCAACTCAGACTGTTTCTGATGATTATGAATGACGGCGTATTCACTCAGATGATTATGAATGTTCAGTTTGAATCATGAGAAAAAAAATCATCAGAATTAGTATAAAATTGAAGCCATTTTACAGACAAATTTGTTTCGCAACTTTTTAAAAATGACAGATGTCCTTTGCTACTAATCTACTCATATGTGCTTTCTATTTTCTTCTTTTTTCATTTTGCGAGGCTAAGCCACAGCAGCGCGTGGCCGGGTAAAATATATAAATGTAAGCCATCAACGGCAAGAAAAATGGGTATTTATTGATGTATCATCGTTGTGGAACTTAGTTTTCACTGTTATGGTATCCAATTGTAGTGCAGAGTCAAACAAGAAATAGAAAAATGCACTACCTTGATAGGTACATTTTGCGCAAGAAGGAGGATGAACATCACTGCAATCAAATCCAAAACTATCCTTCTAAGGGCCACGCCTGATTCTTAATCGATCCTACCGTCATGGAAATCCAGAGACATACGATTAGTGAGGTGACTACTCATCTTGAGATTGTAAGATTAGGATGAAAATCTGTGTAATGCCTCACTTGGACTCTAAGAAAGCAGGCTGAATCACTCCATCCCAAATGGCTAGGCCGTAAAGGTCCCATAAACCCCATCAACATAATCATTTTACCAAGATAAAGGGGACCGATATCTACTGCCTCTACAAAAATGATTTTCCTCTTATTATCTCAGTAGAGACCTGACATTACTCTGAATTGTTCGCATATGGGAGGAAATAAATTGTAAGTTGAATTCGTTTCGATGTAGAAGTTTATTTTCTATTCGGATTGATTTATTGGTAGATATATAGGAGATTAGATGAGTTTCCAAATTTTATTGTTTTTAAAATAAAATTGGAATTCAGTATTGACGAAAGACGAAAGAGTCTTGAGGTTTTATTTTTTACATAAATTAGGCCAATATTCACCAACATTTTATTGATAAGTATTGTTGCCCAAAATCGGTCTTGGTCTTGAACTTAACAAGACCAAGACCAGGACTAATAAAAAAATATCGATTTTTTAAAAATAAAAATTAAGGCAAAATAGTTACTAATACTTGACAATCTTAGTTACTTTATGTTAATAATTGGTATGAAAAATATACTTTTGTATTTAACTCCTCTAATTTTTCATTTAGTTAGGTTTTTCCTATATAAAAAATTACAGTATTATCTTTATTGTATTAAACTTATAAGTTTATTGTATTAAACTGTTGCGAGACTCTTGCGCAAGACCAAGACCATGACGAAGATTGAGTTAGCAAGACCAAGATTCGCATTTGGGCAACACTATTGATAAGCTATTAATTACGACGTTTCGACATTTTCAAGTCTGGAAAATTGTAATATCATTATTAATTAACATTTAACATTTACAAAAAGAATTTCTTATTACACATAATTGACTTGTCTAACGATCTATGTCATATTATTTTCGATACACTTTTTCTTATAAAAATCCTTACATGTACGTAACTTTAAACTTTAAAACCTTACATTAAAAACAATCGAGTATGAACTTGATGAGTCCTCCGTTATATATTCATTATTAATGTCGCAATAATTTGTTCAGTGAACATTAAATTGTCCTGCTATTTAGGGGTTTCGCCTACGTCATTTCTGGAGGGACTGACTTATATCGTCCTGGTGGGGATAGTCAAGTGGAGAGGGATTTTCCTTATATTGTTTTGCATTAGTGGATTATTTTATCTAATTTATGATTTTTATATTGCTTTTAAATTAAGTATTGTATTATATGCGAATATTATTAATTACATTTGCGTAAAAAGTATTTATATTGTCCACATCTGTATGGTTGTTAACGGAATTCTTTAAATTTTTAGATATATATATTGACTCTATAATTTTTTTTTTATTGTTACTATTTTCCTTATATATTATTTTGGCATTTTTAAAATCCAATTGGTGTTTGTTGTATGTTGCGTGTTGTAGATTATTATTTGTTTTTCTTCAACAACATATGTATACTGTTTAAATTATTGTTACCTGGCTTTCAATCTTCGCTGCGTTAATCTGCTTTATGAGTTCTCCGCTTTCTCCTTCAGTGATCATCTGCTTCATGATGAAGGACTTCTTGGCTTGCCTTCCATTGCCCAAAACTACTTTCAAAGTTATCCTCAAGATGGTCGATGTATAATTCTCTCCTTTGGGCAATGCCGGTACCGATTGGAGATCTATGATAGAAGCGATCTTCGACTCCTTGTCCAACTTCTTCAGAACTACTTCAAGAACTTCTTTATTCATTTCTAAAATATATGGAAGATATATAAACTTATTTTTAAAAAAAAGTAAAAAAAGAAAGATTATGCACTAGACAAAAAGTGTGGTATTTTCACTCGCTTTATACGGTTTTCTCAGTATTCATTACATGATATTTCCGGGAGTAATTTTTCGTAAAATAATTTCAAACTTCCATATGACATCTCGAAAAACAAATAGGCGTTACAAAACACAACCACAACATAAAATATTATTTATTTTCTCCCATTGATTTTAGAACACGATTATAATTACGTTGTTATAATTAAAAACGAATTGTTACAAATACTCCTACCTTTTTTTAGATAGTTTTTTCGATTCGACAAGCTGCAACCGTCCCTACACTCAAAGATTGTATCACTGAATGGCTGATGTCCTTGTTATAGCAAACAGAGCAGAGCAATTTACATGCAAGGTCAATTGTGGATTGATCTTAAGATGTTTTATAAGAACATTTTAAATCAATTGAACCACTATGCCTTATCTTCAAGTGGCTAATCTCATTAATTGAGATATCACGGAGCTGAATGGTGTTAAAATGCCACCAAAACAATAAAATATTGGTCAACACTTATATGTAACAAAGAAGAATAACAAAATTAAATAAAAACTTAATTTGCCATCCAAGGACCGTGCGTATATCATTTCTAAGATTTCTTTATAGCCAATATTCTCTTGATTTTCTCACTCATCTCTCTCTTTCCATTTTTCCCTTCTCTCCTCTCATTTTCCATTAAAAAGACCTTAAAGTATTTTTTGAATTCCTCTAATACCAAGCATTGTTATTTCCTCTTTCATCTGACTCGGAAAAAATTAGTCCCCTTTTCTCCATTGCTGTTTCCAAGTCTTCAGTTCCTTAATAAAGTTATATTTGTTTGTTTTTTCTTAGGCCAGTACTATTTTCCTACTTTTCTTGATCCATAGATTCTAGTGTTGCCCAAAAGCGAGACCGAGACGAGTCTTGGTCTTGCAAACTCAGTCTTGATTTAGGTCCTGGTCTTGCTCAAGAATCTCGTAACAGTCTTGCAGTTGTCTATTAGCTTATTATTACTAGAGAGATATTACTGTATTCTTTTAGAACTGAGAAATCTAACGAAGTTTGAATGAAAAATAATAAGAAGAGTTAAATGCAAAAGTATATTACGTATGCAATATTTTGGGCGACACCTCATCTCATGCTAAGTGCAAAAATATTATGCATATAGGAATGCATATACTTGTGCATTTAAGTATACTTATGCATATAGTAACTAAAATTGTCAAGTATTAGTAACTATTTGGCCTCAATTTTTTTTTCTTAGTCTTGATCTTGGTCTTGCAACAGTTAGGCGGTGTAGGTCTTGGTCTTGAAAATTGCATGACCAAGACCGATTTTGGGCAACACTAATGGATACGTCTTAGTTTTTTGCTTTCTAATTTTAATAATTTTTACAAACTAGTAAAGCCCATTGTTTTCGATCCGTTATAACCAATAACCGTGAAAAGTACAGAACATATCCTTACCAGATTTTAATAGACTATATAGATAGTACAATAAAGGGCATACGCCCGCCACAAGATAAACTGTAACAGCGAGTACCATGTCATGGGAACTACATACGTACATACAGCATTATCTGTTACTGTTTTCATGACAAGTTAAGGTGCTTTCAGACATTTCTATGATAAACACACTTGTTCGACGTCTCTCTAGGCTACCAGTTTGTTTCTTGTTTGTTCCTTCTGCTGTCGATTATTTAATATTTTTAGATAACAGTATTTGGCTAACCGCTAGTGTACAAATGTCGCTTTTACACATTTGTTAAATCTTATGATTCCTGTTTCGATTTAAATTAACGATCTTCTAAGACAAATTTCACTGTTTTTTTTTCGTATCCTTTTGTAAAGTATTGAGTAGTTTACAAACTGAGTATTTATCATATTGTCTATATGATATCAGTTAATAATTTAGCAAAAATAAAGAATGGTTGTTTGCTTTGTATGTATTAACAAATAAGAGAACCCCTAAACGAACAAAAAAAATTAAGGGTACTTTAATTAAAAAATATAAAATAAACATCAAATAGAATATCCCTTTTCATTTTTGAGCAGTATATATGTATTAATTTATAAATTAACGTTATTTATCGAATAAATTCCAATAATATTTAGTCACCAATGAAGTTGGCACCTCTAACCAACTGTGAACACATTCTCCTCTTCTTAACATTAATGAAACAAGTTTTTAAGGCACAATTTGTACGGTATTACATTCTTCAAACAAATTTTCTTTCAACACAGTTTTTTAGGATTTTTTTTTTCTTAATTTCAGGTCTAACGAATACATGCATTTATGTCCAAAGACTGTGATGGAGTTTTCAATTGGTTGGGAACATTGTAGAGCATTGATTATTTTGTTTTGTTCTTTGTTTGAGGTCATTGTTTTGTGAGGAAATAAAAGTCTCCTTAATCCTCACTATTTTTTTAATTGTACCTCAAAACATCAAAAATATTTCAACAGTCAATGCTCTGTATCTCGTACAGGGCATGTAAACTACAATGTCTATTACAAAATCAACTTGTATGTTTTTAAAGTGTTAATGAATTGAAATTAAAGGATATTCCATCTATTAATAATTATCAACAAATAAATCAATCATTTAATGCTATTTAATATTATTTACAAATATTATTATAAATTATTTAGCACACTACTTATTCTTAATATACTTTTTATAATTTACATTTACATCACATTATTACATCATTACATTTAATCCTGAAAAAGATTATTACATGGTTAAATAATAAACTTTTCAAGGCTCTGCTGTATATATATATATATATATATATATATATATATATATATATATAATATATATATATATATATATATATATATATATATATATATATATATATATATATATATAAATACACATAATTACGTGATTTTGTATTTTTACAATCACTAATTAATGAATGATTATACTGATAATACTTTAATATAGCTCAGGAACATGCCTCTCGACAAAATCAATGATATCTGGCCCCAAGCATTCAATCATTCCAGGCTCTCTTAAAACGTCTCCATTGAACCCTTCTTTTCCATCAGTTGATAGAATTTTCTCCATGTCAAAAGCTTCTGTCGATGAACAAACGAGAGAAGCGTATGATTCTACAAAAAAACACAATCCGAAGAACTCGAGTCGCTTCATTGTATCGGTTATATCTTCAAGAGTTGGCTTGGTACCAGTGAAACCGAACTTGTCCAAAGTTCTGACCAAGGAGTCGTGGTAAGTCTTCACCAGGAGTTCGTAGTTGCTTCGACGAACTGATGGCTGGGTGCCGAGGTACATGAAATAGGTAACATCTATGCATGGTGTGTTATAGTGAGGTATTTGGTAGTCCAAAAATCTGAAAAAGATTATGTAATCTTACGTTCTTGATAATTTAATCTATGAAATAGGACCGGTACCGAAACTGGACAAAAAAGATGCAAAGGGGTTAGAATGTAATGGTCGAAGGATATTTTATATTTAGGGTTTAAGGACAAATATTAATTTTGATCTTAATTAAGTTCATGTTATGAGATGATATTTACTTCGAAATATATAACCTTAAATGTGGGATGATATCAATTCATATCTCCTTTTCTCAGTGACTCAACGCCCACAGACTTCCGATTGTATATTTAAATCCTACAGTCTCTTTTGATATAGTGAAATCCTTCATGTCTTCTTCTGCTATCCTCCGCCCTCCACCGTTTCTGGATATTTATCTCATCTTGGGGAGTTACAGGTAACCAACCTATTCTATACAAAGTAGGAAGATCGAGATACGTTCCGTGTTTCAGACACAAAACAAATCTAAATCTATACAGGCTAGTAGCGGGACAGTCGAAGGGGAAGAGGAACACTGTGTGTACCGTGCGTTGCCCAACAACCTGATAACAAAGTTATCGACGATAAAATAATTACGAGTGCACGTCCCCGTGCAGACGGGAGAAAGTTTTTAACTCCGGCATTAATCCCCCTTCTCACTCCCTGGCCCGGAAAAACCTGGCATAGCCTGAAAGGGGCGATCGAAAAAAAAATTCCACAGGCTAAACGAGAAAGAATCTTCCATAGAGAGGGTATGCCTCAGGGATCAGTACTTGGTCCTGCCCTACAGAAGCTGTTTTCTGATGAGTTGCTGGGACTGCTTGAATGAATGGTTACATCCTACAGTAGAGCGGAGTAAAAAAAGCCGAGTGGGGTAATTCAGTAGTAGGGCGTTTCTAATGCTCAAGGTTCTAGGTTCGAATCCCGGCTTATAAGAGATAAATTCATGGAGGGAGGGAGGGTAGCAGAGCGAGCTAACGCGTGTGCACGTCGCCGTTGCCCGGTAAGCTGATATATGAGATAATTTGATACAAATAGTCTTTTAACTCTGGTAGTAATCCTCCTTCCTCCCCCCTGGTCTGGCAAAACCCTGTACATTCTGAAGGGCGAGAAAAGGGAGTACCAAAACAAAAACAACAAGAGTGGGAATGTAAGGCGCGCAGGGAGATGCACCAACCTGGAATCTAGATGGTGAAAGGGGAAGAAGGCAAGAATGGCTGCTGTGAAGACGCAAGTTCTTCTTGAAGGACTTGAAGTCCACTCATCATCAAAATGAATAGAGGGTCAAAGGATCAGCCCGAGTGAGGTGTTAACTTACCTTTGTGGAAGGTTAAACAAAGACCTAAATGTAACGCCTCACTCGTATTACATGACCAATACGGTGATCCGAATCTAGAACGGACTTAATCTTGCCAGAGGAGCATTCAGGAGCCTCTGATATCCATATCAGCGACAATAAGATATATATACAGCGCGGTTGTATTTTCACAAGATGGATTGCAAATTATGTGATTCTCAGACTTGGGTGATTTCGAAGGCTTTAGAAGGAAGCTGTTCGCATAGGAGAAAAGGGTTCTCCACAGGATATATGATCTGGTGTGTGAACATTGACAGTGGAGAATTTGCACCAATAACGAGCTTTGTAAGATCTATGCGAGGTTGTTTTCAATTGTGAGAGGTAACCAAATAGAGGGATTGGGTATGCCCAGAGAGTCAATCCTTAAACCTCTGTTGGAAGATCAACTTTGTGGAAGACATGGCAGAGGTAGACCACCGACCGGATACGGTTTTAAGGCCTTCTGAAAAGGATGGTAATCCGAAAAAGGCGAATGTTCACCCGGAATAGAGGAGAGTAGTGGAAGACAACAAGATAGGCCCAGGTTCTTACAAATAAATATATATGACTATGACTCACTTCACTGCAATAGGTCGCTTCTGAAAGTCATATTTGAACATCATATTGTTAGACCAGATATCGCCATGGTTGAGAACTGTAAAATTGGTCTCAGTATGAACCGATCCCATGCTGAGCATTTTTTTAGCAAATGGGTCGAACGATATCTTCTTCAGTTTCTTTGCAGCCTCTTCCCTGCAATGTAGCATATTTATTAATCATTGTTCTTTTTGATATAGAATAAAATATTATAATAATAATTAATGGCTTAGTGAACCCGAAGGTTCATACCTACACCACCTTGCGGTTATGCCTTAACGCAATCTTCCCACTTTCGCTACGGTTCTCCACTCGCGCACTTACCAGTTTGCACAGCAAATATTATTTTTATGAGATTCTTTCGTTATTAAGTCCAACAATTTTACTACCCACTTAATTCACGGTGATTTAATCACCTCAATTATATTAAACGATACAGTTCACGCAATTCGGCTTGGTTTAACCGTCTAAAAGTATTATTGCTTGATAAAGGATTTAGCGAACAGTATATGGAGACATTCCTGGGGCACACCAAGGATATATAAAGCAAAATCGTGGTCATATACACTGACAGGCAAAAATTCCACCCACATGATTTTTTCATGTTTTCATCTAAAAATATTAATGCTTTGGATTGGTCTATTGTTTTTAATGAATAAATAGGTAATCTTTTTTTTGTTTTCAATTAGGAATGCTAATATAGAGGACAGTAACCCGTAATCTTTAATTCAATGAAATAATTCCAGATTCCAATGTTTACTTTCTATGGAATCAAAATGTTTATTCAGTATCATTAGTTCAATGCCGTTTCTTGCAGCGCATTTCTTAGTCTCCGGCTTTTGATTTTTTTAATATTAAGTTTAGAAATGTCTCTTAGTGTTGAGGATGTTGCGCGTAGTGTGGCACTTATTGATGATGGACGTTCCATTAGATATTCAGCTAATGCCATCGGAGTTCCCTATGAAACTTTACGAGACGCCGTCAGGCGTTTTCGAGAAACTGGTTCTTAGAATAGAAGGCCCGATTCTGGTAACAGAACCACGGGATGACCGGTTTTTGACTTTGAGAATTTTACGGAATCGGCACCTTACCGTTGTTCAAGCGATTCATCAGCTCCAAGAAGTTCGAGGTGTGCAAATTTCTGATCGTACCGCTCGGAGAAGATTAAATGAGTATGAATTAATGGCTTTTCGTCCAGTAAGAGGACCAGAGTTGACCAGAACTCACAGAGTAACACGGCTGGCTTTTGCTCGAGAACACAGCCATTGGACTATGGACGAATGGAGTGCTGTACTTTTTACAGATGAGTCAAGATTCGCTCTTCGATCTCCAGACGGGCGTGAAAGGGTGTGGAGAAGAAGAAACGAAAGATATGTAGCCTGTAATTTTTCCCAGAGTCAACCCTTCCAACGTGGTTCCTTAATGGTGTGGGCTGGGATTTCATTGGAGTCCCGCACAGAATTGGTTGTTTTTCGTGGAGGGTCTTTAACGGCCATTCGCTATGTAGATGAGATTTTGGAACCTCATGTGTTGCCTATCCTCAAAGAAATCGGCGATCGTTTCATTCTAATGCACGATAATGCACGCCCACATGTCGCCCTCATAGTGCAGACGTTCCTTCAACAGAAAAATATTGAAGTTTTAGCCTGGCCAGCACGTTCTCCTGATTTGAACCCCATTGAGCATTTATGGGATAACCTCGCGAGACGAATAAGAGCACGTGCACCACTTCCTGATACACTGCAGGACCTTGAAAGGGATCTTCGGGAGGAATGGGCTATCCTCCAGCAAAGGGACATTTTCCGACTGGTGGGAAGTATGCCGAGGCGTGTTCAAGAAGTAGTGAAGATAAGAGGAGGAAACACGCGCTACTAAACGATTACAAAAAAAAGTTTAATAATAATGATAAATTAAAGAAAATCTTTTGAATTTGACAAGTAGTCGAAAGTGAAAGCTCGCTTACGATGGGTACATCCGCCTCAATTTTCCATAAAATCCTTTTATTATGAATTCGTTACTAAAATCATTGCTATAAAAAATTATTATCAAACTTGCTATTACTAATAATACATCCATAATTATAGATTCTAGAGCTTACCATTCAGGGCCCCAGGTCTCCTGCATAACCTTAGAAAGATTTAAAATGCTTCCGTAATTAAAGCTTTTGATTAATTTTACGTTGGTAAAAAAAACATAAGGAGTGTAGTTTTCTTTGCAGATGATCCCCCTCTGTTCTAGTACCTTTGCCATCCCGTGGTACCTCCCTAAACTATTGAGAACGAGGATGGCATGGTCCAGATCCAGGCCTTTCTGTCTAGGAACCAAACTGTAACCACTTGCCTAAATATAAGAAGAAACACTTTAGAACAATTCATAAATTAGTTTTAAGTTTATATTACTTCATTACGAGAAAGATAAGTTCAGTCACCTTTAGGTCTTCAAGCAGGATACTAGATAAGTTATGGTCATAGTGAATGAATTTACCCCAAAGAGTTTCATCCGTGTCTTCGAATTCTTCCATCAGATAGGTCATTTCTTTGTGTACTACAGAATAAATCTGAAAGTGAAATGTTAATCTAAATTGTGTATTTTCATATTTATTAAGCATGTAAGTTATACCGGAAATAATTTATAACAAGCTATCTAAGGCAATTCAGATTCATCAAGAGTAAAGTAACGTAAGATGTTCTTCTGCGATTACGCGGAGTCGTTGAAGAATGAAGGAAGCGGTAAATCCGTACATATATTATTACAGTAAGGCTCGAAATGGTTTTGTACCAAATATAAGTTCCTGTCATGCTCAAATACCACGAATGGGGTACCGTTGGATTCAGAATTTCACGGGGGATTAGCGAATCATATTCTCCACTTTTGTTTTTCTTTCTAAAATAAATAAAGTCGATACAAACATTTGGCTAGGCTTCGATACTGGAACGGTGGTAGGTCTGTAGATCGATACGGGACAAATTGGATCTTGAAGGTTTTGATACGTACAACAAGACCCAGATAGTTCCCTCGGAACTATCGGATCCTGCGTTTTTAAGCCGAAAAACGTACTATTTTCGAGATAACGCAAGGCATAGGGTTCGCATCCAAACAACCTTACATTAATTGTAGTGCTGTCATTGAATACATGTCTCATTTCGTCGACTTAAGGTCTCTATGATCGAGAGAGGGGGAGTTTATATTATTCATCGATGGTGTTTTTGATCGGCAAGCCATATCATCGTTAATTTTTCACCAAATCTCAAGATTGAGCCACCAATTTCGAAGGCTTCCTTCTCCTTCAGGCTGGCAAATTAGTCCAATCACCCAGAAAATTTAGGCAAATAAGTTATGACAGAAAATAAACTTTATTTGCGAATAACTAAAAAATTACACACTTTTCCCTTGGTTATTCCCATGATTATATAAAACATTACTAAATTCCCTACAAAAGGAAAAAAAATCATCGCAATCGGACAATTTTTAGCAAATATACAGCTAACTGAAATTTGTATACATGTTATCTATATAAATAAAATAAAGTTTTTGTCTGTACATTGAATAGAATCAACCCGTTTTATGATATATTTTCGTTTCATACATTACACCAAATCCACTTTTAAAAAAATTGTCTGCATGTCCGCATTGCAACGAAATTTTGCCAATTGTATGCTCAGCAGTGGCTTATTGTAGACTTTTGAGATTTTGTCATTATATTAAGGTTTCCCTGACTTATAACATAGGCTTTAAATAAAAACAAAATATTGAGTAGAACCAAAGTTATGAATTCTTGAATAGTTTGTCTAGAGATCTTGGTTAATGTTGATACTAAATGTTAATAATAAACATATGTTTATAGGTTAAAGATCATCTATATAAATAAAATAAATGTTTTGTCTGTACATTGAATAGAATCAACCCGTTTTATGATATATTTCCGTAACAATATAGAACTGACACCAAATCCACTTTTAAAAGATTTTTGTCTGTCTGGATGTCCGCATTCTCCACCGAAATTTGGTCAACGACAGGTATATCAGCTAGTTATTTATTTTTTTTTTGTTACTCTACGTTACCTTCTACAACTTTATTTATTTGATATTATTTTCTCTAAAATTCTCCGCTATCTAACGATATATCTTTTGACTATTATTTTCGAAGATTCATTTTCGACCTGGGTAACCATTTTTCTTTTCTTTTTTTTAGGTTTCCAATTATCATATTCTTTGATGAAAAAAATCCCCTAATCGTCTCTGTAGAGAACTACGATTACTTTGAAGCCTAGGTGTACGAGTGGAAGGAAATAGTATGTGTAGCCCAATTAAATTTAAAAAAATTAAATCAGCTCACATTTATAATAGCATTTCTTAAACTTAGACAATGTATTATATTGCGAATATTAAAAAAAAAAATTGGTTTATTTTCCGGTGATATAATACAATGCTTACCTCGCTTTCCAACTTCGCTGCATTAATCTCCTTTATGAAATCTCCGCTATCTCCTTTAGTGATCA
Source organism: Nezara viridula (assembly GCA_928085145.1). NCBI lineage: Eukaryota > Metazoa > Arthropoda > Insecta > Hemiptera > Pentatomidae > Nezara > Nezara viridula. The sequence continues at coordinate 3,276,784 of OV725083.1, read as the reverse complement.
ACTGCTTCATGATGAAGGATTTCTTGGCTTGTCTTCCATTGCCCAAGACCACTTTCAATGTTATCCTCATGATGGTTGAAGAGTAGTTCTCTCCTTTGGGTAAAGCCGGTACCGATTGGAGATCTAAAATAGTTGCGATCCTGGACTCCTTGTCCAACTTCTTCAGGACCACTTCAAGAACTTCTTTCTCCATTTCTAAAATTTATCGAATATACATAAACTTATTAAAAATTTAATGTAAAAAAAGAATACTACGAACTAGACAAAAAGTATGGTTTTATCACTCCTACAATAAATATTTAGCTTCCTCAAAAAATATTTTTAATTATTTTTTTGCTTCCTCACTATCGAAAGTAGAGAAGCATTCTGTTCGTGCGAGAGGTGAAAAAAAATGAAAATTTCAACTCGCCTTTTACGTTTCAGACATCAAGTAACAAATTTGTTTCTGCCTGTATATATCTTTTATATAATTTTCATGGATTATGCGGATTGGTGCCTAGATGGTCTCATATCAATTTATCAAACTTCTGCTTACGCATGCGTTAGCTTATTTTGTTTTAGATATGCCAATATTTAAGAAAGGGATCGTTCGATTTGGCTTAAAGTTAGATAAAATGTATGTAATAGTGAAAAAATAAGGCAACGTCAATTTTATTGAATTATATTCACTAATTTCTCGTATATATGCACAAACTTGTTTTCCTTGATACGTCTATATCTCTAAAACCGCATGTTCGATTTGGCTCAAATTTGGAGGGAAGTTATTGATTGGTAAACAGATAATCAAGTAGGTATGAATTTTATTATGTTACAATCCAAGTATAAAGGAAATATATTTTTTCGAGTTTTTAGTACCCAATTAAATAGACAAGGTTTTCCCCCCTTCAGATTGAAAACGCCCCAATTCCAAGATTTTTCGTAAATAAAATAGTTCTAGGTTACGATAAGATGAAACTATTTATGAAATTTCAGGCGGATGTTAATAATTCTATAAAAAAAGGGTCTATACCACGGACTATTGTAAATCTGGCAACCGAAAGGATCGAATGAATATTTAACCTATAAATTATTATGGATTATAGTACTATTAGTTATTTAACTATTATTTTCCATTGTAAAGTTTACTAAAATTATATTACGAGGTTTTCATTGCCTGCCATGGATAGGTCATAAGTTGTCACACTAATTGTGGATAATAGATAATTTCATGAAGAGAAAATTCAGCAAATTGTTCACTAATTTAATTTTCTGAAAAGTTACTTGATGATTCTTGGAATAAACCTAGTCATATAAATATAATATCATACCTAGAGTTATTAAAGTACAGTAAATATATTTAAGGTTATAAGCATATCCATGAAATATTTTTATATTTCACAAGAGACCTGCTGATCTGATTTATATCCCGGACATGATGGGAAGCTGTCAAAAAATTTGCTCATTGCATAGAAATTTGCAGATTGCAAATTTAATCTAAAGTTCTACATTTTTTATAATAAATAAAAAAAAATATTTCACTTCTTCTTTCACACTAGTACAATGTTATGGTATTTTAAACAATGATTATTGGCTTTTCGGTTTTTTCAAATACTTTTTAAACATAGAAAAAAAGTTTACATTCAGTAAAAAATTTCATTTAATTTCCTTGGGAACATGTTATTTACGTTAAATAATTTTTTTTTTTTTTTTTTTTTGTCTATCAAAAATGTAATTGCGCCTGTCAACTTATTATTGACAATCAGCAAATGTGATGGCTGTATATGATAAATGACATGATAGGCAAGGGAAATACAATGTTAATTTTCTGAAATTAATATTTATATTTTTTTGGTGTAATATTTATATTACATATATAGGTATGTGAAATTAAAAACTAAATGTAAGAAATACTCCTACCTTAATTTCAGATAGATTCTTCGTCTGGATGACTCCCAACCGTCGCTCCACCCGCAATATATATCACTGAATGGGTGACGTCCTTGACTGATGTAACATCTAATAGATATAAGAGATACAATACTGGATTGATCTCAAGATGTTTTATAACAACATTTAAAGTCAATTGCACCACAATGCCTTATGTTAAATAGGCTAATCTAATTAATTAATATATGACGGAGTCGAATGATGTTAAAATGTACGAAAGTGACAAAATATAGGTCAACGCATATATAGAACATACAAGAATGACAAATTTAATAAAAACAGAAATGTCGTTTTGAGGACCGCGCGTATGGTGTAGTTTTTTTTTTTATGAAATGAACTTATTCTATCTCTTTTTCGTTCTTCATTTCTCAAAGTGTATGTTATTATTTTGTTCAACCCTTATATATAGTTTTGTTCATAGTTTTAAGTGATTCTTTCATAGTTTTAAGTGTTTTGTTCATACTTTTAAATGCTCTGTACATAGTTTTATCAGTATTGTATAGACTTAAAGACAAGATCTTAACCGACGATACCGCCAATTATTCAGACTACTGACCAGAAAATCTCAACTTTCAATTGACAACAAATTACTGATCTACAAGACAATCCTGAAACCCATTTGGACCTACGGACTTGAACTTTGGGGGACAGCAAAATTCTCTAACATCAAACGCATCCAATCCTTTCAATCCAAAGTCCTCCGAACAATAGTCGATGCTCCGTTCTATGTAACCAACAAAACCCTGCATCATGACCTTAATATCCCGTTTGTCCTTGACCTTATCCCTGAAAAAATTTCAAAATTCCATCAGAACCTTATCAATCATCCAAATCCCCTAGCCCAATCCCTATCTAGTTCCACTCATCCCTACAACCCTCCTCGAAGGTTGAAGCGGCAGTGGCCCAGAGATCTTTTATAGTATTTATTTTGGAGTTCTGGCAATGGCCAGATTCTCCATTCAAGACATGAGTGTATGTGGCTAAAGTGCTCTCGCTCAAACTCCACCGGCTTTAGCACCGGTGAGGCGGTTGAGAGAGTAGCGCAGGGATTTGGGTTCCCTGTCTCATTGTATATACTGTATATAGGTATGAGTGTATTTTTATGTTTTTAATTTACTTGTATTTAGGTTATTTTATTTTTTTGTTGCATATAGTTTTTATTTATTATTATTTAGTTATTATTTTACTTTTGTAAATTTTATTTCTTTTTTGTATATAAGGTGTGAATGTGTTCATTTATCAATATAATTATTGTCCCTGTGACAGAATATTATATGTCTAAATAAATAAATAAATTTTTTTTATTTTAAATGTATATATATATATATATATATATATATATATATATATATATATATATATATATATATATATACACATAGCTTTTTCACCTAAGGTTTTCTTTGCTTTTTAGTTTATTTTATCAATTTTATTTATTGTTTCCAACTTTTAGGCCAGTAGTATTCAATTCTTTTTGTACAATTTTGTTATTCTAAAAAGACTTAGTCCCAGAATAAAGTGTTTTTTCTATCTATCTATCTATATCATTTATCAGCCTTATTTATAGACAACATTTTCTTCATTTTCTCACTCATCTCTCTCTTTCGCTTGTCTGTCCATTTTTTCTATTCTGCTCCACTGCAAGGACCTTAATGTATTTTCTGAATTCCTCTAATATCAAGTCTTGTCATTTCCTCTTTTATTTGCCTGGAATTTCCTTCGATGTACCGAAACGTCCGAGGGGTTAAAGTGGACGAAAAACAATTTCTTAGGAACTGTTGAAAAAAAATAGTTCATAGAACAACGAAACGATTCATAGTATAAGACATATTCGTTTGATAAGAGTCTTATTCGTTTTAAAACGAATTCTTTTCGTTTAATGACGATTCTGGAAATGAATGAAACGTTTTATGTATGAAGTTCAGCATTGTTTGAGCTTGAAATTGATAACATTTTCATTTAGTTTTACTATTATATGCTTAATCTTAAAAATTACTTTTTAACTAATTAAAACAAAAATTATGTTTTACACATAAAATACTTTTTATTTATTTATTAATCTGGTGGTTGTGGTTTTGGACAAGTTCCTAAACTCTCAACGATGAGCTTATTGATGACGTCCTTTCGCCCAGCGTAAAGATGGATCCGGTACTATCGATGAGCTCAGCGCTGTGCTTAGGAATTTTTCCTTATTCAAACCAATGTTTTCTAAATCTTTTGCCATACTTCATTATCGAGTGTTGTTCGAAGTTTGAAATTATGCTGCTGTTTAACTATAGTTTAAACATTTTTTCAACACTTTTCAATTTTTATAGAACATAATAGTCTCTCTAGATATGGGTGTTTCTCATTTTAGGGGCAAGTTTTAGTCAATTACAACTTTTACGTGACTAGTTAACTCTAACTTGATTTTTTCCCCACTGCCATACGGTAAATAAGTATTTCTTCATAATGAAATATTAAAAATTAAAATATTAAAGAACAGTGTGGTTTCATAATTATTTATAAGCTACTAAAGTGCCATTACGATGTATTGTCACACTCCGAGTTTAATAGTAAAGAATTATTTTCTTTCTTTCGAAACTTATGTAAAATTACAGTGATATTTATTTTCACTCCTAAAGAATCATTTTTTTTTTTTTAACTTTTGTTAACAGTGAAGTATTTTATGTATAGTTTATGTTTAAATTTTCAAACATTGTCCTATCACTTTGATGTCATAACCAAGCAAAAAACATAACATGAGATATTTAGGGGTTGAAAAGAGGACACAGTGGGGAAATTTCTTCAGAGTGTAGTAGTAGCCATGGAGTAAAATGACAACCACCAGCTGATAAACCGACCAGTTGGGAAGTTTCTCTCTACTCATCCGCTTCTTATAAGTTGAGAAAGCACCTTTATTGTTGTCATTACCACTGCGTATATTATCTAGCTACCTGCTCACATTATTTCATTTATTATAATTCACGTTTGACTACGGTTTGTAGCAAGTCAATTGGAAAAACAAAAATTATAATACTTGTTACACCGCGGTTTTGGCCAAATAAAATACCTAAAAATGTCATTACCAAGTTGAAAACTCTATTAGCTTTACTTACTTTAATTACTGAGTAAAAAACACTTTTGATTTCGGCCATTTGCTCAGATAAAGCTGAGCGGCAATAGAAAGTGTAGGTATTTAAAAAATTGTATTTAAATGCCTTCAAAATTATGAAAATTGTCCATAACCTGATAATCACCCATATACAGAAGTGTCTAAGCACTTGTTTGTGTTCCTGATGTTCTTAAAATGTCCAATCCTGGCTTAAAATAACTATCGTTTCAAATATCTAAATATAGTGTTCCTTTCATTATACACAATATACAATGAAATGAAAATAGATTTTTATTATCATGGGACTGTTGACCCTTTAGGAAAAATTATTGATACAGAGAAAATGCCTGTGTGGCTATAAAATTAAATTAAATATTTACAATTCTCATTAAAATTAAAATATTGGAAGAAAATTAAAATAAAAACACTAAATATATACAGATATATATAATACAAACATATGAAAATAAAATAATTTAAGTAAACAAAATCATTTCTAAGGGAACTCAAAAAGTTCTTTTATCTATTTTTCTTGATCAGTCGGGTTGGGAAAGCAGTAGGTGCTTAAAAAGGAGAGATTTAAATGAGGAAACTGATTGCGCATTTCGGATATTGGGAGGGATGGTATTCCAAGTAGAGACGGCTTGGATTATAAAGGATTTGTCAAACACAGCAGTTCAGTGAGAAGGTGGGTAGAGGTCAGAAGTACGGGATCGAATGGAATATTTAAATTGTAGGCTGTGAAAAATATAGGAAGGCCGCTGAGTTCTGATGGCTTGGTTTAGAAAGGAAGCAAGAAAGTACAGACGGCGGTTGGATGGATAGAGCCAGTTCAACTTGGTGTAATACTGGGTTATATGCTTATCTCTTGAGATTCCGAAGACAAAACGTATTGCACAGTTCATTAGACATACGACTTATATACGTATATACGATTTGACTTTCATTGACAGCATTACGAGTGAGGAAAAATGTGGAGATATTTTGCTGATATTTTTTTGTAAACCTGAGGACTAAGGAGACATTCGTTCCCCCACAAAACAATGACCTCAAATACAGAGCTAACAAAACAAAAGACTGAATGCTCTACAACGTTCCCAACCAATTGAACACTCCATCGCAGTATTTGGACATAAATGCATACCCTCTGGTATCAATTAGAACTGAAATTATGAAAAAATAATCTTAAAAAATTGTGTTGAAAGAAAATTTTTTGAAGAATGTAATATCGGACAAAGAATTACTTGACATCTTGTTTCGAGAATATTAAGCAGAGCCGAGGGTAGTCACAGCTGGTTAGTGCTGCCAACCTCAATCAATGCTGACTAAATATTATTGGTATTTATTCAAGAAATAACCTTAATTTGTAAGTAAATATGTTATAAGCAAATTACTCAAAAATGAAAATTAAAAATAATAATAATAATTAATATATATACTGCTCAAAAATGAATAGGGATATTTCCATTTGATGTTTATTTTATATTTTGGTAAACATACTACAAGTATTCTTATAAATTATTAACTAAAAACTAATCAATTATAAAAAATACTCATTTTGTATAGTTTTTTTTTTTACTTTTCTCAATTTTAATCCAATCCCAGAATAAAGTAAATGTTCTATTCTATTCTATAATATAATGCAAAGCAATAAAATACAATATATATAACCTATTATATATTATATTATAATATATTATATTAAATAGCAATAATATTAATACTACTATTAAAAAGTATTTACAAATTATATACTTATTTACAGATTTGTATTGTAGTTTATTTACATTAAAATAATATGAAATAAACATATACTTTGAAGTTAAAATGGTTGAGTGCCACCCTCATGAGGCGTTATCGTAAATTACGACGTCTGTTACAATATTATATAGTTAGTTTATGAAGTGTTATTGATTCGAAATAGATGGAATATTTATAGTCATCAACAATGAAATCAGCCATTTAATGTTAGATGTGATTTACAAATATTATCTTATCAATTATTTAGCACATTACTTACTCATAATATTTTTTTTTGATAATTTACATTTGCTTTTTAGGTTAATTGTGTTTAATTTTCCTCTTAATGTATTTATTTTTCATTGTAAATAATATGGTGATATAATGACCGTTTCGGGCTTCTGATGTATATTAAATATATAGAGCTATATTTATTATACCTAGTTTAGATAATAATAATAATAAAAGGCTTATCGAACCAGAAGGTTCGATGCCGACACCACCAATCGCTTGTTACACACCTCCCTCCACCGTTCGCCGTCCAAACCCAGTCCCTTCAGATCCGCTTTAATGCTAACTTCCCACCTTCGCTTCGGTCTACCCCTCAGACGCTTACCATTCGGCACAGCAAATATTAACTTTTTAGGAATTCTCTCGTTACTAAGCCCAACAACTTTACAAGCCCATTTGATTCGCCGCGATGAAATTACCTCAATTATATTACAGTTCACGCAATTCGGCGTTGTGTGACCGTCTGAACTCTCCGGTTAACTCATCCTTCTTCAGTCCAAATATTCTACGCAATACTTTATTTTCAAAAACCTTAAGATGCTGCTCATTCCTTAATGTAAGCGGCCAAGTTTCGCATCCATAAAGAACTGTAGGCAAGATAATTGTTTTATAGACTCTAATTTTTAAGTTCCGGGACAAGAGGCGCGAACTGAGTAGTTTTGTCAAAGAAAAATAACAAGCATTTCACGCCTTCAGTCTAACCTTAATCTCTTCTTCAATTTCGTTTTTTCTAGTTATCGTAAAACCTAGATACCTAAATTTATCTACCTGGTCAAATGTATTACCATCTATATGGATATCACCAGTAGTATCGCCATTTTTGCAGCTAACCATATATTTTGTTTTATCCACGTTTATTTCGAGTCCTAGTTTCTTACCGGCTTTGATTAACGTTGTCGTATTTAGTTTTATAGTTTCCACGTCATCGCTTAACAGTACCACATCATCAGCATAGCCCAGCACGGATGTTGTCCCACCCAGATCCAACCCTTTCTCGGTTCGCATTACCTCCCTAATGGCATGTTCTAATGCCAAATTGAACAGTACAGGCGAAAGGGAATCCCCCTGTTTTAAACCCGAGCGAACCTCAAATTTTTCGAACAGATTATTACCGATTCTAACTTTACTGAGTGTCTCCGTCAAGCACAGCCTGACTAGGGGGCGGGGTGGCCGAATAGGCTAAAGCGTGTGTAACAGCACCGCTAGTTGCCTGGCAACCGGATAACAGAGATTTGAGATGATATAAAAAGTACGAGTTCGCGTCCCGGTGCCGGAGGAGATTGTAAATTTCCCCGCCCTCACCCCCCGGCCCGGGAAAATCCCGTATAGCCTAAAAGGCGAGGTAGGGAAGAACAAAAAAAAAAAAAAAAAAAAAAAAAGCACAGCCTGACTAGATTTACAAGTTTTTTGGAATCCTCTGCTGGATTAGAATATTATACAGTTTCTGGCGGTCAATAGAATCGTAAGCCTTTTTAAAATCTATATACAGCTGGTGAACAATACCGTTGTACTCCAATTTTTTCTCTAATATTTGCCGTAAAGAAAATATTTGATCGATAGTCGAACGATTCCGTCTAAATCCGCATTGGTAGTCTCCGATAATTTCCTCGGCGTATTCTGTGATTCGACTGGTTAAGATTAAAGTGAATATTTTATAACATACCGGAAGGAGTGAAATTCCTCCATAGTTATTACAATCCGTCCTCGGACCCTTTTTGTGAATTCGAATAAGAATAGATTCTTTCCATTCTTCAGGTAATTTCTCGTTCACCCAGATCTTTTTAACCAACCGATGTATTTTAGTAACTCCAGCTTCCCCGCATGCCTTAATTAGTTCAGTAGGAATATTATCGGTTCCCGCTGCTTTATAAGATTTTAATTTTCCGATAGCTACTTCAACTTCCTCTTTACTTGGTCCTTCTATTAACGGTTCACCACTCTGGAACTCAGAAGGAGGACACAGATCATAATTTCCCGTATTTAAAATATTGTCAAAGTGGTCCTTAAACTTATTCAATATGTCAACCTTTTTAAATTTAATTTTAATTTATAATAATTTTTTAATAATTTAAATTTAAAATTTAATTTAATTTAATTTGGAAAAATTAAAGCATCAATCAATTAGAACCCAATTTGAGCTAGATGTTAAGAATAAGTTTGAAGCTTTAGAGCTTCCTGACGAGGACCACGAGGATATTGACAAGTTAGGGTTAGAGATCAGGGATAATATTAAAGCGGTCGGTAACTCGTGTCTAGGGAAAAAGGAAAATAAGAATAAAAACCGTGGTTTAATGAAGATTGCTTAAACATGTGCGAAAAAAGAAAAGCCGCTAAATAAAAAGCTCTAAATAATCTTAGCGAAGACAATCTGGAATACTTACGAACCTCAAAGAACGAAACGACAAAATTGCTCAAAAATAAAAAAAGGGAGTATCTTAAAAACAAAATAATTGAAATAGAAACTAATAGAATCGAAAATAACGTAAGAGACATGTACAAAGGTATAAACAGATCACGTAAATGTGTAGGGCCCGTAACGTCTGGAATTAGGGATGAAATTAACAATATTCTGACCGATCCGGTTGACATATTGAATAAGTTTAAGGACCTTGTTTAGATAATTTATAAAAATTTACATTTATATAACTCCACATAACCAACCACATGATTTTCTATATTTTTCAATAGATTACTTGTTTATTGATAAATATTACAATCTGTCTCAATAAAGGACATTTATAATAAAGTTCCGAACATATTCACACCATATTTACAAAATCAAAAAATAAATAAGGTAATTTCAAAATAATAAAATAAGAACAAAATAAAATATCATAATGAGCTAAGAAAATATAAATAATAGTAATAATAAAGTAATAATTAATAAAGAAAATATAATTAAAATGTTCTTTAAAAAAAAAATGTAATCAAAATTAACATCTTAGACGCAGGTATACCTATTTACAGTATTTACAATCAGCCATGGGAACGCCGAACCAGACTTGTCCTCACCACTAGTGGAGGGAAAAGTGAGGCTTCAGGAGATCCCTGCTCTTCTCCCTCAACCACTCTACTGGTATTATAAGCCAGCGGAGGCTTAGTAAGGGCATTACAACCACAGACACTCATGACTTGAGTGAAGAATATGGCCATTGCCAGAACTCCAATATATTTATGTTACAAAAGGTCACATGTATATATTGGAGTTCTGGCAATGGCCAGATTCTCCACTCAAGTTATGAGTGTCCGTGGTTGTAGCGCCCTTACTCAATCTCCGCTGGCTTTCAATGCCAGTGAAATAGTTGGGGAAGAAGCGCAGGGATCTCCTGAAGCCTTGCTTTCCCTCCACGTGTGGGGGGATAAGTATGGTTCGGAGTTCCTATGGCCGACTGTAAAAAGTGTAAATAGGTATGCCTGCATCTAAGATGTTTATTTTCATTACTTTTTTTTTTCACCATGATATTTTATTTTGTTCTTTTGTAGCTTTATATTATTTGAAGTTAGCTTATTTTTTTTTATTTTTTTTTTTTTTTTAATTTGTAAATATGGTGTGAATGTGCTCTCAGAACTCTATTATAAATGTCCTTTATTGAGACAGATTGTAAATTTCAATAATCAAAAAAAAAAAGGTCACGGGGCCACTGTCGCTAGCTTACTGCGACGATTTTTTTGTTTAGATAGCCCCAAGCTTTCAATCATTCCAGGATCTCTTACAAAGTCTTCATTGAAATCTTCTTCTCCGTCACTAATTAAAAGTTTATCAATGTCAAAATCTTTTGTCGATGAACAAATGATAGAAGAGTACATTCCTACAAAGAAACCCAGTCCGAAGAACTCAAGTCGCTTCATTGTATCGGTTATATTTTCAAGAGTTGGCTTGGTACCAGTGAAACCGAACTTGTCCAAAGTTCTGACCAAGGAGTCGTGGTAAGTCTTCAGCAGGAGTTCGTAGTTGCTTCGACGAACTGGAGGCTGGATGCTGAGGCACATGAAATAGGTTCCATCTATGCCTGGTGTGCTATAGTGAAGTATTTAGTAGTCCAAAAAGCTGAAAAAGATTATGTAATCAATGTATTATCTTGATAATTTAATGTATGAAATAGGGCCGGTAATAGAACTGGAGCGTGAGAATATAAAGGAGGCAACATTTGTAGGCAACAAATTTCCTGTCGTTCTATTTCTATTATCATCAATTAAATTTTATCAGCTTTAATTTTGTTTAGAGCGTCTTTGTCGATGCGATGAATAGTTTTGCTGATATAAGCGAAAATCCAAAAAAAGGTGATCTAGGCTTTTTTTCCGAGATCTGTTCTGTCCACCTAGGATGGGGCTTTTAGTATATTTACCTTATTACTATTCCTATTAATGTCCTAAAGACAAAAATTGTGTCCCTGCCATTTCCTTCTATCATCATTCATTGACTGGACAATGCCGTGGCCTTGACCGCTTATTCTCACGACATTATAGAAACCTCTGATTCAATATGATGTCTTTCCTTCGTTAAATAGAATATTACTAGATTAAAATTGAGAAAAGTCGAAAACAACTGTTGGTTTTCAAAATGAGTATTTATCGTATTGACTATCCTTCAGTTAATAATTTAGTAAAAATAAAGAATACTGGTTGTTTGCTTTTTATGTATCAATCCCTAATTCCCAACGAATTCCCGAACGAACCAAAAAATATAGGATACTTTAATTAAAACAAATAAAATAAATATCAAATAGAATATCCCTTTTCATTTTAGATCAGTATATATATATATATATATATATATATATATATATATATATATATATATATATATATATATATTAATTTATAAATTAAGGTTATTTTTCGAATAAATACCAATAATATTTAGTCACCAATTTAGCACCTCTAACCAACTGTGACCACAGTCTGCTCTTCTTAGCAATAATGAAACAAGTTGTCCCAATTTTTTTGCGGTATTACATTCTTCAAACTATTTTCTTCCAACATAGTTTTTATTTTTTAATTTCAGGTCTAACGGATACAGGAGGGTATGCATTTATGTCCAAAGACTGTGGTGGAGTTTACAATTGGTTGAGAACGTTGTAGAACATTTATTCTTTTGTTTTGTTAGCTCTGTGTTTGAGGTCATTGTTTTGTGGGGAAATGAATGTCTCCTTAATGCTCACTATTTTTTTTTTAAATTGTACCACAAAACTTCAAAAATATTTCAACACTCAATGCTCTGTATCTCGTACAGGGCATGTAAACTACAACATCTATCATAAAATCATTTAGTATGTTATTAAAGTATTAGTGAATTGAAATGGATAAAGGATATTCCATCTATTATTAATTATCAACAAATAAATCAATCATTTAATGCTAGATATAATTTACAAATATCATTTTATAAATTACTTAACACACTAAAATACTTTTTATAATTTACATTTACATCACATTATTACATCATTACATTCACGTCTGAAAGATTATTACATGGTGACATAAAAAACTTTTTGGGCCTCTGATATATATAATAGCTAGCTTAATTTATCAAAATTTGTATTTTTATAAATACACATAACTACATGATTTTATATTTTTCCAATTAATGAATGAATATAATGATAATTCCTTAATTTAGCCCAATAATATGCCTCTCGACAAAATCAATGATATCTGGCCCCAAGGTTTTAATCATTCCAGGCTCTCTTAAAACTTCTTCATTATACCCTTCTTGTCCCTCAGTTGATAGAATTTTATCAATGTCAAAAGCTTCTGTCGATGAACAAACGAGAGAAGCGTATGCTTCAACAAAAAAACACAATCCGAAGAACTCGAGTCGCTTCATTGTATCGGTTATATCTTCAAGAGTTGGCTTGGTACCAGTGAAACCGAACTTGTCCAAAGTTCTGACCAAGGAGTCGTGGTAAGTCTTCACCAGGAGTTCGTAGTTGCTTCGACGAACTGCAGGCTGGGTACCGAGGTACATGAAATAGGTAACATCTATGCATGGTGTGCTATAGTGAGGTATTTGGTAGTCCAAAAATCTGAAAAAGATTATGTAATTAATGTATGTTCTTGTATAATATAATATAATATAATGTATGTTCTTTGATTATATATCAAATAGGATCGGTACCGAAACTAGAGACAAGAGATGAGAAGGGAATAGAAATTAGAAGAAGGTAAAGGTCGAAGGATATTTTATATTTAGGGTTTAAGGACAAATATTAGTTTTGATCTTAATTAAGTTGATGTTATGAGATGATATTTACTTCGAAATATATAACCTTAAATTTGGAACGTCTCATCAATTCATATCTCCTTTTCTCAATGATTCAACGCCCACAGACTTCCGATTATATATTTAAATCCTAAAGTATCTTTTGATATAGTGAAATCCTTCATGTCTTCTTCTCCAATCCTCCGCCCACCACCGTTTTCTGGATATTTATGGCATATTAGGGAGTTACAGGTAACCAACCTATTCTATATACAGTAGGAAGATCGAGATACGTTCCGTGATTCAGACACAAAATAAATCTAAATCTATAGAGGCTGCTAGCGGGGTGGTCGAAAGGGGAGAGACTGTGTGTTCACTGCAACGTGCATTGCCTGAAGGGAGACTAATACCTCTGGTATTAATCCTGCTCACTTCCCCCTAGCCTGGCAAAACCATGTATATTCTGAAGGGCGGGAAAAGGGAGTACCAAAACAAAAACAACAAGAGCGAGAATCTAAGGGGCGATGCGCCAACTTGGAATCTAGATGTTGAGAGAGAAAGAAGGCGAGAATGGCTGCTGAGAATACACAAGTTACTCTTGAAGAACTAGACCGATATTGCACACGTCATCAAAATGAAAAGAAGGTCAAAGGATCAGCCCGAGTGAGATAGTAACTTACCTTTGTGGAAGGGTAAACAAAGACCGAAATGTAACGCCTCACTCGTATTACATATCAAACACGGTGATCTGAACTTAGAACGGACTTTGTCGAAGGAGCATTCAGGAGCCTCAGATATCCAGCAATGTGACTTGGATGATTTCGAAAGCTTTAGAAGTAAACTACTCGCCTGGGAGACAAGGATTCTCCGCAGGATCTATGGGTGTGTGAACATGGACAGTGGAGAATTCGCACCAATAACGACCTTTGTAAGATCCATACGAGGCCTTAGTTGGTGAGAGGTAACCAAATCAGGTGGTTCGTTATAGTCAGAGAGTCAATTCTTAACCTTCTGCTTTAGGATCGACTTTGTGGAAGACATGACAGAGGTTGAGACCACGCCTATGATAGCTGGTGGAGGTGGAAGACATTCTGAAAAGGATGGTAATCCGAAAAAGGCGAATGTTCACTTACAAGATTCTTACAAATAAATACATATGTTTATACTCACTTCATTGCGATAGGTCGGTTCTGAAAGTCATATTTGAACATCATATTGTTAGACCAGACATCGCCGTGGTTGAGAACTGTAAAATTGGTCTCAGTATTAACCGATCCCATGCTGAGCATTTTGTTAACAAATGGATCGAATGGTATCGTCTTCAGTTTCTTTGCAGTCTCCTCCCTGGAAAGTAGCATATTTGTTCATCATTGTTCTTTTTGATATGGAATACAATTTTATAATAATAATTAATGGCTTAATGAACCCGAAGGTTTATGCCTAAACCACCTTGCGGTTATGGCTTTACTCAATCTTCTCACTTTCGCTTCGGTTCACCTCTCGGACGTTAACGAATTGGCACAGCAAATATTATTTTTTTGAGATTCTTTCGGTACTAAGTCCAACAGTTTTACAACCCACTTAATTCACGGTGATTTAATCGCCTCAATTATATTAAACGGATACAGTTCACGCAATTCGGCTTGGTGTAAAAGTATTTTGAAGTATTTATTATTATTTCTTGATGAAGGATTTAGCGAACAGTATATTGGGACCTTCCTGGGGCACACCAAGTATACATAAAGTGAAATCGTGGTCAAATATTTTCTTTGCTTCCTTATAATTTTTTTTACTTTTTTTTTGTATGGTTGAAGAACAATTAGCCAGCTATATTCATATAAATTAATACTAAATGATAATAATATATTCATAATGTCTATCATTATCTATTCCAAAACGTAATTATAATGAAAAGTATAATGTTACCGTGGCGTGACGTGGGTGCCTAAAACAATGATATCAAATTTATCTTCACCCTATTTTTATACACACACATTTATAAAAGCTAATTAAATTCATTCTACAATTGAATAGTTCTAATTCATGCAAGCATCTAATCTAAAAAAAAAAAAAAAACTAAGAACTAGATATTGTGTAATATATTATGGTGTTTGTCCTATCACATCTTTAAAGAAATTGAGGGAAAAAGAGTTAATCCCTTACTCGAGGACTATATAACTTCAAAACCAGTTAGAGAAACAAATTTATGTTACAAAACAAAAAAATAATTTTTTGCAACCTAATAATACACTTAAGTCGAAACTTGCTCAGGGTAAATCCATCTTAATTTTTCAGAAAATCCTTTTATTATGAATTCGTTACTAAAATCATTGCTATAAAAATTGTTATTATCAAACTTGCTGTTACTAATAATACGTCCATAATTATAGATTCTAGAGCTTACCATTCAGGGCCCCAGTACTTCTGCATAACATTAGAAAGATTTAAAATGCTTGCGTAACTGAAGCTTTTGATATATTTTACGTTGGTAAAAAAAACATAAGGAGTGTAGTTTTCTTTGGAGATGATTCCCCTCTGTTCGAGTACCTTTGCCATCCCGTGGTACCTTCCTAAACTATTGAGAACGAGGATGGCATGGTCCAAATCCAAACCTTTCTGTCTTGGAACCAAACTGTAACCACTTGCCTAAATAGAAGAAGAAACACTTTAGAACAATTCACAAATTAGTTTTAAGTTTATATTACTTCATTACGAGAGAGATAATGTCACTTACCTTTAGGTCTTCAAGCACGATATTAGATAAGTGCGGGTCATAGTGAATGAATTTACACCAAAGAGTTTCATCCGTGTCTTCGAATTCTTCCATGAGATAGGTCATTTCTTTGTGTACTACAGAATAAATCTGAAAGTGAAATATTAATCTAAATTGTGTATTGTCATATTTATTAAGCAAGTAATTTATATCAGAAATAGTTTATAACAAGCTATCCACGGCAATTCGGATTCTACAAGGATAAAGTAACGCAAGATTACGCAGTCGTTGAAGAATGAAGGAAGCGGTAAATCATGATGTTACTTTGATCATCTGTTTTCGCGAACTCCAGCAGTTACAGAGATGTGATATCCTCAGTGATATCAATTTCACTTACTAAGAATCTATCTCTAGGCATCAAATACTCGTAAGTGTTAGAGGTAGTTTCTACAAGATTAGGAGAACCACCCAGAAGTCATGTCCACACTGCTCTGTTCCTGCTTGTTGAAACTTAGTTCTTGACCTTTGTGTGTACTAGAAGAATAGCGGTGGCAAGAAACAGAAACATGCGCCAACTTGATGATGTGCTAGCTTGAAGTTGCCAATGGCTGTTATCAAAATCCAAGTAATCTTTTTAAGCGGCTTGACTTAAAGGGCACATCCTACCGACTTGGAGATCCAGGAAGAGACGATCATGGAATACTTGGGAATAAGATTGACAGGGAATCCTCCCCATCTCAGGTAGATTCATCTAGTGTGGGCGGGTTGGCCGATTGGGCTAACGTGTGTTCACAGCACCGCTGTTATAGAGACAATGGTAACCTGATATAGAGACAATGGATTTAAAATAGTCACGAGTTCGCGTTCCGTTGCCGGGAGAGTCTTTTGAATCCCCACCCACACCACCTGGTCAGGGGAAACCTCGTTGATAGCCTTGAAGGCGAGGAAAAGGAGGACCCAAAAAATTTTTTTTGATTCAGATATATTGGTAGCACTTTCTGTGGTCTTGGATACTTAGCGACCCAATCCATTTACCAGGGAATGTCATTGGGCATGCATCCTCCTCTGGAACTTGTAGCTGCTAACCAATCGAAGATGTCGGCATCCACCCATAGGGCAACTCTGCTACGAGTTTCCTTCTTCTTTTGCATCACCCTGTAGTGCCTTTCAGCGTAGGTCAGCGTCTAACCAGGATTGCCAATTTTCTCTGATTCTTCCAAGATTTCTGGCTTGGCGTATATTCTTATTTCTGTTTTTGTACAGACGGTCTTCGACGGTATTCGAGGTACGACATCCTCGGTCTGCCGCGGGGGTCTTCTACCATCGGGGACATAGTCCATAGACTTTAATGGTTGGTACCCTGTGCTCTTCCATCCTGAAGAAATGCCCAAACCAGTCTTTAGGACATCCTTCATCGGGGGAACTCCCAATTCCTCCCTGATTCTTTCGTTGCGAATGCTGCTACGGGTCACCAAAGAGTATAAGCAAGTGTCTCACGAGGCTGTTTAGATCTGACTTGAGGCCTCTTGACCTCTCGATCTCCTCCTGCATGAAGATTTGATCGAATACGCCAGTGGTCTTCAAACTACCGCCCGCGGTCCAGTTCCGCCCTAAAAACACTCCTAATCCGACCTGCGACAGTTTATTTGAATACTTGGTAAAATTTTAAAAACTATTTTAAAAATCTGGTGCGCGCATCACATAACTTTCACATACAGCTCTGCTTTGAATAAAAATTATTTTCTGGCAATTCTGGGCTATTATAAAATGTTTGAAGTGCAGTTTAAGCAGAGTTAAAGCTTAAATCTTACAGATAACAAAAAATTAAGACCATTAAAATTACAAAAAGTCTACTTATTATATCGATGGTACTCAATAAAAATCTAATTACTCCGTCTTCTTTTATAAACCACATAAATTCAGTATTTGAGCCTTTCATTTGACAGGCTAACTCCAATTTCAAAATTATTTGAGTGATGTCATTTTAGTGATATTTCTAGTTTGAAAAGTTATCTATACAGATAGTGAGTAAGTAGATTCCATAGTAGTTGATAACAGTGTTGAAACAAAAACTGTCAATAAAGGTATAAAGTTGAACACTAGAAACATCACTAAAAATAAAAAATTGTTTAGAGTTAGTCATTCTTATGGATTGTAATAATATTGGTTATTTTCCATTGTAAAGTTTTTTCTAAAATGAAATTACTAGACTTTCATTGCCTACCATAGATAGGTCAGAAGTTGTCACACTTATTACAAGTGGATAATGTTGGGATTTCACAAAGGGAAAATTCATCAAATTATTTACTAATTTTATTTTCGAAAATTTTACTTGATGATTTTTAGAATAAACGGCCGATAGATACCTAATCATTTAAATATAATATCATAGAGTTTTTAAACTACAGTAAATGTATTTAAGGTTATAAACATATCAGTGAAATATTTTTATATTTCACTTCATCTTCCCCACAAGTTCAATGAAATAGTGTTTTAAACAATGACATTGGCTTGATTCGGTAAATATTAAATACTTTTTTTTAACTTAGAAACAATTTAAAAGATTACATTTAGTAAGAAATTGCATTAAATTGCCTATATTTATATTTTTTTCGTCACTGTACGTTACCTCCTACAAGGAAAGTGTATGTGTAGCCCAATTAAATTAAAATATTTTAAACCAGGTCACATTTCTAATAGCATTTGTTAAACTTACACAATGTATTATATTGTGAATACTAAAAAAAATAAAATTGATTCGTTTATTTTCCAGTAATACAATACAATGCTTACCTGGCTTTCCAACTTCGCTGCATTGATCTCCTTTACGAGATCTCCGCTTCCTCCTTTAGTGATCAACTGCTTCATGATGAAGGACTTCTTAGCCAGCCTTCCATTGCCCAAGACCACTTTCAAAGTTATCCTTATGATGGTCGATGTGTAGTTTTCTCCTTTGGGCAATGCCGATACCGATTGGAGATCTAAAATAGTGGCGATCCTTGACTCCTTCTCCAACTTCTTGAGGACCACTTCGAGTACTTCTTTGTCCATTTCTAAAATTTATCGAATATACATAAATACATAAAACTAAAAAAAAGAAGACTAAGAACTAGACAAAAATGTTTATGTTATGTTAGTGTTATCACTCCTAAAATAAAGGTAGGGAAGCATTATCTTCGTGTGAGAGGTTAAAAAAAAATCAGGTGCTCTGAATCCATGTTCGATTCGGCACAAATTTGGAGGGATGTTAGGGATTCGTAAACAGATAATCAAGTAGGTATGAATTTTATCAAATTCTATCGACTTCTCCTAGAAAAAATACTTTTGCTTTCGGATCAGCTAACAATTTTGGCTAGCAATTATTGACTTGCAAACTGCACGTTCAATTTGACCTAAACTTGGAGGAAATTTGGAGAATGGTATTGAAATTTCCTAATATAAATTTCATTGAATTGCATTTAATAATTAAAATTATTCTAAATAATTGTTAATAATATTATGGCAGTGGAATGTGAAAGGTCCACTATGTTGCGATTTCACGAAGGGAAGATTCATCAAATTATTCACTAATTTAATTTTCAAAAAGGTTACTTGATGATTTTTTGGAATAAACGGCCAATAGATACCTAATTATTTAAAAATAACATCATATCTAGATTTATTAAACTGCAGTAAATATATTTAAGGTTATAAATATATCTATGAAATTTTATATTTTACTTCTTCTTTCACACAAGTACAATGAAATAGTGTCTTAAACAGCATCATTGAATCCGTTTTTGTTTCAAACTTAAACAAAAAGTTAAAGTTTACATTTAGTAAGAAAATTTCATTTAATTTCTTTGGAAACATGTGATTTAGATTAAATAATGTTAGTTTTCGGAAATTATTATTTATATTTTTTTCATCACTCTCCGTTACCTTCTACTACTTTATTTATTTAATATTATTTTTTCTGAAATTCTCCGCTTTCCAACGATATACTGTGCGTATGCTTTCTGACTGTTATTTCCGGAGATGCATTTTCAAACTGGTTAGGATTTTTTTTTTCTCCTTTATTCAATAATCAAATTCTTTTAAAATTTATATTTAGCATTTTTTCTTAATTCTTAAAAATGTGCGATGATTAATTATTAAAAATAAACCATATGGAAGGTATTTTAGAGGAAGACGTATATGAACATTGGGAATTTGAGCTCTGTATGTGTAAATGATATTAAAGACCACTTAATTATATAATGAAACACCGAATTTAATCAAAATCATTAGAGTCGTTTTTTTAGAAAATTGTATAAAAACATTATAGAATTGTATACAGTGGCAATAACGGTTAGCCGATTTTATCGAAAACGTTGCTGCCACATCAGAACTGTATAAAAACCTTAAATACCCAATTTCAGTTACGTACGACTTTTCGGTTTTGAGGTACACTATTCACATACACACAGACCATTTTGCAAGGCACAATAATTTGGATTCAGGGGACTAGAGTTGTCCAAAATCGGTCTTGGTCTTGCACTTTGCAAGACCAAGACTAAGACCGCCTCACTGTACCAAGACCAAGTTCAAGACTGGCAAAAAATCGATTTTTTAAATAACAATTAATTTTAGATACTATATTTAAAGAATTGGTATAACCAATATAATTTTGCATTTAAGTCTTATCATTTTTCATTCGGGCTTAGTTAGGTTCCTCCTATCTAAAAAAATACAGTAATATCTCTATAATACTAAACTAGTAGGTAACTGCAAGACCGTTGCGAGACTATTGCACAAGAAATAGACCAAGACTCGTCTCGGTCTCGCATTTGAGCAATACTAACAGGGGATCTCCCCTGTGTGTTTTCGTTGAAAACTCGTTTTCAAAAATTTTCACGATCGCAATACTTTCCATTACTATTATATTACATATATAGGTAAGTCAAATTACAAAGCAATTGTAAAAAATACTCCTACCTTAATTTCGGATAGATTCTTCGACACTACGACTGCCAAACGCCTCTGCACCCGGAGTATATATCACTGAATGGCTGATGTAAAAGCAAATAGAGCAGTATAATTTCATTCAAGGGCAATACTGGATTGCTCTCAAGATGTTATATAAGGACATTTAAAATCAATTGCACCACTATGCCTTATCTTAAATAAGCTAATCTAATCAATTAAGGCAATATGGAGTTGAATGGTTTTAAATATGTAATATACAGTAAGGGGAAGTATCGCGATCGGGAAAATTTTCAAATCTAAGTTTTCTACGGAAATACACGTTTTGATGTACCCTTAGTCCAAATAACCAAGTTTCACAAAACGGTCTGTGTGTGTGTGTGTGTGTGTGTGTGTGTGTGTGTGTGTGTGTGTGTGTGTGTGTGTGTGTGTGTGTGTGTGTGTGTGTGTGTGTGTGTGTGTGTAGTCTAGCTTGAAAACGAAATTTCGTACAAAACTGATATTATGTATTTAAGATATGCCTTATATCTTATTTAAGATATTTGTGTATATGCCTTAGATGTGATAGCAACATTTTTCTTAAAAAGTTGCTAAGTGTCCTATACGCTTTAACACATTTTTACAATGTTCTCAAAAAACAGCTCGAACGATTTTGATTAAACTTTTTGTATCATTGTATAATTAAGTGGTCTTTAATATAAATCAGGTCTTATCCCCATTGATGTCACTTTACAGGGCTTAGATGTCCAATGTTCATATGAGTCTTCCTCTAAAGTACCTTTAATATGGTTTATTTAAAAATAATTAATCATCTCGCATTATTAAGAGTTATGAAAAAATGCTAAATATAGCTTTTAAAAGAATTTGATAATTGAAGAAAGGAGAAAAAAAGGAAAATGCTTATACAAATCGAAAATGAATCTCCGGAATTATAGTCTGGAGGTATACGTATAATATATCGTTGGAAAGGGGAGAATTTTAGAAATAATAATTTAAACAAATAAAGTTGTAGAAGGTAACTTAGAGTGGCGAAAAAAATTATAAATGATAATTTCAGTAAACTAACATTATTTAGTGTAAATCGCATTTTCTTATTTAATATAAACTTTAAATGTTTTCTTAAGATTGAAAAAAAAGTTTTTAAAATCCAACGAATGCAATGACATTGTTTAAAATACTATTTCACTGTACTTGTGTAAAAGAAGGAGTGAAATATAAAAATATTTCATGCATACATTGATAATCTTAAATATACTTACTGTAGTTTAATAACTCTAGATCTGATATTTTATTTAAACAATTAGGTATCTATCGTCCGTTTATTTCGGAAAATCATCATGCAACCTTTTAGAAAATGAAATTAGTGAATATTGAATATTTAATAGTTGACCGTTGCATTATAAAGGAAGGAGATGGTCCGGGGTGGCGGTCATAAATAGGCTAAATTGTGGTAAACCATTTTATTGAAAGCCGACGTTTCGATCCAACTTTGCAGGTCTTCTTCAGTTCCTAGTCTATTAGTTCAGTTCAGTTCCTAGTCTATTAATTCTTAATGTTTCTCATGTACCCGGCCTCGAACCTTCTCCGACTTCATTCATAAGCCCCATTAACTATAGCCTATTCCGCCAAATCCTCTCCAACAAAATAGATATATATCGCTCAAAACTCCTGACGACCTTGACATTGCTGTCAATTCCTTTACTACATCAATCTAACAAGCCGCCTGGACTACCTTCTACTCAAGCAACTCCCCAAGAAATCTTATGCAAAACAATTTACTTCATTACCTCTTAGATCTTATCCATATGAAAGAACGTCCCAGATCAGTATGGAAATATACAAAACATCCCGCTGATCGCTGTTCCTTTTATAATTACCACTGTAAAAAACTAAATCGGGAATTAGCATCCTATAGATCCGAATCATTTATTTCCTACCTGTCCTCCCTCTGTGTTCATGACAATTGACTTTGGAAAACCACTAAGACAATCCTAAAACCTCACCTGATTTCCCATCCCCTCCGGAGAGATGAGCCCTTCTGGGCAGCATCTGAAGAAGATAAGGCCTAGAAGTTTGCCAAACATCACTCCAATACATGTCTTCTCCATCCCACCTACCTAGGAATCCCATCCTACCCACACCGTATCTGTCGAAGAATCCCTTACATAAACTATCCTTCTCTCCCTCGTTCCTGAATACATTCATCCTTCCGAAGTGAAATTCCAATTCCAAAAACTAATCCTTCGTAAATCTGCTGGATGTGATCTCCTTACCCCAGTTCCTCCCCCCAGATCCTTGAACAACTTCCATCCAAATCAGTCATATTCCTTACATATATCTAAATTGCATTCTACGCACTTCTCATTTCCCTTTATTGTGGATACATTCTACTATTATCCCATACCCAAAACCAGACAAACCTCCTAACAGCTTGGCATCCTATTAGCCTACTCCCAATTCTTTCAAAAATCTTTTTAAAACAAATCTTACCTCTTATAGAATCCCAAAATCTTCCTTCCCATCAGTTTGGTTTTCGTTCCCAACATTCTATTGTTCAACTAGGATTCCGAGATGTTGATCATATTTCCTCAGCCCTAGAAAACAAGGAATACTGTTCGGGTGCATTTCTGGACATTGCACAGACATTTGACCGGGTATGGCACGCCAGATTGCTCTTCAAGCTTAAAATCCATTTACTTCAGTCCTTGTACCTACCTCTCTTACCGCTCCTTTCGAGTTCGCTGTCGAACAGAATTTTCCGATATCTATCCCGTTAAAGACGGTGTTCTCCAAAGCAGCGTTTTGGGTCCCGTGCTTTACATCCTCTTTACCGCTGACATCCCTGTCCATCCCGATACCTTCCTTGAAACATTCACTGACGATACTACAAACTTATCATCCAACTCTGATCCCGAAATAACCTCCTCAAATTTGCAAAGACGCCTCTCCTTGATTGAGCACTGGCGTAATAGCTGGCGTATTATAGTGAATGAATCCAAATGCCAACATATTACCTACAAACTCCGATGAAACTCCTGCCCACGAGTACAGTTTAATTCCATCCTGCTACCTTTCTCAGAAACATTCCGGTATTTTGGCTTTCTTTTAGACCGAAGATTAACATGGAACCCACATACTAGACTCAATAGGCAAGAACTCAACGACGATACGGCCAAATATACAGATTACTGAACAGAAAATCTAAACTTTCAATTGAAAACTAATTACTTATCTACAAGACAATTCTGAAACCGTATGTGGACATACGGACTTGAACTGTGGGGGACAGCAAAATTTTCAAAAAAACTTCAAATACATCCAATCCTTCCAGTCTAAAGTCTTTCGAACAATACTTGATGCTCCATTCTATGTAACCAACAGAACCCTATACCATGACCTTAATATCCCCTTTGTCTTAGACCTTATTCCAGAAAAATTTTCCATATTTCGCCAAAATCTTACCTATCATCCAAATCCCCTTGCACGACCCCCATTCAGCACCACCCATCCCTGCAATTCTCCTCGAAGGTTGAAGCAGAAGTGGCCCAGAGAACTTTTGTGAATAAGTATACATTGGAGTTTTGGCATCGGCCAGATTCTCCACTCAAGCCATGTATGTGTGACGATAGCGCCTCTGATCAGCCTCTACTCTATTTTTTTATATTGTATAGTAGCATGTGTGTAATTATTTTTATTATTTTAGTTTCTTTTTGTTTAGTTTAGTTTATATATATTTACTTTTAGTATTATTGTTCTTTCTTTATTATTTATTGTTGATAGAGTGTGAATGTGCCCTCTGAACACTATTATAAATGTCATTAATTGTGACAGTGTGAATGCTGGACGGTCACCAAAAATCGGGCGGTCACCCATCCAAGTGCTAGCCACGCTCAGCGTTGTTTAACTTACTCATATCTCGTAGAGGATATGCGAACTTCAACGTCTGTTGCAATATCATCTAGTTAGTTTTTCAAGTCTTATTGAATTGAAATGGATAAATTAAAGGATATTCCATCTTTTAATAATTATCAACAAAGAAATTAATCATTTAATGCTAGATATTATTTACAAATATTATGTTATAAATTACTTAGCACACTACTTATTCGTAAGATACTTTTTATAATTTACATTTACATCACATTATTACATCATTAAATTTACATCTGAAAAATATTATTACATCATTACATAATATTTTCCAGATGTAAATTTAATGATGTAATAATGTGATCTAAATGGAAATTATATATATATTTATTTATTATATCTACTTAAGAATAATTTATCAAAAACCACAGAATTGAAATACTGATAATAACTTAATGTAGCCCAGGAACATGCCTCTCGACAAAATCAATGATATCTGGCCCCAAGGTTTCAATCATTCCAGGCTCTCTTAAAATGTCTTCATTGAATCCTTCTTCTCCGTCAGTTAATAGAATTTTCTCCATGTCAAAAGCCTCTGTCGATGAACAAATGATAGCCGAGTATGTTCCTGCAAAAAAACACAGTCCGAAGAACTCGAGTCGCTTCATTGTGTCGGTTATATCTTCAAGAGTTGGCTTGGTACCAGTGAAACCGAACTTGTCCAAAGATCTGACCAAGGAGTCGTGGTAAGTCTTCACCAGGAGTTCGTAATTGCTTCGACGAACTGGAGGCTGGATGCCGAGGTACATGAAATAGGTGAGATCTATGCATGGTGTGTTATAGTGAGGTAGTTGGTAGTCTAAAAATCTGAAAAATATTATGTAATTAATTTATTTAATTGCTAATTTAATCTTCGAAATAGGATCGGTACCGGAACTGGAGGTTGAGGATATGAAGGGGACAAAATTTATCGGACCGTAAAGCTCGAAGGATACTTTATTTAGGGTTTAAGGACAAATATTAGTTTCGGTGATAATGAAGTTGATGTTATGATATTTACTTCGAAATATATAATCTTTTATTTGAGATGTGTCATCAATCGATATCTCCTTTACTTAATGACTCAACGCCCACAGACAACTGATCTTCTATTTAAATCCTACAGTTTCTTTTGAGATAGTGAAATCTGTCTTCTTCTCCAATCCTCCGCCCTCCCCCATTACTGGCTATTTTTGGCATATTGGGGAGTTGTAGGTAACCAACCTATTCTATATAGAGTAGGAAGATCGAGATAAGTTCCGTGATTCAGACACAAAATAAATTTAAATCTATACAGGCTAGGAACGGGGTGGTCGAACGGGCAGAGACACCGAGAGGTGGGTGTACACTGCACTGGGCGTTGCCCGGCAACCAGATAACTGAGTTATCTACGATAAAATAATTACGAGCGTCCTCGTGCAGAGAAAAGAAGGCTTTTAACTCCGGCTTAATCCCCCTTCTCACTCCCTGACCCGCAAAATCTCGTATAGCCTAAAACGGGATAACAAAAACAAAAATGTCATGCAGGCTTTACGAGGAAGAATCTCCCGTTGCGAGGGATCAGTACTTGGTTGTATCCTACAGAAGCTGTTTTCTGATGAGTTGCTGGGAGTTCTTTAATGAATGGTTACATCCTACAGTGGAACGGAGTAAAAAAAGTGGAGTGGAGTAGTAGGGCGCTTCTAATGTTCAAGGTTCTAAGTTCGAATCCTGGCTAATGGGAGATCTTGAAGGACTAGACTAATAGGGCACACGTCATCAACATAGATAGAGGATCAAAGGATCAGCCCGAGTAAGGTGGTAACATACCTTTGTGGAAGGGTAAACAAAGATCTAAATGTAACTCCTCACTCTTATTACATGGCAGCTACGGTGATCCGAATCTAGAAGGGACTTAGTCATGTCGGAGGAGCATTTAGGATTCTCAGATATAAAGCGATAATAAGATATATATGCAGGGATTGTATTTTCACAAGATCGATCGCAAATATGTTATCCTCAGACTTATGTGATTTCGAAGACTTTAGAAGGAAGCTAATCGCATGGGAGAGAAGGATTCTCCGCAGGATCTATGATCTGGTGTGTGAAGATGGACAGTAGAGAATTCACACCTATAACGAGCTGTGTAAGATCTATGCGAGGCCAGAGTTGGTCTAAATTGTGAGAGGTAACCAAATTAGGTGGTTGGGTATGCCCAGAGAGTCCCTTAACCCTCTGCCGGAAGATCAACATTCTTGAAGACATGTCAGAGGTAGATCACCCCTAATACGGTTGGAAAGCGTTCTGAAAAGGATGGTAATCCGAAAAAGGCGAATGTTCACCCGGGATAGAGGAGAGTAGTGGAAGACAACAAGATAGGCCCAGGTTCTTACAAATAAATATATATGACTATGACTCACTTCACTGCGATAGGTCGTTTCTGAAAATCATATTTAAACATCATATTGTTAGACCAGCAATCGCCGTGGTTGAGAACTGTAAAATTGGTCTCAGTATGAACCAATCCCATGCTGAGCAATTTTTTAGCAAATGGATCGAATGATATATTCAGTTTCTTTGCAGCCTCTTCCCTGCAATGTAGCATATTTATTAATCATTGTTCTTTTTGATATAGAATAAAATATTATTATAATAATAAATGACTTAGTAAACCCGAAGGTTTATGCCTACACCACCTTGCGTTTATCTTCCCATTTCGCTTCGGTCCACCTATAGGACGTTTACCAGTCGGCACAGCAAATATTAATTTTTTGAGTCCAACAATTATACTACCCACTTCATACACCGTGGTTTAATCACCTCAAGTATATTAAACGGTATAATTCACGCAGTTCGGCTTGGTGTAACCATCTAAATGTATTAAAAAGTATTTATTATTATTGCTTGATAAAGGATTTAGCGAACAGTATATGGAGACATTCCTGGGCACACCAAGTATATATAAAGCGAAATCGTGGTCAAATATTATCTTTACTTCCTTATAAATTTTTTTAGCACTATTCTAAAAAATAAAAACCTTTATATTTAGCTAAAAACTTGAAATGTGGAAGTGTGGCCTGACCCTACCGTGGCGTGACGTAGATAGGTGCTAAAAACAATCCTATCAAATTTATCTTCACCCTACTTTTATTTACTTACATTTATAAAAGCTAATTAAAATTCATTCTACTTGAATTAAAATTGAATATCTCTTTCTTCTGAGCCGAAAAACGGAAGATATCTCTTGAGTGGAAGTTTTGGAGCTGGAAACACTTTTCTAATTAAACTGCATTAGATACCCAATGGTATGAGATTGAGATGGGAATTTGGATTCTTTTAACTGAACCGATTGTAAACAGTTCAATCATTGTGATGAATCGATTCTTTGGAATGATTATTCGATTGATTGTATCGTCTACTTTTTTACTTTATGAAAAAAAAAAGAACTTGTTACTGAAAATAAAATAAAAAACCTTATCAAATAATATTGTTATTCAGGCAAAAACATATTAATGTAAATAAGGATAGGTTATAAATGTCTGAAGTGTGAAGTGATCTCGAAACAGTAGATTACGAAAGCAAACATAACAACTTGAGAAGAATCGAAAATTGACCGATTCCAAGTGAATCTTGATTCTTTCGTTAAAATTACTCAAGAGCACTGTTTTTACAGAGAAATCGAATCTTTAATTTCCATTCATCTGGTTTATTGTTATAACTTAGTCTTCTCCAACGAATGAGGAACAAATTTATGTCACACAACAAAAAAAAATAATAATTTTTTGCAACCGAATAATACACTCAAGTCAAAGCTCGCATAGGGTAAATCCACCTCGATTTTGCCTAAAGTCCATTTATTATGAATTCTTCAATAAAATCATTGCTATAAATAATTATTATTATCAAACTTGCTGTTAATAATAATACCTCCATAATTATAGATTCTAGAGCTTACCATTCAGGGCCCCAGGTCTTCTGCATAACCTTAGAAAGATTTAAAATGCTTGCGTAAGTAAAGCTTTTGACAAATTTTAAGTCGGTAAAAAAAGTATAAGGAGTGTAGTCATCTTTGGAGATGATTCCCCTCTGTTCGAGTACCTTCGCCATCCCGTGGTACCTCCCTAAACTATTGAGGACGAGGATGGCATGGTCCAAATCCAGGCCTTTCTGTCTAGGAACCAAACTGTAACCACTTGCCTAGATATAAGAAGAAACACTTTTGAACAATTTACAACTAATTTCAAATTATTTTTAGTTTATACTACTTCATAACGAGAGATATAAGTTCACTCACCTTTAGATCTTCGAGCAGGATACAAGATAAGTGCGGGTCGTAGTGAATGAATTTACACCAAAGAGTTTCATCCGTGTCTTCGAATTCTTCCATGAGATAGGTCATTTCTTTGTGTATTACAGAATAAATCTGAAAGCGAAATATTAATCTAAATTGAGTATTGTCATATTTATTAAGCAAGTCATTCATTTCAGAAATAGTTTATAACAAGCTATCTAAGGCAATTAGGATTCATCAAGGGTAAAGTAACGTAAGATGTTCCTCTGCGAATTCGCAGAGTCGTTGAAGAATGAAGGAAGCGGTAAATCATGATTTTACTTTAATCATCTGTTTTTGCTCACTTCAGCAGTTACAGAGTTGTGATATACTCAGCAATCTATTTCACTTACCAAAAATACTACCTTCAGGCATCAAGTACTCGTAAGTGTTAGAGGTAGTTTCTATAAGATTTGGAGAACCACCCAGAAGTGATGCTCACACTGCTCTGTTCCTACCTATTGAAACTTAGTTCTTTATCACCTTTGTGTGTACCAGAAGAATAGCGGTGGCAAGGAACAGAAACATGCGCCAACTTGATGGTGAGCTAGCAGGAAGATGCCAATGGCTATTATCAAAATCCAAGGAATCTTTTGAAGCGGCTCTACTTAAAGGGCACATCCTACCGACTTTGAGATCCAGGAAGAGACGATCGTGGGATTCTTGAGAATAGGATTGACAGTGGATCCTCCCCTTTTCAGGGATTCAACTATCTTGGTGATGCCTTCTTTGGTCTTACTTAGCGACCCAATCCATTTGCAAGGGAATGTCGTCCGGTATGCATCCTCTTCTTGGAACTTGTACCTGCTAACCAATAGAAGATGTAGTCGGCATCTATTCTATAATATGTTTTGATCGAATACACGAGAGGTCTCCAAACTGCGGTCTGCGGCAATGTCTTTGAATACTTGGTAAAGTTTTAAAAACTGTTAGGGTTCTGTCTAATGAGAAACGTCCAAGACAACTTAGCCTATAGCATGCGCGAGCTGGTGCAACCTCTTTGGATCGAGAGATCGATTCTAGCCGCCTGTTGTTTTTTAGTGCTAGCACAATTGTTTAACATGCTACATTGTTTTTCTTGGTTCACTAGTTAATGAACATCAGTTATCATTATTATTAGTGGCCTGCATGCAGTGTAGTGAGCGCTCACAGATTACAGTAGTTGTAATTTAGTAATTTATATTCAGTGTTAGTTATTGTAAAGCATTTTTTTTCAGTAGTGTACAAATTTTAGTTGATTTCTTGTTTTCTTATTTGTTTCTATATTATTTCATGTGAATTCAGAGGTATGTTTTTATTTTCTAATTTTGTTTTTACCAAACGTTTAATTTATTAAAGATTTGTTTGTTTTTTTTTGGTTGCAGTTTTTTTATTGTACGAACCCGCCGAATCCTTAAAAAAACTATTTAAAAAATAAAAAAATTAAGAAATAGTAACAAGATGTAACATTTATTGCATTTTATTTTCTTTTATAAAGCTTATTTTACTTCTGAAGTGTCATTATAGACCAAGATTTTATTTCACCATAAGCACATGGCCCGGGGGAGTTAGATGGAGGGCATAATGCGACCCGCAGGACATACCGGAGGCCTTAATATGGCCCAAGGGCCAACAAGTTTGTATACCTCTGGGATACTCCGACAAGAGAAAAGACTCGGCAAGGAATCCGGAGAACCTTCGAGTGAGATTTGAGGAACAACCTAATAAATGGAAAGCAATATTAAGAGAAGCCATCGTTGTAAATGGCAGTGGGTTGCTACCAGCAAAAAGTATTTCCCCTCCGTTCAGTTCGATGGCTCTACCTGATTATTGTGTCTCTCAATTTCTCACCCAATATACACTTCTTTATGACATGTTTCCTTAGAAAGGATACCCATCCTCCGATAGATAGATCCATCTTTCATAGATACATATATCTATGGATGGATCCAGAAACTGCCGAACAAGTGATCATTACCTGCAATTGGTTTGAGAGACTGAGAGCCGAGCTTAAGATGAGCACTGCTCTCTACAGCCTCGAAGATTATGATTTCTCTCTAATCGTCTCTATAGAGAACTATCTTTACTTTTAAGCCCATGTGTACGAGTGGAAGGTCAGAGTATGTGTAGCCAAATTAAATTAAAATAATTTAAACCAGCTCACATTTGTAGTAGTATTTGTTCAACTTCAACAATGTATTATATTGTTGTTAATATTAAAAAAAAAAAATTTTTGATTCGTTCTTTTTCTGTTAATACAAAGCTTACCTGACTTTCAATCTTCGCTGTATTGAGCTCTTTTAGGAGTTCTCCGCTTTCTCCTTTAGTGATCAACTGCTTCATGATAAAGGACTTCTTGGCTTTCCTTCCGTTGCCCAAGACTACTTTCAAAGTTACTCTCAAGATGGTCGATGTATAATTCTCTCCTTTGGCCAGTGCCGGTACCGATTGGAGATCTAAAATAGTGGCGATCTTCGACTCCTTGTTCAACTTCTTCAGGACCACTTCGAAGACTTGTTTGTCCATTTCTAAAATTTATCGAATATATATAAACTTATTAAAAAAAAGAAATAAGACTAATAACTAGACAAAAATTATGGTGTTATATCTCGCATTATACACGGTTTTCTTTGTATAAAACATTTAAGCACATTTGACCACCGATTCACTTTCAAAAAGTTTTTGATAATTTTACAATCTGTCTTAAAGGACATTTAAAATAGTGTTCATAGATCGCATTCAGACTCCATCTACAATAAATAAAAACAAATCAAACAGGAAAGTAATATATATACAATGAATCTATTTTTTGCTTCCTCACTACCGAAGGTAGGAAAGCATTGTGTTCGTGCGGGAAGTTAATTTTTTCACTCGCGTTTTACGTTTCAGACATCAAGGATCAAATTTGGTTCGGTGTCTATCTGTCTGTCGGTCTGTCTGTAATCAATAGCGTTGCTTAAAATCAGTCTTGGTCTTGCAAGGCCAGCTAACTGTTGCAAGACCAAGATCAGGACTGGTAAAAAAAAATCTATTTTCTAATAAAAAATATTTATATCTAAAGATATAATATTTATATCTTTTTGTATCTTGTCTATTCTAGACCTTAAGAAGACCTGCAAAGTCGAGTCGAAACGTTGGCTTTTAGTAAAATAGTTTTGCCACTATTTAGCCTATTTATGACCGCCACCCCGGACCATCCTTTATAATGCAACGGTCAACTATTAAATATTCAGTATTCATGAAAAATTATATTTCACTTCTTTTTTCACACAAGTACGGTGGATTTTAAGTACTTTTTAATTAGAAAAAAAAATTAAAAGTTTACATTTAGTAACAAAATTTCATTTAATTTTCATACAAACATGTGATTTAGATTAAATAATGTTAATTTTCTGAAATTAATATTTATATTTTTTTTCTAAAATTCTCCTCTTTCCAACGATGTATTGTACGTATACATTCTGACTGTTATTTCCAGATATTCATTTTCATCCTGGATTATCATTTTTCTTTTTTTCTCCATTTTTCAATTATCATATTCTTTCAAACTTCATATTTAGCCATTTTGTATAGTTACTGTCAACAAAATAGAGTTAATTTTTTTAAATAATCCATATTAGAAGTACTTTAGAGGAAAACATCAAGTGTGACAAGACCTGAATGGTATTAAAGACCACTTAATTATACAATGATACACCGAGTTTAATCAAAATCGTTTTTGAGAAAATTGTAAAAATTTGTTTCAGCGTTGATATAAAGTTGCACTTCCGGTCAGCTGATTTTAAGAAAAAAGTTACTGTCACATATACCATTTTGTGGGACTTGGTTACTTGGACTCAGTGGACCTCAAAACGTGTTTTTTCCTTTGAAAATCCACTTTCAAAAATTTTCATGATCGCAATACTTTCCGTTACTATTCATTACATATATAGGTAAGTGAAAGTAAAAACTAATTGTAATAAATACTCCTACCTTAATTTCAGATAGATTTTCGACTCAACGACTTCCAACCGTTACTGCGTCCGGAGTATATCTCACTGAATGGACGTTGTCCTTGGTTGATATAATAGCAAACTGAGCAGAGTAATTGCGTGCAAGGTCAATTCTGGATTGCTCTCGAGATGTTTTGAAAGAAAATTTAAAATAATTGCGCCACTATGCCTTATCTAAAATAAGCTAATCTAATTAATTAAGGACATGACGGAGTAGAATGGTGTTAAAATGGCACTAAAGCGACAAAATAGAGGTCAATGCATATATACAACAAAGAAGAATAACAAATGAAATAAAAACATAAATGCCCTTCTAAGGACCGCACTTATATCTTTTCTCACTCATCCCTCTCTTTCGCTTGTCTGTCCGCGCTGTTCGCTGAAATGGGTCCCTCAACAATTCATTTGATTTTGATGAAACCTCTATTCTTGGCACGGTCCCTAACCATGAAAAAAGACTGATTTCCGTATCCATCCACATCCACATGGGACAGTAGATAAAACTGCATTTTGTTAACATAAGGCACATTTTTAATCTTGAAGCGAAAAATAACTTATTTATTACTTTTGTATCTATTTTCAATTTTTTCGATTAATTTAAATTAAACTGGGTGGGACAACATCCGTGCTGGGCTATGCTGATGATCTGGTACTTTTAAGCGAAGATGTTGAAACTATAAAACTAAATACGACAACGTTAATGAAAGCCGGTAAAAAACTAGGACTCGAAATAAACGTGGATAAAACAAAATATAAGGTTAGCTGCAAAAATGGCGATACTACTGGTGATATCGATATAGATGGTAATATATTTGAACAGGTAGATAAATTTAGGTATCTAGGTTCTACGATAACTAGAAAAAACGAAATTGAAGAAGAGATTAAGGTTAGACTGAAGTCGGGAATGCTTGTTATTTTTCTGTGAAAAAACTACTCAGTTCGCGCCTCTTGTCCGGGAATTTAAAAATTAGAATCTATAAAACAATTATCTTGCCTACAGTTCTTTATGGATACGAAACTTGGACGCTTACAATAAGGGATCAGCAGCGTCAAATGGGCTTGTAAAGTTGTTAGGTCTATTAACGAGAGAATTCCTAAAAGGTTAATATTTGCTGTGCCAAATGGTAAGCGTCCGAGGGGTAGACCGAAGCGAAGGTGGGAAGATTGCGATAAAGCCGATCTGAAAGGGCTGGGTTTGGACAGCGAACGGTGGAGGGAGGTGTGTAATAAGCGATTGGTAGTGTCGGCATCGAACCTTCGGGTTCTCTAAGCCTTTTATTATTATTATTTAAATTAAATCGTTCATTGTTTTTAAATATTTCCGCTTTGTATGATCTCTCTTTTATTTTTTATTTTATATTTACATTCTACATCAATGTACGATCATCCGTTTTTACTTTGTATTCATTGTACGTTTTAACCATTATATGTCTCAATATTATCTAATATTTGAATATAATTTTCTTACATATTTACAACTAAATATAATTATAATTATTCATATTTGTTTCCTCTATATACTTCTAAATTTGTTCTGCAATGTATGGTCTCTTATTTTTGGTCTCTTATATTCACATTGTACTTCTATCTATAGTTTCTTAATTCTATTTTATATATATATGTATATATTTATAATTTATTAATTCATAGATATAGTATTTTTCCTTGTATCCACCCATATCTTCAAATTTCAGATACTGTAATATTCCAGGTTTTGTTTAATTTTACTGCTGATTCCCTCACTGTTCCCCAACCAGGTCAGCAATTTTCCCCAAAGGGTACTTACCCAGTCCTAAGTGAAACTCCTAGCTGAACACACCTATAAGTTTCTATTTTTATTCTTCTAATTTTATTTACTATTTATTTATTTTTTGTTTTATTTTTTTATTTTCTTTCTCCACATCCCTCTACATATGTCCATTATTTCATATTAGATACTTTTTCCTTTTTTTCAATCTTTCCTGTAGATCTGTAGGAGTATATTTACAATTTCATATATTATATTATATAGTATAGTACAACAATTGTTACCATCTATTTACTTCAGTTTAGAATCTTGTTACATAGCTTACTCTGTTTATACAACTTATTGTTCTTAATATTTTAAAGTACTTACTGATTATAATTTTAATAAGTTTTTTCACATTGTTTATATCTTTTTGTATTTCGTCCGTTCTAGTTCTGAAGAAGACCTACAAAGTCGGGTCGAAACTTTGGCTTTTAATAAAATAGTATTGCCACTATTTAGTCTATTTATGACCGCCGCTCCGGACCATCTCCTTCCTTAATAATGCAACGGTCAACTATTAAGTATTCAAATTTAATTTTTAATATTTCATTCTGCGTATCTGATTTGTTGGTAAACATAAAATGTAAACAAGAAGTACTCTTTATTTTTAATGAAATATTAACCAAAAAGTAATCAAATGAAGAATACTCATTTGTGCAGTTTATTCGACTTTTCTCAATTTTAATCCAGTCCCAGAATAAAGTCTATTTTCTATTCTATTCTATAATACAAAGCATATACATATAACATATTATATTATAATATATTATATTGTATTATAATAATATTATATTATTATAATATTAATATTATTATTAAAAAGTATTCACAAATTATATACTTATTTACAAATTTGTATTGCATTTTTTTTAACTTAAAATAATATGAAATAAAATGCTGGATTAAACACACGTGGCGGTATCTTGTAGAGGGCATGTGAACTACGACGTCTATTACAATATTATATACTTCGTTTTTAAAGTGTTATTGAATCGAAATTAATGAAATATTCATAATTATATTTATCAGATGTGCATATAGGGAGTTTTATGACGCAAGTTGCACCATCAGACATTTTTGGGGGAGGAGGGGCACATTAAATTTTCAATTTTAAGCAGAACATTTAAACCAGGAAATAAAGAAAAGAAAAGGAACTCTGAGGTTTTTCGTGTATATAAAAAAATATCTAAGGCCGCCACATAGTTGGAACAGCGGCAAATATGACTATCCTAAGTTCCCAACACAAGCGGAGCATTGTCTTCCTTATTTTCAGTTTCAGAATTAATTCAAAAGGCACCGCTTGTTTGAAATATCGGTATGCGTTACCTTTATTGTGTGTATATAATAAATACAACTAATATTGTCTTTGGCTTTAGAAGACGGAAACAAATTTAAAATAAAGTAGCAACAAATAAAAAACTTATGAAATATTATTAGCAGTGACATGTCGTTTCAACATTCTAAAAGAAACCGATTAGAAAATAATGACTAATTTATCTATCTTCAATTTTTTTGCTCTCTCCTCCATTTTTTTTATATTTTTCTATTCATAATATTTGCAACTGTATTAATAAATAAAATACATTTAGTAAAGTTGAAAACATGGATTCACTTGTTGAGAAACTGCCCACTAGTAGTACTCTAAAAATAAAATGTATTTACAATAGGAGATCTCGAGGCTTCTTTTCAGACGCCTCGGAGGGTTATCAGAGATTGAAGAGCAAGCAAGGGTAGATTCGGATGGTTCTGAAGTTTATTATGGAAGGATTGGTATCTAGATTGGTGACAAAGTAAGGAGCATTGAGGATTTTCCAAAGGATTTTGGATTGTAAGGATTGGATACGAGAGGAATTCGTTGGCTTAGAGGAACCCCAAAGCTCAACTCCATAAGTCCAAATAGGTCTTATTGTAGTCATGTATATGAGTCTTTCGTAATTAACTGCAAGCTTAGAGTGTTTGTCTAGTAAGTGCTGCAGTAGTCGAAAACGTCGAGCAGTTTCTTGTCGTTTCATTCTGGTATGAGGATTCCAAGTTAGACGTTTGTCCAGGTGGAGCCCAAGGTATCGGATTTGTTCAACAGGACTAAGTGGGGTATTATTAAAGGATAGTGTAGGGCATGAGGTCATAGGTTTACGGTTTTCCTCCATTTTAAAATTATATACACCATTTTGACAACGCTCTTGCAATTATTTCAGATGAAATTCTTATTTAAAAGGTATACGCAGAGGAGGGCAGGAGGGAGCCGTTGCCAACTCTAAAAACATTACTGATATTACTTGTTGATTGTAATTGGCTGATGCATTGTGCCTTTAATATTCTCGAGAAACAAATCAATATTTTATCTACTATCTTGTTTATACTTTAATTTAGGCCAGAAACGTGCCTCTCAACAAAATCAATGATATCCGGCCCCAAGCTTTCAATCATTCCAGGCTCTCTTAAAACGTCTTTATCGAACCCTTCTTTTCCATCAGTAATTAAAAGTTTCTCAATGTCAAAAGCTTCTGTCGATGTTGAAATGATAGAAGAGTACATTCCTACAAAGTAACTCAGTCCGAAGAACTCGAGTCGCTTCATTGCATGCATTATATCTTCAAGAGTGGGCTTGGTACCAGTGAAACCGAACTTGTCCAAATTTCTGACCAAGGAGTCGTGGTAAGTCTTCAGCAGGAGTTCGTAGTTGCTTCGACGAACTGGAGGCTGGATGCCGAGGTAAAGGAAATTGGTGACATCTATGCATGGCGTGTTATAGTGAGGTAGTTGGTAATCCAAAAATCTGAAAAAGATTATGTAATTAATTTATGTTCTTGATAATTTAATCTGAAATAGTATCGAGGCCTGAACTGGAGGGTGAGGATATAAAGGAAACAGAAAGAAATAGATAGATAGAGAGAGAGAGAGGGAGAAATACTTTATTGAAATTAAAGCTGCACTACTATATAGGGTTGCTTTATACACAGCATACTGATCAATCCATATGGACATATCTCTTACATATCATTTTTTTTTCTTTCTTTTCATAACAATAGTGATATACACTAATATAATTTGAAAAAAATAAAAATGTATTCAAATGTTAGAAATACAAGACCAAATCGCATACATATATATCAACGCAATTCCATAAATATAGGCAAAAAGATAAGAGAAAGCTAGAAAAAATTAAAATTTAACAAATAAACATATAAATGACAAAATCTTCATCATCTTCTCGACCAATATCGCCAACTCCCCAACATCAAAACCTAGTTCATCCAGAAAGTTACTTGATCTTTTAGGAATCGTTCCGCGAGACCCAAACCAGAGGCCAGTCACGGTGAATTCTTTCTCTCCGAAGGTCTCACGGAACTTCTCTTTTAGGGAAGGGATACATTTATCAAATATGGTTTTATTTTCCCTTTCCAGTTCCCAACTGGATCGAGGTCATTGCTCTCTAAGCGGACAGTTGGATCCAATATCAGAGCTGTCTTTCCTGTCCTAGAAAATGCAACATTGTCCACATATCTGGTTGAGCCTTCACTGTCGATGCAACAGCCCTCGTCGAAGCAGGCGAATACCTTTTCTCTAAAGAGCCTAATAAACCCGAACTTGACTCTATGATGCCGGCGTGTTATAAGGAGGAAGTTGTTGAGGCATTTTCCCAGCACATGGGCTGGTATTTCAGACTCTCTGCCGCACTTACGACCGAGGAAGGACAAATGTTATATTTAGGTTATGGAAAACTCTCAGAGCGGTAAGTACGTTCGATGATTCAAAAACGAAATAAGTTTCAATCCGCACGAGCGTTACGAGGAAGAATCTTCCATAGAGAGGGGAGAGGGACCAAGCCGGAGATGGCTAGAAGAGCTGG
The DNA here is from genome assembly GCA_928085145.1 of Nezara viridula. Classification (NCBI taxonomy): domain Eukaryota; kingdom Metazoa; phylum Arthropoda; class Insecta; order Hemiptera; family Pentatomidae; genus Nezara; species Nezara viridula. Next base: position 3,238,043 of record OV725083.1, on the reverse strand, counting down.
AAGACGTACTGAAAAGTATGGTAATCCGAAAAAGGCAAATGTTCATCCGAGATAGAAGAGATTGGTTGAAGATAACAAGAGAGGCGATAGGTCTCTTCTAAAAATCATGCTAAAAATATATATGTTTATACCCTATTATATACTCACTTCATTGCGATAGGTCTCTTCTGAAAGTCATATTTGAACATCATATTGTTAGACCAGCAATCGCCGTGGTTGAGAACTATAAAATTGGTCTCAGTATGAACCGATCCCATGCTTCTCCATTTTTTAGCAAATGAATCGAATGATATCTTCAATTTCTTTGCAGTATCTTCCCTAAAAAATAGCATATTTATTAATCACTGTTCTTTTTGATATAGAATAAAATATTATAAAGTATTTATTATTATATTTTCGAAACACTATTCTAACAAAACGTCAATAGATTACCGATGGAAAATTCTAATCTTTAACTAAACCAGTTCTTAAAAATTGTGGTGAATTGCTTCTTATAGACGATCCTTCAATTGACTCATTTCGTATTATTTTTTCTTTAAATTAAAAAAGAACTTCTCATTGAAAAAAAAAATAATAAACTTTCTTAAACCTTATAGTTATTCAAACAAAAACCTTTTTCCTTTTTTTTTTTTTACTGGTTGAAATTAAAAGTCTTGGTTCACATGTGTAGAAATAAAAAATTATAAATGTTGTAAGTAGAAAAGAATTTTAAATTGGACAGGATTTTTTATTTAACGTATTAAAATTTTAGGTAACGTATATAAATTATTATTATGTATATAAATTAATAGAAATAATTTTGTAAATATTTTTAACGTGCTCGTCAGGTTCATGGACGCTGACAAAGAAATATCAATCAAGGATACAAGACTTAGAAATGCGATTCCTCGGAAAGATTGAGGGGAAAACGAGAAGAGACAGAGTTCGCAACACTACCATCAGGTCAAACCTCAATATTAAGCCGGCCAATGATGTGATTGAAGAGAATGAATGAGATGGCTAGTACATCTTCTACGAATGGAACCGAACAGGATAGCGATCGAAGCCTATCGAGCTAAAGTAGAGGGGAAGGGGCGGCCTAGAAGAAGATGGGAAGATGAGGTAAAGAGCGACTTCCAGAAAAGAGGTCTCCAATGGAATGATAGAAGGCGTCTTGTGAAGGATCGGCAGAGAAGGCTCTTTTAACTTCCTCCTCAGACTAATTAATGCGGTTCAAGAGGATCGATTATGATGATGATAAAAATAACGGTGTAATAGGTAATTAAAAAAAAATATATATATATATACTTATACATATATATATATATATATATATATATATATATATATATATATATATATATATATATATATATATATATATATAAATATACTTATATAAATATATACTTATATATATATATATATATAATATATATATATATATATATATATTATATATATATATATATATATATATATATATATATATATATATATATATATATATATATATAAATATACATATATATAGATATATACCAAACAGAAGGAAAATAAAAATAAATAAACAACATAGTAATGTAAATAAGGGTAGACTATAAATATCTGAAGTGTGAAATGATCATGAAAGAGTAGATTCCGTAATTATACATAACAACTCAGCTAACAATGCAACATGACTAGAAGATTCTTAGTCAACTTTCTTTTCTTCGATTATCAAGAACTGAAAATTGACCGATATTTGGTAAATCGTGATTCTTTCGTGTGAATCACTTGGGAACACGATTCTTTCAGAATAATCGAGTCATTGATCTCAATTCACCTGCCCGTCTCTAGTATGAGCTAGGCGTTGATATTTCGGTCTCCTACACTTATCTTTAAGGTTTAGTAAGAGCGATTGCTGAAGAAGCTGGATTCCAAACAAAATTAAGAAATGTCCAAAGATTATTAAAAAGTCAAAAACAATAGAAGAAAAAAATTGAAAAGTAAGCCAGTTTTGAGTACCCATCACAAATTAGCTCGGATGGCCTTTGTCCGGGCTGAGGATGGAAAGAAAATCATCTTCAGTAAGAGACGTATAAAAAATTCAATCTGGATGGGCCATATGGAGGATTTTCGCATTATTTTCGTGGCTTAAGAAAAGAAGAACATTTATCAAGGCGTCAAATGGTAGGAGGAAAATTTATGATTTGCGCAATGATCGGTTACAAAAAGAAAAGAAATTTGGTATTTGTTTCATCAAGTGTAAACTCAGCTGAATATAAAAAATTATTAGATGAACGAAAGTTGACTTTTAATGACATGTCTGAAGCCAGTTTTTCATTAAAATAAAGCCCCAATACATTCAGCAAAAATTATTAAATACCGATTTACTGGCAAACAAAATTGCTAAATTAGACTGGTCTGCTGTCTCCTTAGACCTGAACATTATCGAAAATATTTGGAGAACTCTTTCAAGAAGGGTGTACTCTGAGTCAAGACAGTTCGGAACAATCGAGGATTTGAAATCATGGGAACAATTACCTCAAGAAACAATCAAACAATTACCAAACAGAATTTTTGAATTAATAAATGGTGGTGGAAAGGCCACGATGTATAAAAATGAGTTTTATTCATTTTTATCAGGTAGCGTGTCTAACATTTTGACGGGCCTTAACTTTAATTTTAAAAAAGTATGTATTTTAGGTTTGAGAACCAAAATACAAGCAGGCTGCGGATTAACCTCAGGTGTGATAGATTTCTTTAATACTGTTTTAAGAGTCATTTGAAAAGATGAAATGGTAGGGATAACAATTTTAGAAGTGTGTCGAGCAGTTTGACACTGAGTATAAGTAAAAGCACGCTCCATTTATTATGAATTTGCGAATAAAATCATTGCTATGAAAACTTATCATTATCAAACTTGCTATTACTGACAATAAGTTCATAATTATAGATTCTAGAACTTACCATTCAGAGCCCCAACTCTTCTGCATAACCTTGGACAGATTTAAAATACCTGCGTAAGGAATGATTTTGAACATTTTTGACTCGGTCAACAAATTATAAGGTCTGTAGTCATCTTTGGAGATGATCCCCCTCTGTTCGAGTATCTTAGCCATCCCGTGGTACCTCCCTAAACTATTGAGAACGAGGATGGCATGGTCCAAATCCAGGCCTTTCTGTCTAGGAACCAAACTGTAACCACTTGCCTAAATAAAGAAGAAACACTTTTGAACAATTTACATTTATTTACAAAATTACTGCATTAGGAAAGAGATAAGACCACTTACCTTTAGGTCTTCTAGAACGATACATGATAAGTGCGGGTCATAGTGAATGAATTTACACCAAAGAGTTTCATCCGTGTCTTCGAATTCTTCCATCAGATAGGTCATTTCTTTGTGTACTACTGAATAAATCTGAAATATTAATCTAAATTGTGTATTTTCATATTTATCAAGTAAGTAATTTATACCAGAAAGAGTTTATAGCAAGCGATCCACGGCAATTCGGATTCACCAAGAGTAATTAGATCCATATTAAATAGATATTAGATCCATAATTAGATCCATATTTAATAGATACATATATGTATGGATGGATCCGGTAGCTGCCGAACAAGTGATCATTACCTGCAATGGGTTTGAGGCACTGAGAGCCGAGCTTAAGATGAGCACTGCTCTTTACAGCCTCGAAGATTATGATTTCTCTCTAATCGTTTCTGTAGAGAACTACCCTTACTTTGAAGCCTATGTTTACGAGTGGAGGGAAAGAGTATGTGCAGCCAAATTAAATTAAAATAATTTAAATCAGCTCATATTTCTAATAGCATTTGTTAAACTTCAATAATGTATTATATTGAGAATATTTAAAAAAAAAATTGATTCGTTTATTTTCCAGTACAATTCTTACCTGGCTTTCCAACTTCGCTGCGTTGATCTCCTTTAGGAGTTCTCCGCTTTCTCCTTTAGTGATCATCTGCTTCATAATGAAGGACTTCTTGGCTTGCCTTCCATTGCCCAAGACCACTTTTAGTTTTATTCTCAAGATGGTAGAGGTGGCGTTTTCTCCTTTTGGTAAAGCCGGTACCAATTGGATATCTATGATGGTCGCGATGTTCGACTCCTTGTCCATCTTCTTCAGGACCACTTCAAGAACTTCTTTGTCCATTTCTAAAATATATCGAGGAAACATGAACTTACTAAAATATATCCGTTTGGGTTAAAGCTAAACGATTTATAATAAGTTCTAATGTCTATTCTAATATGTATTCTAATACATATTCATAAGTTCATTTTATCTTTTCCTAATGAATAATTTATTACACATCTACTTATGTATTATTAAATATATTTCCCATCTCAGGTCAAACCTTTTGTCTCGTATTTCTTGTTAGAGAAGGTGGCAGAGCCCGGCTAATACTTCTCCTATTATGAAAATGAAATTTTAAATCCAATTAATTTTCTCAAAATCCGTTTATAGTTAATATAGTTATAATATACAGCCTATTGTTACAAATACTTTTACCTTATTCGTAGAAATATTCTTTCCTCTACTTCCCACCGCCACTGCACTCGTTGTATCCCTCACTGAACGACTGATGTCTTTATAATAGCAATCAGACCAAGACAACTTATTTACAGGTTAGTGGGTGGAGACAGCGATCCCGACGGGAAAAGAAGGAAACACTGATTCTGTTTCATTTCAACAGCTTCTTGCAACAGATACAGAATCAGTTCTCAGTTCAGTTCTATTTGTTTATTATATTAACTAATAAGTTCATATAATATAATAGAAAATAATAAAAGGCTTAGCGAATTCGCAGGTTCGATGCCGACAACACCAATCTCTTATTACACACTTCCCTCCACCTTTCGCCGTCCAAACCCAGTCCCTTCACATCAGCTTTAACGCAATCTTCCCATCTTTGCTTCGGTCTATCTCTTGGACGTTTACCATTCGGTACAGCAAAAGCCTTTTAGGAATTCTTTCATTACAAAGCTCAACAATTTTACAAGCCTATTTGATTCGCCGCGATGTAATCACCTCAATTATATTGACTTGATATAGTTCACGCAACTCGGCGTTGTGTAACCATCTGAACTCTCAGGTTAACTAAAAATTTATATAATACCTTTGAAATTTAAATAATACCTTTAGCACATCTGCTGATTGTCAATAGTTATAATTGACAGTTGCGGATAAATAAATGTAAGTGCAAAAAAAAAAAAAAATAATAGCTTTATAAAACTTTAAATAATACCTTTAAAAAATATTATAATTTTAATGTCACTTTGACTTTTATCAGCAATTATAGATACTTTTTTCTTTTCACACAGTCCCACAGTTTATATATTATGGTAAAATTAAAAAAAAAGGTATGATTAACTTTAACATATAAATTGATAATTGTTTGAAGACACTTTTCGTCCCACAGTTTATATATTATGGTAAAATTAAAAAAAAAAGTATGATTAAATTTAACATTTGAATTGATAATTATTTTGAAGACACTGCCCTTTATAAATATTATGACAATAGGATATTTAAGTTGTTTTTTTGTCATATCTGTTTCTTTGGAACTGTTTTTTGAAAGTAACAGAAGCTTTTGCAACTGCTACTGATTTTAAACAGTTTTTCCCATCACCAATATATACCAATAAATATGGTAAATAAATTATAATACCCATTAAAATATATTCATAAGTTTATTTTATCTTTTCCTAATTAATGATTTATTACAAATCTACTTATGGATTATTAAATATATTTCCCACCCCAGGATAAACTTCTTGTCTCGTATTTTTTGTTAAAGAAGGCGACAGAGTCCTACAAATACTTTTCCTATTGTGATAATTGAATTTTAATTACAATTAATTTCCTAAAAATACCTTTATAGTTAATATGGTTATAATATAAAGTCTATTATTACAAATACTCCTACATTATTTGCAAAAAGAATATTTCTTTTACGACTTCCAACCGCCACTGCACTCGTTGTATCTCTAACTGAACGACTGATGTCCTTGTAGAATCAGTCTAGAGTAATTTCATACAAGGTCATTACTGGATTGCCTTCAAGATGTCTTTAAGAACGTTTATAATAAATTGAACCAGCTTATCTTCAAAAGGCAAATAAGATAGAACAATGTTGTTATAAATACCACGGTCCATATACAGGATGTTTCAGGATTTAGTGGCCAAACTGAAAATATGAATTAAGGACCTCAAAAAAAAAAAGAAAAAGATTTCTATCAAGGTATGTCTGCAAACACTTTGTATAGGAGATAATCACACCTAAAGATTTTCGTTGTTATGAATTATTTACGTTATATTAAGTAAATAAAACTTATTTATTTGTTCCAACTACTTTATTAATTTAACGTACACATTAAATTCATATTAAATGTTGTTCAAAGTGATTTCCTTGAGCATTAAGACAGGCCTGCCAACTTTCTTAACAGCAGCAGTGGCAGAACTGTATTGAATACATGTAATTATCTCACAAGATTCAATTATTCTTCTTCGTAAGGAATTAAGGTCATTGACCGGACTTTTTGTTTAATGTCACCCGAAACAAAAAAATCCAGTGGTATCAGGTCTGGAGAGCGTGCAGGCCAAGCCACTGGTCCTGCATGGCCAATCCATTGATTGGTATAATTAGCATTTAGCCATTGTCGTGGACCTCGTCCATAATGTGCAGGACAACCATCTAATTGAAGCCACATGTCCTTTCTCAGTTGTAGTGGAATATGTTCAACTAAATCATAGTAATCATTATTAAGAAATTACAGAAATGTGCCAGCATTGAGTCGTGGCGGCAAGAAATGCGGAACTGCGTTTGCAGACATACCTTGACTTTGTACAACATTTAATATGAATGTTTATGTTAACATTTAATCAATAAAGTAGTTAGAACAAATAAATAGGTTTTATTTATTTCATATAACGTTAATAATTCATAACTACAAAAATCTTTAGTTGTGAATATCTTCTAAACAAAGCGTTTGCGGAGATACCTTCAGAGGTATTAAGAAAGTATTAAAGTAATATGCTCATCATGAAAATAACAAAACATTGTTTTTTCTGGACATGTTCCTGGCTGTATATATTTGTAGATGTTACTAAAACAAAATTAAGTTATGTTTGAAATACGTCTATCTATAATTGTGTCTTGAAGACCGCTAGTAATGTTTTGTAACTTTTTGTTTTCATTGCACTGGGTAAATACTTCAAATTATGTAAATCGCAGTTATCATTTTGACTTATTGTATAAGTTCCTGAACTTGCATTGAGTATTTGAAACGTTTGACTTGGAAAATTTATATTTTATATGATGTGTGCTAATAATATATTACTTAAGGAAGAGTTTGTGTTATTGTGTGTGTTAGGTATAAAGGAATATATATTCAACTTCATCTAGGCCCAATATCAATTAAAACCTTTTATTTCTAATATTTTCATTGTACATTATATTGTGTTTCCTTTTCTATTTAACAATAATTATAATTATATCACAATAGAATATAAATAATATTATATATAATATAATAAATTGTATTCAAGGGGAAAATGTTTAGATCTGATCTGATAAAATAACTGCTGTCGCTCAGATAAAATCAAACAACAACTTTCAGATGAATATCATTTTCTGTACAAATATTTGCTCTAAAACCTTTAGTTTGTATTAGGAGAGTAGGAGATTCCAGGAGCTCAATACATAAGTAATTAAATAAACAGCTGTATAATTAGTGGTAATTATTAAGATAATAGGAACGCTCCTGTTATCTCTCAATACTAAAATAAAAAATGATAGTCACTAAAAACTTTTTTTTTTTTAAAGAAACTTTTTTAGCTTTATCATTTTATTAATAACTATATGAAATGTTTGTTGAGCCGAACATTTTAATCTAGATCAGAGAAGTGCCTTTCTACTAAATCAATTATATCCGGCCCCAATTCTTCGATCATTCCAGGCTCTCTCAAAACGTCTTCATTGAACCCTTCTTCCCCTTCAGTCATTAGAACTTTCTCCATGTCAAAAGCTTCTGTCGATGTAGAAATGAGAGCAGGATGTAATGCTGCGAAAAAAGCCAGTCCTAATAATTCCACACGTTTCATTGTATCGGTAATTTCTTCAAGAGTTGGCTTGGTACCAGTGAAACCGAACTTGTCCAACGAACTGACCATGAAGTCGTGGTATGTCTTCAGCAAGAGGTGATAGCTACTTCGACGAACTTTTGGCTGGATGCTTTGATAAAAGAAATACGTAATGTCCATACACGGTGTGTTATGATGGGGTAATTGATAGTCCAAAAATCTGAAACAGAATAAATAATCAGAATACATTAATTTTACATTGATAATATCAAAGGCTAATAATTTTTTTGAGTGAATACTTCTTTAGAAGTGCTTAGAAGTTTTTTTTGTGAGTAGTGAATGAGACTCATTCGGGTAAAGTCGACCAATTTTTGAATTTGGATTAAAATATCTCAGAAATTAAAAATCAGATCTGCTTACTGTAAACAAGCGAAATGTTCAGCATGTTATCCTCTTTGTAATGAGCTAATATTCAAAATTTTATATTGGATTAAAATATTGCAAAATGTAATTCAGAAACCAATTTGCAGAAGTTAATATACATTTAAAATAATTGAGTAATTTATACTTAAAATCTATATAAATAAAATAAAGATTTTGTCTGTACATTGAATAGAATCAACCCGTTTTATGATATATTTCCGTTTCATACATTGCAGGCACCAAATCCAATATAAAAAAAATTGTTGTGTGTCTGTATTTCCGCATTGCAACGAAATTTTGTCAGGAGTAAGCTCGGCAATGGTTAATGGTAGACTTTTGAAATTTTTACATTATTTTTAGGTGTTTTTTAAACTAAAAATATATGCTTTAAATGAAAACAAAATATTGAGTAAAACCAAAGTTATGAATTTTTGTGTAATTTGTTTAGAGATCCCGGTTAGGCAGTTACTTCGATTCCCATCCCATCCTACTCTACAGCGAGCCACATTTAAAAGTTGTACTACTCAACTGATGAGAAAAATTATCACAGTTCAACGGGGAAAAATCTGGAATACCGAACATCTGTAATGCATTGTCACTATAAAACGGATAAAACACACTCATTTTTCAACTTTGTCCGATATTTCTGTTCAAGATGACATTTTATTCAACTTCCCGAATCTAACAAATGTTGCCGTATACATTTTTAGGATTAGTCAGAAATCAGGAAAAAAAACTCCAAAAATTTCACCCCGCCCGCCACAATATTCAGATCAAGTCCTAATTTTACACGCATGTAGGTGACTCAATGCCCAATGTTATTTAGGTTATTTTTCCAGCGATAAACTCAGCACAATTTAAAGAAGTGGAGATACTATAACTCTAATTGATTAATTAATCGATTCCACAATCTCCTCGCTTCATCATAAATGAAAATTTAACACTTAACAAATTTTAATGGATCGGTGGTGGGTCGGTTTAGTTGTGTGGTACCTAAACAAATTGCCGAATAGCCAAAGGTTTTGTTATGACTATTGCGAAACCTGGACTTCCATAAGCCCCGCCATAAAAAAATTCAAAATAACGCTCCTCCTCCCTTCCGACCCAATTTTATGAAATTAAATTTGGACATTCCTCCTCCCATAATATAAAATCCATCTCAAAAAAAGATTCTCATATTTTAACTATACACCCGTCAATGATGGGTACATCAGCTAGTTGTATATATTGTAAGTTGTATTACTTTGTGAATATAGAATAAAAAAATATATATTCCATATAATTATATTCGCCTTTTTGATGTTTCAGTTCTATCGTGTCGTCTTCACCAAACAGCGTAGTTTTATTTTATTTTTTATTTTTTCGGTCTACGCCAGATATGGATGGAAGACGTTCTGAAAAGGATGGTAATTCGAAAAAGGCGAATATTCACCCGTGATAGAGGAGAGTGGTGGAAGATAACAAGAAAGGCCCAGGTTTTTACAAATAAATATATATGACTATGACTCACTTCACTAATATAGGTCGCTTCTCAAAATCATATTTGAACATCATATTGTTTGTCCAGCAATCGCCGTGGTTGAGAACTGTAAAATCTGTCTCCTTTATATTTTTTGATCATTTATCATCTAAAATGATAATGAAACTCTGTTACCAAGATCTCTATTATAGACATTTATAATCATTATTATACATTCCTTGCCACAAGAATAATTCAAATTAAAGATTTGTAATAATTTATTATACAGAGATTTTCAGAAAACATAGGTTTTTTTTAGGTAACGGCAAATACAATAAATATATATTTTCATTAATTTCATGCAATCACCTAATTTTTTAACACAACTACAGGCAGGGGTTTCATGGCTTGTTTCGTCATTAACATTTTTGAGGAGGGTACATTTTGATGGGGTTATGAATTTTCGAAATAAAAAATTTCAAAGCAGAAGAAAAGAGAAAAGTTTTGAACAGACCACTGAAAGTGTAATTGTATATGACCTATGACTTTCAAAATTCTCTTTTAGCTTGCTCTGTTATTAAGAAGAGGATAGCAATAAAATATCATGGATGGAGGGGGAGAGGTGTAGGCGCCATCCACTTCGGAGGGGATAATAACTCCTGACTAAAGGTAAATCTCAATTTTTTTTTACCTGGGTGTCACATTTTAGAAGATTGCATGATGGACATCCAGTTTTTCTTTTCTTTGTAGCTTGTTTCCCTGATTTTTCTCGGGAATTCACTACATTTACTTGAAAATTGACTTTAAATACAAGACTATAGAAAAGTTTCTTCAAACGTTATAGTCGATGGGAAACATCTGTTTTCTTGCTGCGCAGCTCCTATTGCGCATATCAGAAATATTACCCGATCGCAATACTTTACTTACCTCTCAACGGTGTCAAAGTAAAATAACTTACCATTCAGGGCCCCAACTTTCTTTCATAACTTTGGCTAAGGTTGAAATACCTCCGTAAAGAAGGCATTTGACCAGTTTTGAGTCGTTTAACCAAAAATTGTAGTTGTCTTTGGAGATGATTCCCCTCTCTTCTAGAACCTTAGCCATCCCGTGGTACTTCCCCAATCCTCTGAGAGCGAGGATGGCATGGTCCAAATCCAAACCTTTCTGTCTAGGAACCAAACTGTGACCACTTGCCTAAATATAAGAACAACTATTTTTAAGTTATATTTTTTTTTTTTTTACTTCAGAAAAACAAATATTTATTCGCCTTTAGATCTTCCAGGAGGATAGAAGATGATTTCGGATCATAGTAAATGAATTTACACCAAAGGGGCTCATCGGTGTCTTCGAATTCTTCCATTAGATAGGTCATATGTTTGTGTATTACGGAATATATCTGAAAGTATTATATTAATTAAAAAATATTGGCATTGCCACATTGATATTTACTGTTGCTAAGTTTATTTATCACTAAATACACACACACAAATATATATACATACATATATATATATATATATATATATATATATATATATATATATATATATATATATGTGTGTGTGTATGTATGTATATATATTTGTGTGTGTGTATTTATATATATATATATATATATATATATATATATAAGTTAAGCGTCGGCGGACTCTAACAATAAAAAAAAAGAAAGGAAAGGGCTTGAAATGCAACACTCACGGTTTCAGAAAAGATACTGATTTATTCCTTTAGTAATCCTCCTTATATACATTTCATATGTTTATTTACATTCAGGACGGTATTAAGGCTGATATCGCCGGTCTCCGGTCTTTATCTCCCCCCCACCAGTTTACGAATAGGATTTTTCGGAAACTTAGATATTCCGAGATCGGAGCTAACGATTATCAGTCTTAACACCTTACAATTGTTTTTACAAGTATAAAGTTGAAAGAAAGTAAAACTCACTCGAGACATACAATAATACAAAGAAATAAAAAAAACAGAACTAAACACAACACTTGCTTCCAAAAACAGAACTCTTAAAATCCTAAAAAAACAGAGAAGAAGAAAAAAAAAATAATAATACACTTTCCTCTACTGTATTGCTATGATTCTATTTACACATAAAAAAAAATGCACCATATTTTTGCTTAGACAACCAAAAAAAACATATTTGTTATAGCGTGGTGAGGGTACTACGAATCCGTTAGTTTATGTTCCGGTTCTATCATTGGGAGCTTCAATTGTTCAATGTGAACCGTTCTCCTCTTTCTAGGTTCATTAACGCTTTCGATCGTTAGTAGATTATGCTCCCTAATAGCAATCACTCTGAATGGACCCTCGTATCGTAACAATTGTTTCCCTCTGTTGGTCCCTACTCTACGGTACACTATTGTCCCGATCTTTAGATCACCCATTTGGTCACGTACGCGAACATTCTGCCTCTCTACCCGCTTCTCCTTTTCCCGCTTAATTTTCGCCGTTACTCTTCCCCACGTCTTTTCCATCTCCACCCTATTGCTCTGGATTTGCTCGACTAATGGTTCATTAACCGTTGTTTCCCCGCAATCTCGCCTTGGCCTGCGCATCCCGAATAGTACTTCCACGGGCGAAAATCCCGTGACGGAGTGAATCGAGTGGTTGTAGGCTGTTACCGCTTTCTTCATTGCAACATCCGGCTCCAACCCTTTTTCCCCCTGATACACCCGGATGTGATCACTCAGCGTGCTGTGCAACCGCTCAATGCCGCCTCTACCCTTAGGATGTCCCGGGGTGTTATAATGCCAACGAATCCCTAGTCGTTTCACCTCCTCCCTAATCGCGGCATTGTCAAACTCCCTACCACCGTCCGATGTGATCCTCTCGGGGACCCCGTAGAACTGCACCCAGGTTTGTAGGGCTTCCGCAACTGCGTTGGCAGACTTGTCCATGACCTGGTGTGCCATAGCTACCTTGCTAAAGACGTCGATGACCGTGACCCACTTGAACCCTCTCCAGGTAAATGTATCAATCTGGAGGTCCTGTAGTGGCATATTCCCCGTCGGTGTCTCTTCCTGAATCCCTCTGGGGGGGTGTCGATCATATTTCGTGCGCATACACACCTCGCATTTCCCTATGACCTCTTGGATGGATTTTTTCATGCCCCACCAGAAATACTTTCGACGTAATGCCTGCAGTGTCTCGTTCACGCCTCGGTGGTTGGTTTTCCCCTGGTGATAAGCTAATGTGACTGCCTGTTGCTGTTCCTCATCCTGTATAGTTTCCACTGCGTACTTACAACGGATGAGTGTTCTGTCCACACCAATTCGCTCGGATCTCCACATCCGCTTTATTTTATCCCATACCGTGTTATTCCCCACATAAAGATGGTGCGTCTTTCCAGGTTCCGTGGCGTCCTTCAGTGCCGTACAAATTTGCTCTTCACTCACCCCGGGTTGCGACCAGATGACGCGAATCTTGCTTTTCCCATATCTTCGATAATCTATTTTCATCATCCCTGCTACTCTCGTTTTCCAGATTACCTGACGATGCTTGTCATTGATGATGTCGTCTATCTCCTCCATTTCCACTGCTCTTTCCTCCGCTGAGCTCTCCTCTTCCGGGGACTCTCCCCTGTCATCTATACCGACGATATCCTCCGCTCCTTCGCCGTCGGGAGTCCATTCACTCAAGAATTGGCGCACGTCTCGCGATGGTCCTCCCCCGTCCTCTTCTACCGCGTTGATCATGATGGCCCTCGAGAGCCAGTCCGCCACCACGTTCTCCTTTCCCGGCTTATACACCACCTCTATATTGTATTGACTAAGGACTTCCTTCCATCGCGTGACCCTAGCTGAGGTTTCTTTAAGTTTCCCTACCCACTGCAGGGGTTTGTGGTCGGTGTGGACTCGAAACTTCCTCCCAAATACGTATGGCCTGAAATGGTCGATAGCCCACACTATCGCGAGTAGCTCCCTCTCCAAAGCGCTGTATCGCGATTCCGCACCCGTAAGCCGACGGCTCGCGTATGCTATCGGTCGTTCACCCTCACTCCCCCCCTGGGACAAAACGGCCCCTAACGCGTATTCGCTCGCATCGGTGGTTATATTAAAGAGCTTCTCAAAATCCGGGAACGCTAACACCGGCTCTGTCAGCAACCTATTCATACATTTTCGGATATTATTCTCCATCTCTGGTGTCACCACAATCTTCGCGCCTTTCTTCAGCAAATTGTTAATGGGTACCAAATACTCTGCCATCTCAGGTACGAATCTCCGGTAGTAGTTCAGCGTCCCAAGAAGCCTACGGATCCCCTTCACGTCCCGTGGTACCGCCATCCTTGTGATCGCCTCCACCTTTGCCGCATCCGGTCTGACCCCCTCGCTAGAGATAGTGTGGCCTAAAAAATTAATCCGCGTTTGTCCCAGCAGAGACTTCTCGCTTGACAATTTCAGCCCGAATTTCCGGAGCCTCTCGAATACTGACCTCAGATGTCCCACGTGTTCGGTTTCCGTTCTGCTAAAAATCAGCAGGTCATCCATATATACCTGACATACCGAGTCATCGATACCCCTCAAAAATTCGTCCATCAGACGCTGAAATGTTATGGGCGCATTCTTCAGACCAAACGGCATTCTTGTGAATTCATAATGCCCCCTTTCGAATGTGAACGCTGTTTTGTGTTGGTCTTCCGGGTGCATCCGTATTTGGTGATATCCCGCCTTAAGGTCCAACGTGCTAAAGACCACGGCTCCACTCAACCTATCCAGTATATCTTCGAATCTGGGGATCGGGTACTTCTCGTCTACCGTGTTATCGTTCAATTTACGATAGTCTACTACCACCCTGTATTTTTCCTTATTATCCCCCGGTGCTGCCTTCTTCTTCACCGCCCACAGGGGACTATTGAATGGTGAGGTGCTATCAACTATGATCCCTTGTTCTTTTAGACTATCTAGCTCCTCTCGAATATGCTGCCTCAACGCCTGCGGGTATCTTCTCTCTTTCACGTAAGTTACCCTATCCTGCTTCAGTGGGATTTCATGCACCGTCCTCCCTGTTACCCCTAATACCTCACCTTCCCTGAAGAAAATGTCCCTAAACTCCTCCTGTAGCAACTTCCTCCAGTCCTCCACTCTGTTCACCGCCCCTATCCGCACCCTTCTTTCTCTCGCGACCCCTATACATCCGAACTTCCTCTTTCCCAACCTAACACTCCAGGCTCCTCTACGATTCCTAATGCTCGCCCCTACCTGCCCCAACAAATCGCACCCCACTATGACCTGGTATTCCCGAGTCATGTTTTTTACTACGTGTACCTTCAGTTCGCCCTCTTTTCCTGCCCACCGATCAAGTCTTATTGTCGCTTCTCCCTCTACGCTACAGGGGCCACCCAGAGTGATTAGTTGGCAATCGCATTTTTGGATCCGGAGTGCCCTCTCACTCCCGCACACTTTCCCTAACGCCCCTCTGGTCATAATAGTGCTCGAGCTCCCGGTATCCACGAGGCACTTTACTCCCCCGTCTACCTCGATAATTGGCAACCAGCATGGCTTACCTCGGATGTTGTTGCATGTTGCTGTGCGGTCGCCTCTCTGCTGCCACACTCCTCAGATGCCGCCCAGCTTCCTCCTCCCCGCCGCCGTTCGTCGCTGCTCGGTCCGTTGGCTGCTCCTGCCTCCTTCGCCTCCACTGCTACCTGGTTCGTCCGTCTCTGTCCCCGAAGTTCCCGACTCCTCGGTTGCCTCTCCCGAAGATCCGTCCTTCCGCTGCATCCTAGCCCGTCTTGTCAGCTTCTGCGTGTTTACTTCCATGGGCTCGTCTTGAGTTCTTTCTCTCCTCCGGAATATGTACGGGCACTGCCTAGCAATATGCCCTTCGGTAACGCACTCGAAACATCTAGTGCGCGGACATTGTGCAACTAAATGTCCTGGCTTTCCGCACCCATGACATTTCCTGTCTTCCCTGCGGGGTCCATTCCTCGGCCTCACTTGTCCGGATCTTTTTTCACCCATCCTGACCTTTTCTCCGCTCGGCTGTACCGTTTCTCTCCTCTTCCAACCCATCGGGGCTGTCCGGGGTCGTCTGTCATTCACCCGGATCCACCCTGGTTCTTCCACGTCCATCCGAGTCTCTTCTTCCCTTGCGCTTAGGTCGATCATTTCCTGGGCACACTCGAGGAATGATCTCTCCCTGGGCAATCCGTCTCTCCTTCCCGTTTCCTTCGCCAACTGGACCTTGAGTATCGTCGAGAGGAACTCCATCCTGGCTTCCACCTCTCCCACACTCATTGTTTCGCGCATTTTCTCCGTTATGCGGTTGTACTTTGCCACTAGTACCCCCGCATACTGGCCCCTCGTCTGACGTTGGGACCGGCGCTCCCTAAACATTTGGAAGATGTCTTCCTCCGGCGTCCATCTGCCTCCTCCGAAGGCCTTCTTCAGTCGCTCCTTAATCACCGGCCATGGTGTCTCCTCGTCCGCCTGAATTTGGTTCAGGATGCTCCTCCTTACTCGGCACACCAGAGCCGCTTTCAACGCTTCCGCGTCCCCTAGGTTTACCAGGTCCTCCGCCACCTTTACCTCTATTCTAGACATGAGGCGGTCTCCGCCTTTCAGGAAATGGTTGAGCTCACCTACCTCGCCACCGAAGCGTTCCAGGTCCGCAATGGCTCTTCGAAGGTCCTGCGTGGTCGCCGCTCTTATTTTCATCCATTCCAGCGCGTTAGCGTGCGCTTCTGCCAATGTGTCCCTCGGTAAGGGAGGGATCTCCTGGATCTGCGGAATCTGCGGTACCTGAGGTATTTGAGGTATCTGAGGCACCTGAGGGGCCTGCGCGATCTGAGGTATCTGCGGAATTTCTTGAGGTTGAGGGATTTCCGGGGCGCTCAACACTCCCGGCCTGATTAAGCCCTCTGTTGGCATTTCACTCTTTCCTTATGACTAGGAGAAGAAAAAAAAACCAAGAGAGAAAAAAAAAATGACTTTAAAAAAAAAATTACTTCTCTGTTCTCCTGTCGTAGTCCCGGGTTTCGGCACCAGTTAAGCGTCGGCGGACTCTAACAATAAAAAAAAAGAAAGGAAAGGGCTTGAAATGCAACACTCACGGTTTCAGAAAAGATACTGATTTATTCCTTTAGTAATCCTCCTTATATACATTTCATATGTTTATTTACATTCAGGACGGTATTAAGGCTGATATCGCCGGTCTCCGGTCTTTATCTTATATATATATATATATATATATATATATATATATATATATATATATATTTGAGAGGAAAATCCTCCGTACGATAACCGGATCTGGGATCCGAAAGACCGGGATGAAGCAGAAAGACCAACAAAGAACTGCTTACAGAATTTTGTCAATCAATATCCCTTGATATCAAGGCACGGAGGTTAAGATGGGCGGGGCATGTAGTAATCCACCTGGAAGTGTCTACGTAACAGTGAATGCCTCAATAGAAGGTAAAAGACTACGAGGAAGGCCAAAAAGCAGATGGATAGGTAGAATCAACAAAAATGCAACAGAGCTGCGTGCAGATAAATATAAAAATAGCCCAAGAGTGGCAGAGATGGAGCAGGCTTGCTCAGGCGACAAAAGATCTACATGGTCTGTAATAGGAACAGGGGAAAAAAAAAAAGAAAAAAAAAATATATATATATATATCCTCGCGCGGGCTCATTACCGCGTATGAGGAGCGTCCCACGGGTGGCGGATGTGGGGATGGTCGGTGGAAATTCCTTGGAAGTTCCTCCCGGCTAAGTCCGATGGACTCGCTGACCAACAATGAGAGGGGCCCTCCAGACTTGCTGGAGGGAGGGGATCTCCAGACTTGCTGGAGGTAGGGGCCCACCAGACTTGCTGGAGGGTGTGACGTAAGATTGAACGCCCTACTCACATATCTTTAGTTCACCAAACACCACAAAAAGTCATGGATCTCCCTAAGGTAAAACGCTCATTATCCGGAGGTAAACTAGTCCCCCGTTCGGGTCTCCGGGTGGGGACTGCTTTAGGGGATTCATGGTGCAAGTTGAAATATAGGGATTTAAATATTGGTACGTGGAACGTAAGGAGTTTAAACACAGCAGGGGGGCTAAAATCGGTCGCGAATGAGGTAAATGGGTACAATTTGGATGTCGTGGCTCTGCAAGAGGTTCGCTGGCCAGGGGAGGGCTCGATGAGGGAAGGAAAGTACACTATTTGGTACGGAGGAAGCGGGAATCATTGTTTGGGTACCGGGTTTCTAATTAGGAGTAGATTACTATCCGCTTTGAGGGACGTACAATTCTTTAGTGATAGAATTTCGGTAGCTACATTTCAGGGACGTTGGTTTAAAATCGCATTAATAAACATACATTGTCCGACCGAAGACAGTGACGATGAAGTCAAAAGTGAATTTTACGATAAACTCGAATGGGTTTATGATAAACTACCGCGAAACTACATGAAAATAATTGTAGGTGACGCAAACGCAAAGGTAGGAAGGGAAGAAGTTTATATTCCGACGATTGGTAAAGAAAGTTTGCACGAATATAGTAATGATAATGGGATCCGTCTGATAAACTTTGCCATCTCGAAAAACCTGATAATTAAAAGTACGACGTTTAAACACAAGGATATTCATAAATATACTTGGACATCACCGGATTCGCAAACACGAAATCAAATCGATCATGTCTTGATACAACACAGCTGGCAAAGCAGTATAATTAATGTACGGTCTTATCGCGGAGCAGAATGTGGGTCGGATCATGAATTAGTAATCGCGAAACTTCGACAAAAACTTAATGTAAAAAAGAGAAAAGAAAACCGTTTCGATTTTGAGAATTTTAATTTGGAAAAATTAAAAAATCCATCAATTAGAAACCAATTCGAGCTAGATGTTAAGAATAGGTTTGAAGCTTTAGAGCTTCCTGACGAGGACCACGAGGATATTGACAAGTTATGGATAGAGATCAGAGATAATATTAAAGCGGTCGGTAACTCGTGTCTAGGAAAAAAGGAAAATAAGAATAACAAACCGTGGTTTGATGAAGATTGCTTAAACATGTGTGAAAAAAGAAAAGCCGCTAAATTAAAAGCTCTAAATAATCCTAGCGAAGACAATCTGGAATACTTCCGAATCTCAAAGAACGAAACGACAAAATTGCTCAAAAATAAAAAAAGGGAGTATCTTAAAAATAAAATAATTGAAATAGAAACTAATAGAATCGAAAATAACGTAAGAGACATGTACAAAGGTATAAACAGATCACGTAAATATGTAGGGCCCGTAACGTCTGGAATTAGGGATGATAATAACAATATTCTGACCGATCCGGTTGACATATTGAATAAGTTTAAGGACCACTTTGACAATATTTTAAATACGGGAAATTATGATCTGTGTCCTCCTTCTGAGTACCAGAGTGCTGAACCGTTAATAGAAGGACCAAGTAAAGAGGAAGTTGAAGTAGCTATCGGAAAATTAAAATCATATAAAGCAGCGGGAATCGATAATATTCCTACTGAACTAATTAAGGCATGCGGGGAAGCTGGAGTTTCTAAAATACATCGGTTGGTTAAAAAGATCTGGGTGAACGAGAAATTACCTGAAGAATGGAAAGAATCTATTCTTATTCCGATTCACAAAAAGGGTCCGAGGACGGATTGTAATAACTATCGAGGAATTTCACTCCTTCCGGTATGTTATAAAATATTCACTTTAATCTTAACCAGTCGAATCACGGAATACGCCGAGGAAATTATCGGAGACTACCAATGCGGATTTAGACGGAATCGTTCGACTATTGATCAAATATTTTCTTTACGGCAAATATTAGAGAAAAAATTGGAGTATAACGGTATTGTTCACCAGCTGTATATAGATTTTAAAAAGGCTTACGATTCTATTGACCGCCAGAAACTGTATAATATTCTAATCGAGCAGGGGATTCCAAAAAAACTAGTAAATCTAGTCAGGATGTGCTTGACGGAGACACTCAATAAAGTAAGAATCGGTAATAATTTGTCCGAAAAATTTGAGGTTCGTTCGGGCTTAAAACAGGGGGATTCTCTTTCGCCTGTCCTGTTCAATTTGGCATTAGAACATGCCATTAGGGAGGTAATGCGAACCGAGAAAGGGTTGGATCTGGGCGGGACAACATCCGTGCTGGGCTATGCTGATGATCTGGTACTGTTAAGCGAAGACGTTGAAACTATAAAACTAAATACGACAACGTTAATGAAAGCCGGTAAAGAACTAGGACTCGAAATAAACGTGGATAAAACAAAATATATGGTTAGCTGCAAAAATGGCGATACTATTGGTGATATCGATATAGATGGTAATATGTTTGAACAGGTAGATAAATTTAGGTATCTAGGTTCTACGATAACTAGAAAAAACGAAATTGAAGAAGAGATTAAGGTTAGACTGAAGGCGGGGAATGCTTGTTATTTTTCTGTGACAAAACTACTTAGTTCGCGCCTCTTGTCCCGAAACTTAAAAATTAGAATCTATAAAACAATTATCTTGCCTACAGTTCTTTATGGATGCGAAACTTGGCCGCTTACATTAAGGGATGAGCAGCGTCTTAAGGTTTTTGAAAATAAAGTATTGCGTAGAATATTCGGACCGAAGAAGGATGAGTTAACCGGAGAGTTCAGACGGTTACACAACGCCGAATTGCGTGAGCTGTATCCGGGTAATATAATTGAGGTAATTTCATCGCGGCGAATCAAATGGGCTTGTAAAGTTGTTGGACTTAGTAACGAGAGAATTCCTAAAAGGTTAATATTTGCTGTGCCGAATGGTAAGCGTCCGAGGGGTAGACCGAAGCGAAGGTGGGAAGATTGCATTAAAGCCGATCTGAAGGGACTGGGTTTGGACGGCGAATGGTGGAGGGAGGTGTGTAACAAGCGATTGGTGGTGTCGGCATCGAACCTTCGGGTTCGCTAAGCCTTATTATTATTATTATTATTATTATTATATATATATATATATATATATATATATATATATATATATATATAGAGAGAGAGAGAGAGAGAGAGAGGGGGAGAGGGAGAGGGAGTGGGAGAAAGAGAGGGAGAGGGAGAGGGATTGGGAGAAAGAGAGAGAGAAGGAGAGGCTGCAGGTTACATTATTTTAAATAGTTATAACAAAAATAATAAATATTTTTCTTCTTTTTTCAACTAAATCATAGGTTACCTGGCTTTCTACTCTTGCTGTGGCCAGTTTCATGAGTTCGCCAGTTTCTCCTTCGGTGATCATCTCCTTCATGATGAAGGACTTCTTGGCTTGTCTTCCATTGCCCAGGACCACTTTCAAAGTTATCCTTAAGATGGTAGAAGAGTAGTTCTCTCCTTTGGGCAAAGCTGGTACTGACTGGATATCTATGATAGAGGCGATCTTAGACTCTCTGTCCAAATTCTTCAACACTACTTCGAGTACCTCTTTTTCCATTTCTAAAATATATTGAGGATATATAAACTTTATAAAATACACGCCTTCAAGATAAATTCAATGAACTTATTAATAAACTTATGAATCATTGAAGAAGCAACAATGATGATAAAAATTTTATCGAACTTAAAATTATGGAGGCATTACTCTATTAAGTACAACCTATAAAATATTGACAATACTCCTACTTAAAATACTGACAGATTTCACTGAAAAATCATAGGAGAATATTAGAGAGGCTTTAGGCTTGGAAGATCAACAGTTGATCAGATATTCTCTCTGAAACAGATAATGGAAAAATGTTATGAATTTGAGATAGACACCTTCTCTTTGTGGACTTCAAAGAGGCATGCGACATTCTAGACAGAAGATTTGAAATCTATGATAGATGTATGCATACCCAAGAAACTGCCAAGACTTGCAAAAATGATGATGAAGATTACCTGTCGAGTGAAACTTGCAAATTCGCTGTCCAAAGAATTTGAGGTGGACAATGGATTAAGACAGGGTGACCCTCTATCTCTTCTTCTATTTAATCTAGCTTTGGAAGTGACTATTCGTTCTATTCGAACAAATCCCGAAGGGACAATCTACAATATTCTGTCTCAATATCTGGCATTTGTCGATGATGTTGCCATTATCTCTAAAACCCAAGCAGCATTATCAGGAACTTTCTAGGAATTCGAAGAAGCCTATTCAGCAGGAATTCGAAGACGGCTAAACTGGGCCTTAGAGTTAATGGATATAAGACGGTGTATACAAAAAATTTAAAAATGGAAAAGAAAGTGAGTACAGAAATAGCTTTAAGGGATCACAACTTTAGGTCTGTTGACCAGTTCAAGTACCTTGGAAGCCTGATCACATGCAATAATAAAATAGAGAGTAAAATAAAGGCCTGGATAGCAGCAGGAAATAGATGCTATTTCTCACTGCAAGACTTGAAGTTCAGATCACTCTCTAAAAGAATCAAAATCCTCAAAGACCATAGTAAGACCAGTGGTTATGTATTGATGCTAGACATGGACCTTAACCAAAAACTAAGAACTCACGCTCAACTATTGGGAGAAAAAAATATTGAGAAAAATATGGGGGGGAATCTTTGAGAATGGAATTGGGAGAAGAATAAAGAATGAGGAGCTGCGGGAACTTTATGGTGAACCTGATGTCGTGGCATTGATAAAAAAAGGCAGAATCACGTGGTAAGGTCATTTGTGAAGAATGCCAAAGTGGATGCTGTATGAGAAGCCGGATGGCAAAAGAAGCAGAGGGCGCCCTCGGATCAGATGGCTGGAGGATGTTGAGGACGATCTGAGGCGACTGGGCGTTCGAAGATGGAGGGAAGTAGCACAAGACCGTGGAGATTGGTTGGCTGTAATAGAGGAGGTCCGGGTTCTTGCAAGACCGTAGCGCCATTATAATAATAATAACAACAATAATTAGTATGTTTAATGTTGTCTTCGAAAGAAATTAAAAAGACATTTAGGGCCAGTTGCTCCAACTCAGTAAAGCTTAGATTAAGCGTTATCTAAGATTAAATCATAATAATAAATGACTTCGAATGGAAGTCACAAACTCTGCATGGAAAATTTTTTCACCAACTCCAACAAACTGAAATAGATAGAACATTCTCTACTAGTTGGTTGGTTAATGGAAATCTGTTTCCCGAGACAGAGGGCTTTCTGATAGCAATCCAGGATCAGGTCGTAGCAACGAGGTCTTAGTTGCGACATGTCTTGAAGCAACAGACAGTATCAGACAAGTGTAGTCTCTGATCCAGCACGTTCGAGTCTATTCAGCACATAACTGGAGGGTGTGGAGCGCTGGCTGGTACTCAATATCTCAAGAAACATGAAGATGTTGCAAAAATTTATCATCAGGCAATTGGTCTAAAAAGAAAGTTAGTGAAAGACTCAATACCTTATTATAAGTACAACCCTAAATAACTTATCCAGAAGGAATGAATGGAATTGTATTGGAATCAATCTTTTATAACAGATCATACAGTGTTACATAACAGACCTGATATCGTGTTGATCGACAGTAATATGAAAGCAGCAGAGATAATAGATATCGCTGTACCAAATGATGGGAACACCAACTCAGTCTGCAGCCGAGTTAAAAGATCTGTACAGACTGAACAAAGTGACAGGAAGGGCTTTAGTGATCTCTAGCAATGGGCTGGTTCCAAAATCCATTGTAGAAGCTACCGAGAAGTTTGGCCTATCAACATCTACGATAAATGAAGCCCAGAAAGCTGTGCTGCTGAACACTGCGAGATTCGTAACGAGCTTCCTAAATATCCAATAAAACTACAAAAATTAACGTGAAATGGTTGAAGTTAATTCTTCCCCACTCAAGGAAAATATCTTTTTTTTAAAGTGATAAAAAATAATAATAATAATTAGAATGTTTAATGTTGTCCTCGAAAGGAATTAAAAAGACATTTAGGGCCACTTGCTCCAACTCAGTAAAGCTTAGATTAAGCATTATCTAAGATTAAACCAAGAAATTGTATTCGCAAATAACTAAAAAAGGTTCCAATTATATGCACCAATCATTATCTGAAAATTACTAAATTCCTTACAAAACAAAAAAAAAAAAAAATCATCGAGATGCATACCAAATTTGGATATTTGTAATTAACTTATATTTGTTAATAATAAACCTACCGAATGAGCAAAGTGGATTCAAATATTTTTTTAAGGAGAAACAGAGTTGAGATTTGTATTTTGCTCCTCGAAGAATCCTCAAAAAATTAAACTTTTTTGCTTCAGGCAATAGCCTTGGCGAATGAATGAATAAATTCGAATGAGAAGCATAAAAGTATCACCTATTTGTCATAATATATTGCATTAACTTATTCCTTTATTATATTGTCAATTGTTCACTGACCAATATAGTATACGAATTATTCGCACGATTTAACTAGTAATTGTAAAATTTTCCATTTAGCTTCCGTAAAACAATATAAGTTACCATAAATTTATATTAATAATTAGTTCATCACCCACAATTTTTTTCAAGGACTTTAAAAGGTTAGATGTTATTTTTTTTTTAAATCTTTCCCAAATATATACAATGTGTTATCAACCTTGGAAATTATTTCTATCTTTTTCTTCCTTTTGTTAATCATCAATTTTTTTAAATATTTTATATTAAGCAATTTTGTATTATTCCTTACCATGAGAAATCTTTAATTATCCCAAACAAACCATATTTAAATTATTTTAGAGATAGAATTATTTTAAAATTCAAAATTTAAGCCCTTGTCAAATTATTGACATAAAGATTAGATCTACCTCTCGTTAAAAACATTGAATTCGGAAACTCTATTAATGACCACTAAATCTATTAGCCCTGGAGTCAGGGGCCTAAGAAGCACCTAATCGTAGGCAAAGGTTTGGATGTAAATTGCGAAAGTGTATGTTATTCGAAGTAAAATGAACCTCGTCTGCCATTCCAGAGCCGCTGCTTTCAAAAATGGCAGCTGATTTAATGAGTATTAGACCATCAAGATGAGGAGCGAACGAGAAATATATTGTGAACAATGTGGATTAAAACGTTAATAATTTTATAACTTGTACATATGGGTTCTAGAATGTAAAAAACAAAATTGCTAACGTGAGCAACCAAGGAATAACTTTTCACACAAGAAAAACGATTTTTGTTTTTGTTTTTTCACCTATAATTTCTAAATGGTGAATCGAAAAGAAAATCGTAATCTTTAAAAAATCAGAGAACGTTAAATATATGAAAGAAAAATTGGCTTCGGTTAATATCTCGCGTTAGCAATTTCGTGTTTTTACATGCTAGAACCCATATATACAAATAAAAAATTATAAACTTTTTAAACCACATTTTTCACGATATATTTCCCACTTCAATTCTAGTTGATGGCCTAATATGTTTTAATTCAGCTGCCTTTTTTGAAAACAGTGGCTCTTGAATAACAGACAAAGTTCATTTTACTTAAAATAACATGCAGATTACTGAAAATAACATTCAGTTCTAAGTGAAACTACTTCCTGAACACACCTTCTTGAAGAAGACCTGCAAAGTCGGTTCGAAACGTTGTCTTTTAATAAAATAGTTTTGCCACTATTAAACCTATTTATGACTGCCACCCCGGACTAACTCCTTCCTTTATAATGCAACGGCCAATTATTAAATATTCAATTAAAATAACATTAATTTTCGTTCAAAATTTCTTCTACGATGAGGTCTAGTTTAGGTAATTGTACAACGTACAACTTAATTTCTTAAAGAGTACGTTTATCGCTTTGATGCACCGTTTAGAAATTATGGATGTAAACAAAAAAAATAATAATAAAAAAAAACGCTATTTTTTCTGTAAAAAGTTTCCCTTTGTGGCCCGTGTTAACAATTTTGTTTTTACATTTTTGAACCAGGGATGGGTTGATACTATCCTGAGTACTGAGTACCTAGTATTTTACTCAAATACTGGCCTTTTTTGAGTACCAAAATATATATTTACTACTTCAGTTGATGTCAAACGATTAACTGAAGTAGTGATTCAATTTGAGTAAAATACTTGTTACTCGGTACCAAGAGTAGCATTTGCCTATCTCTGGTTTGAGCCCATATATAAAAGTTAAAAATATAAAAACTTTTTCCAGAAAAACTTTCCGTTTCGATCCTCAAGTTACTGGGCTATATTCTTTAATTGGACCACCATTATTTCAAGTACCATGATTCAGTTGGCAGACTTTTTTTTATAATATAATTGTCATACATATTTAAAAAAAAATATTTTCAATATTTTTGGATGGTTTCTCAGACTATCATTTCTGTTATAATATTGCGGTAGGTGAAATTAGAGTAATTCTAACACTATATTTTTTTATATTCAAATTCACTTTTGACAAAAAATGGCTGCACAATCGGATTTGTTGGGTGTTTTTTAAAAGGATCGATACTTATCTCGATTTTCAAAAAATCTATTAGGTTTCATTTTGAAAATAAACGACTTAAAAAACTCCTACCTTATTCTCATGTAGGTCCAACTACTGCTGTTCCCGGTGAGTCTCTCACTGAATAGCCGATGACCTTGTTGTGGCAAACTTACTAGAATGATTATATATATATATATATATATAATATATATATATATATATATATATATATATATATATATATATATATATATATACACATATGTTTTTATTTCTATATACACAAGGTGTCTCATAAGTAGAGGGAAATATAATGATAGCAGACCTCAAGAATTTAATAACCTTTAAGTCCATATCAAAAACGTTGATGTTTATATTTCCACCATATTCTCCTTGGGTTTTACGTTTTGGATACCAAAAAACAAATTGAGTTCCATATCTGTCTGTAGTCAATTCTAGTACAAAATTGAAATTTTCAGGGATCGTGTGATTTAGTATTTCAATAAATCCATATTAATTTCAATAAATCCTTTTTATTTCTGCTTGCGGATCGTTGATGAATGAATTTCTTGATTTGACACTAAGTTGTAATTTATTATTATTAAAACACTTTATTCAGAAATATTACAATTTGTCACAGTTAAGGACACTTATAATAGAGTTCAGAGATTGCATTCATACCGTATATACAAAAATATAAATAAATAAAGTAATAACAAAAGAATAAGAAGAAAGAACAAAAGAGTAAAGAAAAAAAAAAAATATATATATACACATAAGTAAATAAAAATAGAAATAAAAGTAAAACAAACACCAATAAAAGTAAAACAAACACTTAAGTTGTAATAAATTAGGAATCAGTGAAAACAAATTTTCCTGTACTGATTTTATCAAATTTCATTGCTTACGAATCTCCACATGTATTTTTTTTACCTCGCCTATTTTTTAGAAACGGCTCATTAGAGTTTGCTCAAAATTAGAAGACATTTAAGAAATAATATGCAAATGTTTTGGTATCAATTTTATTAAAATTTTATGAAAATATACCCTTCGACTCCCTGGTAATCATTCTCCACCACGTGCATGGACCCTACCCATTTTAGAATTTTAATTTATGTATTTATTTATTGAAAAAGTTTCATTGTATATACACTTTTGTTTTTGTTATTGTTTATATTGAATTTATATTAAGCATTTTAATACATGTACCATTTTAGAGAGATAAAGAGAGAGAAGGTAGAGGAAAGGGAAATTAAATGGAATTTAAAAAAGTGCTTCAACACTGAAAAAAAAATATATATATATATATTTATATTTATGTATAAGCTTTATTGATTATCTTAAAGATTAATCAGTATCCTGTGTGTCCAGTAACCCAATATAATTGCGCAGCAATATTTTATATGGAAATAAAGTGTTCTTTTTTCTCTCTCATTTCACAACAAAAAATACAATTCAACATATGGTTGTTAAGAATATACTAGCTCTGAAATGTGGTTGGCAGTAAACATATGACAACAGGAGGTTAAATAAGTTTTTATACTTAATGATTTATTATATGCGTTTTATTTGATTATTCTAATTACTTTTATGTAAAATTATAATTTTAGTAAAATATCTATGTACATGTGTATTTTATCAGGCGCACCCAACAAATATGGTAAAGACGCTATCACTTCACTGATTTACTCGACAATTTTTTTTTATCCTTATCATTAATATGTTCCATGTCATACCATAAGTAATACCAGTTCTTAAAGACCTTTCTGTTTATGTTAATATCATTGATCCTTCCTTTACATTTTAATTGTATCTGACATATTTTCTTTATTATAGCATTGCATATTCTTCTATTTATCATGTTCTTGTTGCAGAAAGTTATTTTTTGTGTGCTGAAATTTGAATTAAAATGGATATCTCTACTAAAACTATTTACACCACGTTATGTTTTGGAAATTCGACAGAGGAGAAAATATTTCAATAAAAAGGAAACTTGCAGAAATATAAGGACGTCATAAAACGTCATTAGTGAACGACAATGGTTAAGTCCTGGATAAACACCGATAACAGAAGCAATAAAAGAACTTCATACAAAAAAGTAATGACCCCTGTTTGGTGGGATATGGAAGGAATTCTTTATCATCAATTGCTTTCTTTAAATCTATCACTAGCGATCGCTTCTCCAATAAAAATGTTGAGGCCTATAAGTAGATACGTAACTATTTTATCACGACTTAAATATTTCTATTATTTAAATTTTCATTTATATTCAGGAATAATAATATAGAAACATATCTTTGTATTTTATGGTTCATTCGCATTTCATAAGGACACCTCCATTTTCACGTGATTTTCTTATAACTTTTCTGCCATTAACTTGGAAAACATATATTTAATAAGAACGGTATAAATATATTTTATAGAGAATGTTTTTATGTATGCATTATTAGATAGTCAGGCAGTGAAAACATTATATTTTTATTTGAAGATTTACAAACTAATAAATCAATATTAATATTAATTTTTAGTTGAAAAATTTCGCGAAACGTATTTACTGGGGGGCTGTCTCCCTTCTTCTCATGTTTAATTTATACAAATTTTAATATATCCAATTTTTTTTAAAGATATCTTCAAGTATTTCCAAAAGCACATAACTACAACTATCTGAACATATATATATAAATTTATTTTTAATTATCCCATATTATATTTGTTCGTTTCATAATAATTTTGTTGAATCTATACACATAATAATACACTTAATCTATATCACCTGTAAATATTAAATTGTACTTTATGGACACACCAAAATATTAATATATATTCTGTATTTGTGACTTGTTTTAAAGGGACACTAGTCCCATAATAATAAAATTATTTTCATTCATTCATTCAATATATACTGCCGCCATTTTCTTTTTGGTCCCTTCAGCTCCCTCCCTATCAAAATGGAAAGTTTACGCCTATGATATCTACTGTAATCAGGTGATCACAAAGATCAAAAGACATCTAATGTGATTTAAATGGGCAATTTAGGAAAAAAATCTCTTATTCCAATATGAAAATGCAAAGCCCCATTTTGTAAAAATTTAAGGACTTCGGATGATAATATATTATGTGCCATTACGTGAATTCAGTTTATGAATTGAAAAACGAGTGTTGGCTTTCTTTAATTCAAAACCAAAGGATTTTTTTTTTTCTGAAAAGCTAAATAAAATTTGGTTTCAAGATGGCAAATTATTATAGAACAACGTTTTAGATTGAACATGTTTCATTGATTTTATCATACGCCTTACACCACGCAATTAAATACCCACATTACTTATGGGGTATTTATATCTGAAATGTTTGTTGAGCCGCATACTTTAATCTAGAGCAGAGAAGTGCCTTTCTACTAAATCAGTTATATCCGGCCCCAATTCTTCGATCATTCCAGGTTCTCTCAAAATGTCTTCATTGAATCCTTTTTCTCCTTCAGACGTCAGAACCAGCTCGATGTCGAAAGCTTCTGTCGATGAACATATGATAGAAGGGTGTAATGCTGCGAAAAACGTCAGTCCGAATAATTCCACACGCTTCATTGTATCAGTAATTTCTTCAAGAGTTGGCTTGGTACCAGTGAAACCAAACTTGTCCAAAGTTCTCACCAAGGAGTCGTGGTAAGTCTTCAGCAGGAATTCGTAGTTACTTCGACGAACTGTGGGCTGGATACTTTGAAAAAAGAAATAGGTTACGTCTATACATGGTGAGTTATGATGTGGTATTTGGTAATCCAAAAATCTGAAACAGTATAAATAAACAGTGTATATTTTTGATGATATTATAAGGGATTCTCACGTGTTCACTTAATAAATAATCCAGTTTACATGCAAAATACACATTTTTAAATGATTAAAAAAATTCAAATATTTATTTAACTAAGTAACTATACAGAAATAAAGAAAAAAATAATTTTACAAACGGAAGAACAAATACAAAAGGAGTAATATGCTAACAGTGCTATGTATTGTTAACCTTTTAAGTGTGTAAAGTCGAGAAAGTTACTTACGAAATGTGTCATGAATATGGACGCTAGCACACTCGATTTTAACGCAGCCAAATGTCCCGTAGACTGTTGCTAACTTCGTAAATGCGCTGAGAAAGTTATTGCAAGGTTTTGATGTGTTTGATTCTTTGTTTTTGTACAATATCCACAGAAATGAAATGTAAGTACTAAGCTAGGATTTAATTTATGTTCTGAATCATCTGAACCTTCATTCATGCTTTCTAATAAAGCATCTTTAACCAAATAATCAAGCAATTCAGTATTTTCACTTCGCTTTGGTATTTTAACTCAGAAACTTTGTTTATTGTACAGGCACATAACCTTACTATAACTGATAACACTTTAGCACGTTAGCAGAGACAGGTTATTTCAATTCATTCAAAATTTGTGCTGACTGCTTAGCATGATAGCACATTAAGCATTTACAAGTGTACGAGTACCCCTTAAATAAAATATGCTTGGCAATTAATACAAGATAAGAAGAGTTGCAACTCCAGCGAACACTCAGACAATAATGTTGCCGCTAATAATTGAACATTTACTAATTATCTACAAAAAACTGTAAAGGGGACCCTACACGGTAATTCATGAATTAACGTCACAAGAAGTGCCAATATTGCCCGCGATCGCTTTGATCGTGAAGACCCTTACACGGTCAATCATTAATGATCATTACTTATCGTTGCTGATACCAATTTAGCTCAGTTGTAAACAAAGAAACAGCATAGATATGCTGATTTGGACATTGTCATTTATATTACTGGGCATCAACAGAAAAACGGAGATATAATAATTACTTCCTAGTGCCTGAAAATCGTTTAGACCAAAGTTAGAAAAATATAAGTCAACTAGATACAAATATCTAGAAAAAGTATTGCGAAAATAATCAATTTGTTAAGAAAAATGGAAAAATTAATGGCAAATAAACACAACAGTTAAAGATTTTTTTTCTATAAGTAAATTGTGAAGGTTCCACTTTTTTTTCTCTCCAATTTATTGCCTACTTGACTATTTAAAGAAAAAATGGTTGAAAATGGTTAATAACAATATAGACTTGGGATATAAACAACTATTTACTTTTATGAAATTATTTACTTAATAACGAGACCTAGGTAAACTAACCTATCTAGTAGTAAGGTTAGTCTCATAGAAAATCGTTTTGACAAAAGTTAGTAAAATATAAGTCTACTACTTACAAAAATTAAGGAAAGGTATTGCGAAAATAATAAATTTGTTGAGGAAAATAGGAAAAGAACTGATAAATATACACAACGTTAAAGTTTTTTTTTTTCCTAAAGTAAATTGTGAAGTTTTCTCATTTTTTTTTTTTTACTTTGTTGCCCACTTGACTATTTAAAAGAAATAGTTGAAGAAGGTTTAAAATTATAAACAAGGGATATGAAAAGTTATTTAACTATTTACATATAACGAAAATCAGAAATTTATAATGGTCGTGAGGCCTAGGTAACCTACCCTATCCAGCAGTATGGTTAGTCCCCCCACTACTTTTACCTCAGCCCCCCCTCCACTTCTCGTGAATGAACCTTTGATTTCCGGATGTTCGGAAATCCGCAGCGCACCACCATCAGTACTTCATTCACTACCTTACACGACAATTCGGAACGTCATTAGTGCAATTCCGATTGACCGTGTAGGGTCCCCTTAATTTTCTATGGATCAAGTCGTTTTTTTTTAAATCTGTCTCTAACCGAATCGATATTGTTGAATCAAGCCTAGAAGATCGATTACCCAAAGAGGTAGGCGGTAATACGGATCGAAAGTTGAAATGCAGCCCGAGGGACTGCATGAGTCATGACGTCACTAGAGCAGTGTTAACAATATCAAGGATTAATAATTACTTAAAGCATTCAACTAATAAATGAATAACAGATAAATTTACTTTATAAAGTAACTGCCTTCCCAACTAGCTTATTTTAAACAAATTCTATGATTGTCCAAACGTCGGACTTTTACAATATTATATATAAAATCACTCACTTCACAAAAATAGGTCGCTTGTGATAGTCATATTTGAACATCATATTGTTTGACCAGCAATCTCCGTGGTTGAGAACTGTAAAATTTGCGTCACTCTGAACCTTTCCCATACTGCTCCACTTTGCAGTAAATGTATCAAACGGTATCTTCAATTTATTTGCTGTCTCTTCCCTGCAAGTTAGCGCACTTATTAATAATTGTTCACATGAATTATTAGTTTATATATTTTTTAAAATTAAATGCGTTAACAAATATTACTAATAATGAAATTTTGAGAATGGTTTTATTGATAATAATTACAATGAGTATCGCATTATGGCTACATCGGACCGCTTATTGCTCACTTATCAACTACTTACTTACCTTACGTCTATGTTACTTTATTATTGACTATCCAGTTCCCTAAATAATTTTCTAGTATATCATAACAAAGTAGTTTGGTAAGACTGTAACGGAGAAATACGTTATGAGAGTAAAGAGTTGCTATGTTTCTGGCTTTGCGCTTTTCTAGCACGAGCAAGGGTATAATTCTATTTACTGTATGTAATATATTTCTACTATATACATTTATATTTCTATGGGCTCCAGAAAGGAGTCGCTCTATTAAATAAAACTATGTTAATTATATATTTAATATGAATAAGAAATGCTAAATGTCACAAACATCTTTGCTGTGATATGTTGTACTAGTTAGAGCTATAGTTAATATCAGATTTCATTTTCAAGGTTATCGTGTTACCGATTTACAATGTGCATGCAAGAGAGTTAAAAAAAAAAATTAAAGTATATGCTTTAGACCACACAATATAAATGAAAACACTAACAAGGCGGGATTAATAAATTATAAATAACAGATCATTATAAAGATGATGAAATGCTGAACATTTTTCTCGCTTGCAGTATGTAGGTCCGATTTTTAGTTTCTGAGATACTTTAATCAATATGCAAATCCACTTCTATAAGTCGAATCCAGCCGACTTTACCCGAGCGTTACATATCGGAAATCTGACGGTTGAATCTAATTCACTCTCTACAAAAAAAAAAAAAAAATGCAAAACGTTCCTAAAGAAATTTTAACTCCAAACAAAAAGTAGAAAGGTTAAAAATCAAATGCTGAGTAAAAATCTATTCGTGGTTTAAACATTATAAATATATCTAAAAGTATTGGTTTGAGAATTCTGAAGTGAAC
Organism: Nezara viridula; assembly: GCA_928085145.1. Taxonomy (NCBI): domain Eukaryota; kingdom Metazoa; phylum Arthropoda; class Insecta; order Hemiptera; family Pentatomidae; genus Nezara; species Nezara viridula. The sequence goes on along the minus strand of OV725083.1, from coordinate 3,204,542 downwards.
ATGATTAACCAGTCTACTATTCTATAGATTTACATGAGTAGATTTTGAATGACTATTATGACTTATCTGTTTGTAGAAATATGATGGAATCTTCTGCTACTTCGTTCTGGTTTCAGGTGCCGCTATATCGATATAACTTCTTGTCTATTTTCTTTGTCCTCTCAGATAACCAAGCATTAAGTTTCTCTTCTTGGCTGGGCTCAGCCTACTAGTTTTCTTACGAACACTTCCAACTGATCTCTTTTCCAGACTTTCCTAAGTTCTCTTCTGATCGATTCCTTCCAAACACGAGATGCTTCTCCGAGTAACTTCCCCAACAGAAAATATTTGTGATTCAATTTTTCTCTATTTCCTTTTTAGGCACTAAGTGACCTGTAGACATGTGAAGGAGAAAGTAAACAATACTAATCTTATCAAATACCGGTCCACAGCTACAACAGTTAGAGGTCTAAATATCCCATTTTGTACCCTCTAACATACACTGGACCATTTTCGTTCCTTCATACCAATTTTTCTTAAAAATTCTTCCGCACGAATACGAAACCTTATTACATAGTAAAGAAGCTAAAAAAGAAGTGAAGAATGATCATTGTGCTCAAAATATTCCCGTACGAATGACAGATATGCGACTAATATCTGAATATCCTTAAATACTGAATTATATTTATAACAATATCTATGATTATCTGTTTCAAAATATAATATTAATATAAGGAAGAGTAGTAATTATCAATTAAAAAAAAATTACCATTCAGGGCCCCAACTTTCTTTCATAACCTTAGCTAGGTTTGAAATACCTCCGTAAAGAATGCATTTGACAGGTTTTAAGTCGTTTAACCAAAACCAAGGTTTGTATTCGTCTTTGGAGATGATTCCTCTCTCTTCTAGAACCTTAGCCATTCCGTGGTACTTCCCCAAACCTCTAAGAGCGAGGATAGCATGGTCCAAATCCAAACCTTTCTGTCTAGGAACCAAACTGTAACCACATACCTAATTTAAAAAAATACGCTATAGAACAAACAGTTTTAAATTAATATCATTTCACTTCGAGAAAAATCAGTTTATTTACCTTTAGATCTTCTAGCAGGATAGAAGATGAGTGCGGGTCAAAGTGAATGAATTTACACCAAAGAGTTTCTTCCGTGTCTTCGAATTCTTCCATTAAATAGGTCATCTCTTTGTGTATTACAGAATATATCTGGAAGAATAATATTAATTTTTGATTGATTATGAAAGTAATTTATAACATACCATTCAAAAAATTCAAATACTTAGCCCCCACAATGACCAACTTTTAGAAACAGACCAACTCAAAACAAGCACAAACAAAGCTATCTTTCAAAAGTATTGACATACCAAAACAATCTCTAAACATCTCAAATTAATACAAGGTATCTCATGGTCTAAAGGCAAGGAGATTAAAATTGGTGAGTTATATAACTCGGAGCAACCGTCCAGGAATCCAGGAAGGAATAGTAGGTAAGAGACCACGAAGAAAGGCCAAAAATCAGATGGATAGATAGAAGCAATAGAGCTGCTTGCAGATAAATAAAAAGAAATAACCTAGCCTAAGACAAATATAATCCAAAGACCTACAAACTTTGAAGAACTAACAGGGAAAAAAAAGATGGTTTATTATTTTATATAGATAGGTTCTTCTGCATTTCTGTTGATTCCTCTATTCCTCCCTTGTTTCCACAACTTGCAGGAGTGCTACAAGGTAGTTCTTATTTAACATTATTGTGCCATATACCGCAGCATTAGGTGACAGGGACTATTCCTTTGTTACCTTTTTACAATTGCTTAAATTCTTTTTCTTCTTCTTTACCACAAGGTAATATTAAGCCTTCTTCTTTGTTTCTCCCTATACATCATATATCCTGAGCATCTTAGCATCACCCCCCATAGTTTCACTGACGATACTGCAATTCTTGCCTATCGCATCAGTTGCCTTTCAGAACTACCTCCACAATGTAGAAAAGTTGTTTGAAAAAAATAGAAAATAAAAATAAATGGCAACAAGTCAAGACCAGTTAATTTTTCTCCGTTGCCTGCAGTAACAATAGATAACACCCCCTCAAAAACTTTCCTGGAACATAATCACCAAATTTAACAAAACAATAACTGATCTGATGATACATGTAACTTTTACATATTTTGTACTACAGATCTTCACTCAACTTACAAAACAAGCGACTAATCTACACCACAATCTTTCGACCTATGTGGACATGCGGTTTCTCAAAACACGTCCACATAAACAAAATTCAAATAACACCATACCCAAAGACATAAACATTCCAACAGTGAAATCCTGTATAATAAGTACGTAACATTACACTATTCTACTGTCAATCATCCAAATCCACTCGTCCTGTCTCTTTTTTTTTTTCCAAGTTACCTGTTGAGCCTCAAGATGACTAAAAAGGCAGTGGCTTCGAGATCTCTTGCTCACACTGTATATAAATATAGAAAGAAAAAGAGATAACAAATGACAACATATTTGTTTGATGCGTTATCGGCAAATATAATGTAAAATAAATGAAGTATTAACAAAATAAGTATTCTTTATTTTTCTACTAAATCATAGCTTACCTTGCTTTCTATCCTCGCTATATTGGACTGTTTCATTATTTCCCCGCTTACTCCTTCTGTAATCATCTGCTTCATAATGAAGGACTTCTTAGCTTGCCTTCCATTGCCCAAGATCACTTTCAATGTTACTCTCAAGATGGTGGAGGTGGTGTTTTCCCCTTTTGGTAAAGCTGGTACTGACTGAAGATCTATAATTGAAGCAATCCTAGACTCCTTTTCCAACTTCTTCAAGACCACTTCAAGGACTTCTTTGTTCATTTCTAAAACATATCGAGGTTACATAAACTTACTGGAATACATCCATTCAAGCTAAATGTATAAATGTTACTGTGTGTTAGGTAGATATTGCTATGAACTTATCAATAAACTTATGAACCCTTGACGTATGTGCAACTTCATTATTATATTGTAATCGAACTTAAATAAATAAATATGTTAAATGTTGTCTTCGGAAGGAATCAAGAAAGACTCAAAAGACTCTGATAAGAGAAAAAGAGCTTATCTGCAGTCATTTTTGGGAATTTATCTCAGTTTTTGGTTTGGTTAATATCATCGATTTTGAGCGTTATTTTTAACCATACTACTCACTAAATAGTTAACGTTCTTGAACTTTTCAAAGTAACTTTTTCACTTGGATTCACTGTTCCGAACTTCTAGATGAAATATCAACAAAAGTTGTTTAAAAAAAAACAAAAAAAAAACGTTATTCTGATGTAGCCCGTGTTAGCATTTATTTTTTTTTTTAGATTTTAGTACCCATATATTTAAAAGTTAAAATAATTAAAATTTGTTACACATTTTCGCAACAATATTCCCGTTTGGATGCTCGATTGGCAAGCGTAATAATTTTGAAATATACATTTTTGGAATGGCAGTCACGATTCATTTTACTTAAAATAAGATATGGGTGCAAAAAAGTACGAATAACAGTCTTGGAATGATGTGAAATTCTTTGAACTTAAAAAAAAAAAAATTGATATATCAATTTCTAAAAAATGTTTTTAAAAAATTCCTAAACGCTTCCTAAAGTGTATTCATTACAAGTTTGGAGACCTCTGATCTATAACAAAATGGTTTTACAAATGGAGGATTAAAATCAATCCCAGCAAGTCAACTCATGTTAGTTTCTCCCTGAGGAAGATCTCGTGTCCTGCTGTGTCAATAGACAATAAACCAGTTCCCTCAAAAACACATGTACGGTATCTCGGACTGTACTTGGACACAAAACTCACCTGGAACATTCACACTAAATTGAAAAAAACAAGAACTGACCAGACGATACAAACAACTATCACATCTCTTAGACTACAGATGTCCACTCAACTTACTAACAAGCGACTAATCTCCACCACCATACTAAGACCTATTTGGACATACGGAGCAGAACTTTAGGGTTCCGCCAAACACACACACACACATAAACGAAATTCAAACCTCACAATCCAAAATACTCCGTAAAATCGTCAATGCTCCTGGGTTTATTTCAAATCACACCATACACACAGACATGAACATACCAAAAGTAAAATTCTACATACACAACAAGTAGACAACATTTCATTCTTCCACACTCAATCATCCAAATCCACTCTTTCTATCTCTATCTTCCTCCCTGTTACCTGGTGAGCCTCAAAGACGACTATAAAGGCAGTGGCCTAGAGATCTTCTGCTGAAAAGTTAAAAAAAAAAAAATATATATATATATATATTTTTTTTTTTTTTTTAACTTTTCAGCAGAAGATCTCTAGGCCACTGCCTTTATAGTCGTCTTTGATATATATATATATATATATATATATATATATATATATATATATATATATATATATATATATATATATATATATATCAAGAACTCAAGAAAATAGAATAAACTCCAACACATTTGCTTGATGGGTTACAACGCAGTGGCAAATTTAATGTCAAATAAAATAAATAAAAATATAACAAAAACCGTTAATATAAAATGGAAACTGGATTCAACTGTTTTTTAGAATTCGGTGCTTCAAAATAAATACATTTTAATATTTAATAGATTGATTATATAGATATATACATTTTATATTTCCCTCTAAATACTTTCTTACACTTCTATTTGGGTATTTATTAAATGTCTTCCCCATTCCCAGTCAAACTTTTTGTTTCGTATTTCTTGTTAAATAAGGTGGCAGCCATGCTTATAACTCGTCTCTGGAATTAATGAAATTTTCAATACTAGTTTGAAAAATGAAATTTTCTCAAAACGTTTTCTTAAAACACTACTATCATTACATATCCAATCTTTACAATCCAAAATCCTTCGGAAAATCCTCAATGCTCCTTACTTTATCACAAATAAAATAATCAATAAAGACCTCAATGTTCCATATGTTTCCGACTTGGCCAAATCCAGATACCTATCCTTCCATAATAAACTTCATAACCATCTGAATCCTCTTGTTTTTAACCTTGCTTTCTATTCGATTCCTGATAACTCTCCGAGGCGTCTGAAAAGAAGATGGCCTCGTGATCTCCTCATGTAAACAAATTATTAGAGTGCTACCAATGGGTAGTTTCTCAAAAGCGTGTTTCATGTGATTATATTCCTCTGTACACATTTGCTTGATGTATTCATACTAATACAGTTGTAAATATTATAATAAATCATTACATAATAAAAATCTTACAGTTATAATATAATAAAAAAACTCTGTTTACAATTACTCCTACCTTATTCCTAGACGGATCCTACAATTCCCAACCGCTACTGAACCTGGAGTGTCTCTCACTGAATGGCGGACGGCCTTGTACAGGCAAACAGACTGAAGTAATCTTATACGAGGTCAACACTCCACTGTTATAACCACTTTCGAAATGTTTTCGTTTTATCAACCAAAAGGATCAGAAATTTCCTTTTTGAGTACCAGTTGAATTCAGTATCTTCAGCGCCGAACTATGTGGCATACCTAACGTCATGCAGGCAAACACTTGAAATTAATTGTTCAAAATATAGTATAAACATGCATTTCTTTTGAAATCCGTTGCACAAAGACATTAACAATTACATTCTCCAATTGTTGCCGGAACAAATAGGAAAATAGAGAAATTAGATTGGAAAAAAAAAACTACGAATCAAACCAGCAGCATCGTATAAATGCCAAGGTTCCATTATTGCACTTGTTAGGAAGAAAATAATAAAAGACTGGCCGCATTTTTACGACTGAGAATGTGCCTCAAAGACACAAGCAAAAGCAAAACAAACATCAGACAGTTCATCAAAAGATAACCCTTACTCCATGTGGGGGCGGAGTGCCTGAGCGGGCTAACGCTTGTGGAAAACGCGCGTTGTCTGACAACCAAATACATGGTATACCGAAGTTTACGAGTTATAAAATAATAACGAGTTCGCGTCCCGGTGCCAGGAGGCTATTAACTCTGCCATTAATCTCCCACTCTCTCTCGTGGCCCGAGAAAATTTACTTATAGCATAAATTAGGAGGTAGAGGTGGAAAAAAATAATAATAAAATGATCCAACTCCATTGTTTGCGACACTTGAAATTTCATCTCGCTCGCCCTACTTTACTAAAGCTAAGCAGGCTTAGAATAAATCATGTAAGAACAAATAAATTCCACATGTAAAGTATCTAAGAGCAGTTACTGTCAAACTTACCAATGCCTGAAGGATTCATGACACATCGCCTTCCAATGTAAAAGATTAGAATTACAAAGAAGAATAAGTTTACGAAGAGAATTTTCCATTGGCTAATTTTCAGTCATGATATTTGCTATCCAACGAGATCTCTCATCCAGCTTCTTTTCAACCTCCTACAGATGTTATCGTGAATTTTTTTCTTGGCCATGTCTTGAATGAATCTATTTGGGTGACAATAGAACTTATGAAACCTTTTGTAGTAAGTTCTCATGTATTCAGTTATGGTTTGCATACGTAAATCTTTGTGGAGGGTTATGTTTACTTAATAAGATTCTTATGTAATTGTCCTGAAAGTTTTTGAATGAAATAATTGTAGTTTTTGAATGTGTTCTTTTACGAATTCCTTGTGTGTGTGGGGGTGTGGTTACGTGAAACGTATGCCTAAATTGGTTTCAGTACGTTTTTTTTTACGTTTAATTTTGAGCGACGCCCAAAACGTGAAAATAATAGTTGAACTTGTTGATTTAGTGCCTTTTGCTTAGCAGTGATATGTGGGCCCCATATCATCCACCAATCAAATGTAAGATCAGTGTAATGTACTTTGTCGGATTGAGGAAATCGACCAAGGTTGAACAGATTTTCTATATATTTTTTATCTATATAAGTCAAGTGGCTATGTTAAACAGTTAAATGAAGAGCTCAAAATATTTCAGAGGAAATTGGACTACAGAAAACTGAGCCAAGCGATTACAAAGAATGAGGAAGTATTGGAAGAAAAAGAATGAAATAATATGAAATGACATTTAAGTGGTCCTTGAAAACCTGTTAATAAAAAACAAAACAAAAAAAAACGGTAATTACAGGACAATAACCTTTTACGGATCAAATGTTTATATTTCTACCTAACACGTAATTGCTTGTAGTATCTGAAGTACATGTGTTATAAATTAAAAACAGGATATATTGTCATTGTTTAGGTATTGGCTGAGTTCACTTATAGAAACAAGTATGGATTAATGAAAAGAAAATTATTTTCCTATTTTGGAAAAACTTCAGCCCTAAAGAATCCTCTTAAATCCTTTAGTGGAAGATGTCGTATGTTATAAAAAATAAATAAAACACAAGCCGACTCAGTCAGCTAAATAAATTATTACTCATCGTGCCATTATAAAAAAAGATAGCTTTTTTTTAACCAAGAAAATTTTCAACAAATATTATTTACGGTTACTATAGTTAATGTACAGGAAGAAAGTCTTAACTTTATTAGAGCCACCTTAAGACATTTTTTTTTTCATGATCAAAAATTGATTTAGTCACGAAGAAATCTAATTTATATCACAAGGAGAAATAATTAAAAATATCCTGTACATTAATCCAGCCATGGATAAAGAAACGCGCTTAATTCCACCGATGAGTTTAGAAACTATACTGTTTAACTGATAGCATTATGTTAAATTAAGTTCATTCGCTTAACGAAATAGCTATAAAGTTAATTCTAAAAAGATTTTTCTTATCTGCAGGACTATAAAAAAAAATCAACAGTTTCCTTAAAGATCAAGGATTAATTCCTATAAACTTAGTTTGAATCAGTTGCTTTTATTTTGTATTGCTATATTTATATTACTAAATTATTTTTGATTAGGTATAAAATAAATAAGTACTATTATAATATTAACAAACCATGGTTTGAAGAAGATTGCTTAAACATGTGCGAAAAAAGAAAAGCCGCTAAATTAAAAGTTCTAAATAATCCTAGCGAAGACAATCTGGAATACTTCCGAACCTCAAAGAATGAAACGAAAAAAGTACTAAAAAAAAAAAAAGTAGTATCTTATAAATAAAATAATTGAAACAGAGGCTAATAGAATCGAAAATAATGTAAGAGACCTGTACTAAAGTATAAACAGATCACGTAAATCTTTAGGATCCGTCACGTCTGGAAGTAGGGATGAAAACAACAATATTTTGACCGATCCGGTCGACATATTAAATAAGTTTAAGAACCACTATGACATGATCTGTATCCTCCTGAGTACCAGAGTGCTGAACCGTTGATAGAAGGACCAAGTAAAGAGGAAGTTGAAGTGGCTATCGGAAAATCAAAATCTTATAAAGCAGCGGGAACCGATAATATTCCTACGGAACTAATTAAGGCATGCGGGGAAGCTGGAGTTTCTAAAATACATTTGTTGGTGAAAAAGATCTAAGAGAATGTCGGAATATTCTTATTCCGATTCACAAATATAGCCCGAGGACGGATTGTAATAACTATCGAGAAATTTCACTTCTTCCAGTACATTATAAAATATTCACTTTAATCTTAGCTTGTCAATTTAGATGGAATCGTTCGACTATTGATCAAATATTTTCTTTACGGCAAATATTTGGGATAAAATTAGAGAACAACGGTGTTGTTCACCAGCTTTATATCGATTTCAAAAAGGCTTACGATTCTATTGACCGCCAGAGATTGCACAATATTCTAATCGAGCAGGGGATTTCAAAAGTACTAGTAAATCTAGCCAGGATGTGCTTGACGGAAAAACTCAATACAGTTAGAATTAGTAATATTTTATCCGAAAAGTTTGAGGTTCATTTGGGTTTAAATAAGGGGGATTCCCTTTCGCCTGTCCTGTTCAATTTGGCATTAGAACATGCCATTAGGGAGGTAATGCGTTAGCCCATTCGGCCAAACGGTGCCTGCACACGCGTTAGCCCACTCGGCCACCCCTCCCCCTGCAAGGTTAAAGCTAAGTAGACAAATATATAAGGAGAACGTATATAAACAAATTAGTAGAGATATACCAGGGCGTAAAATCTTTTTATTCCCATTTTTCGAGAAGAATGTAATTTATTGGTGCACTGGTGATTTTACCCGAATGTAATTTTAACATGTTTCCCACACTCCTTTCAATGCACAGGCGGATTTACAAGGGGAGGAGCCAAAACTGATAAAATGTAACCATGTTTATGGAAAAAATATGTCTTAATCTATTATTCTTTGTGTAATTACATTTATTAGGACTTAAAGAATCACTTAAACACAATTTCATATACACTGACAGGCTAAAAATTCCATCCACTTGTTATCCATTAAGGAACCACGTTGGAAAGATTGGTTCCAAGAAAAATTATACGCTGCATATCGTTCGTTTCTTCTTCTCCACACCCTTTCACGCCCGTCTGGAGATCAAAGAGCGAATCTTGACTCATCCGTAAAAAATACAGCACTCCATTCGTCCATAGTCCAACGCTGTGTTCTCGAGCAAAAGCCAGCCGTGTTACTCTGTGAGTTTCGGTCAACTCTGTTCTTCTTACTGGACGAAAAGCCATTAATCCATACTCATTTAATCTTCTCCGAGCAGTCCGTTCAGAAATTTGCACACCTCGAACTTCTTCAAGCTGATGAATCGCTTGAACAACGGTAAGGTTTCGTAAAATTTTCAAAATCAAAAACCGGTCATCCCGTGGTTCTGTTACCTTAGGCCGTCCAGAATCGGGCCTTCTATTCTAAGAACCAGTTTCCCGAAAACGCCTGACGGCGTCTCGTAAAGTTTCATATGGAACTCTGATGACATTAGCTGCATATCTAATGGAACGTCCATCATCAATAAGTGCCACACCACGCGCAACATCCTCAGCACTAAGAGGCATTTTTAAACTTAATATTGACAAAATCAAAAGCTGGAGACTAAGAAATGTGTTGCAAGAAACGGCACTGAACTAATGATACTGAATAAACATTTTGATTTCATAGAAAGCAAACATTGGAATCTAGAATCATTTCATTGAATTAAGGATTAAGCGTTATTGTCCTCTATATTAACATTCCTACTTGAAAACAAACAAAAAGATTACCTATTTATTCATTAAAAACAATAGACCAATCCAAAGCAGAAATATTTTTAGATGAAAACATGAAAAAATCAAGTGGGTGGAATTTTTCGCCTGTCAGTGTAGGTAGTTAGTATCTTTCTTTTTCTCCAGAGTAATTATCGTTATATATATTTATAAAAAAAAGCTTTCGGGCTGAATCCCCTCCCCTCCCAAATTAAATCCTATATCCGCTAGTGTTACAATGCTATTGATGGAAATTGCAGCGGTATATGTTTAAAATATTTCTTTAAATAAGTCTGCACTTGGACAAACGTCTAACTTGGAATCTTCATACCAGACTGAAACGACAAGAAACCGCTCGACGTTTCCGACTAATCCAACACTTACTAGACAAACACTCTAAGCTTCCAGTTAATTACAAAAGACTTATATACATGACTACAATAAGACCTATTTGGACTTATGGAGTTGAGCTTTGGGGCTCCACTAAGCCATCGAATTCCTCTCGTATCCAATCCTTACAATCCAAAATCCTTCGGAAAATCCTCAATGCTCCTTACTTTGTCACTAATAAAATAATCCATAATGACCTTAATGTTCCTTATGTTTCCGATTTGGCCCAATCCAGATACCAATCCTTCCATAATAAACTTCAGAACCATCCGAATCCTCTCGTCTCTAACCTTGCTTCCTCTTCTATTCCTGATAACCCTCCGAGGCTTCTGAAAATAAGATGGCCTCAAGATCTCTTATTGTAAATACATTTTGTTTTTAGAGTGCTACCAGTGGGTAGTTTCTCAACAAGTCATTTCATGTTATTACTTTCTGTTATCAAATTTACTTAATGTATTTAATTTTTTTAACACAGTTGTAAATATCATGAATAAATAAAAATAAATAAATAAACAAGTCTGTTTTTGGAACTTCTATATTGAACGATTAGAACTCGTAAATTTGTCACTGCTATTCACTTGGAACAGGAGCGGTTACTTTTATAACGTTACTGTCTTATCAAAGAGCGGCATGTCTTATCAATCCAGTTTTGAAGGAAGATTGCTCAGTATTGTTTGTTTAATTTGAATACCTCTAATTGTTTTTAACGTTGATTATTGACTGATAAAAAAAGATTGCCGGTATAAACAAAAGCTGTAGAAAAATCAGTAAGTGTTTAGTCTTTAAGCTCTTATCATAATAATTTTATCATATTATTCTGTTTAAATAGCAATCTTACTAAATGTCAAGTCCTAAACAGTAAATTTACATCAAGGAATACAAATTATAACATCAATCTTTTTATTACATTGACATTAAAATCAATTTTGTTCTTTTAAATTCAATGAATATTTTGCTTGGATGCCTTATCTGGTTTTGGTTAGTTTTGTACTGTCAGCATTATTTTATCAACATGTCCGATAACTGCATTTTTATTACAAATGATGATGATTGTCTTTTTACATGGGTATTTTTTAGTATTGTGGTTTTAAATTATTTCTATTTTACTATAATTATTGTACATTTCTTAACTTATACAAGACAATTATTTACATGCCCTATCCACAGGAACCTATTGGTTTATTCTTCTAGAAATCAAATTTACTAAAAAAGAAAGAATCATTTGTTATATGTATTCTCAATAGTTATCAGAGTTTATTTTTGATTATTTATTAAGGTTCTTATTAAAGTTGAGAAGCATCTTGTCTGAAAGATCAAGATTACATCTATCACACTGTTAATGAAATAACAAAACTAGTTGAGTATTGAAAATTATGATCAAGATTGGCTGGCTTAAGGGATAAACAAACCCCCAACTGGTGCTTTTAATGAAATTCCTCCAATGAGGAGATCTTTTTTTCTTTCAGATCTTTCTCAGATTTCTTCTATGATACATTTCAGTACTTATTCACAACTTTCATGTGGGGATTATGGGCAGCCTAAAGATCACATAGATCATACTGTACATAGAACGCCAAATGAAGAAGAATGTGTTCTAAAGGATAGAAGGCATAAACTTTTTCAATTTGTATTCGTATGGCCACCATATACTGTTTTCGTTAAATGTTAAATAATTTTTACTGTAAATATGTAACAATTAATTAATGGTTGATGTTAATATTGCATTCTTATAGGCACATGCTTATATGCCCATTTCTTATTATATTTTTTTTAATTAGCATTTGAAATTTAATCTCAAAATAAAGTCAACTTTTATCATCATGTTCTCCTTATTGTGAAGCATTGACCAATGAAATTCAGTACAAATATCATGACAACTTCAGCATTTATGTTTCTTTATAAATAATTTTAACATCTTGCTTACTATTTATAAAATAATGTATGATCTTTAGAAATAAATGAATGAAATAAGAAATTAAATAAATACAATAAATATTGTATTGAATAAGTAGAAATACTTTTTCTTTAATAAAATAGAACAAAAATAATGGCAAAACATGACATCATTAATTATTAAAAACTGATTACTTTTTTTATTTTTTCTTGTCTTGAAGTGAAGGTATATTTTAGATCAGGGATCTCCAAATTACGGCTTGTGAGCAGATCCAGCCCACAAGTTTATTTGATTAGATGGTAAAATTTTAGAAATTATTTAAAAATATGAAATTTATTAAATTACTTGAAACACAAGGATAGTGCAATTTTTATAGCACGAGTTGTATCACTTAAAAAGCTGTGAAAGTATCATTTATAAAACAAGTTTTTTCTTTCATCACAAACCATAGCCCACAGGACATAGTGGAAGTTTTAGGTTCGAGGGAAAAAGTTTGTAGTTTATTGTTTTAGATTAGTCATTGTCGTAATATTTATTATTATAATGGCGCTACGGTCCTGCAAGAACCCAGGCTTCCTCCACTATAGCCAACCAATCTCCACGGTCTTGTGCTGCTTCCCTCCATCTTTGAACACCCAGCCGCCTCAGATCGGCATCCACATTCTCCAGCCATCTGATCCAAGAGTGCCCTCTACTTCTTTTGCCATACGGCTTCTCATGCAACATCCTCTTTTTATCAATACCACAATATCAGGTTCACCATAAAGCTCTTCATTCTTTCTTCTCCTAATTCCATTCTCAAAGATTCCACTCCATATTCTTCTCAATACTTTTCCCTCCCATCAGTTGAGAGTGCATTCTGAGTTTTTGGTTTAGATACAATTCTCACATCCATACATAACCACTGGGCTTACTATGGTTTTGCAGATGAGAATTTTGATTCTTTTAGAGAGTGATCTAAATTTCAAGTCTGTTTGCAGTGATAAATAACATCTATTTCATGTTGATATCCTGGCGTTTATTTCACTCTCTATTTTATTATTGCATGTGACCAAGCTTCCAAGGTACTTGAACTGGTCAATAGACCTAAGGGTTGTGATCCCTTAAAGCTATTTCTGTACTCACTTTTTTTCCATTTTTGAATTTTTGATAGAAACCATCTTATTTCCATTACCTCTAAGGCCCAGTTTAGCCGCTGCTTCTTCGAATTCCTAGAAAATTCCTGATAATCTTGCTTGGGTTTTAGAGATAATGACAACATCATTGGCATATACCAGATGTTGAGACATACGATTCTTTTGATTGTTCCTCCTGGATTTGTTCGAATAGAACGAACAGCCACTTCCAGGGCTAGATTAAAAAGAAGAAAGGATAGAGGATCATCCAGTCTCAATCCATTATCCACCTCAAATTCTTCGGACAGCGAATTTGCAAGTTTCACTCGACAGGTAATCTTCATTAGTGTCGTTTTTGTAAGTCAGACCAGTTTCTTAAGTATGCCTACATCTATCATAGATTTCAAAAGTCCCTTTCTGTCTACACTACCATACTCCTGTTCCGCAAAGAGAAGGTGCATATCTATGTTAAATTCATAACATTTTTCCATTATGTTTTAATCATTTTAACATTATGTAGTAATATAATATACATAATTCTTTTGAACTATAAAAATTATTTGATTTTATCTATCTGCTGTTTCAGGTACCAATCATGTATACGAATAATGAAACAGATCTATTAAATGTTGTGAAAAAACATCTAGATAAGGGCGACACCAAATTCCAATTATATTTTGCCGAGCGAACCTTTGATAAAAGACTGTTAGATGAAATATTGGACGGTTTCTGTGGTATTCCTCTTCCTGAAAATTTGAATCTTACTCTAAACTTCTCTACCAGTAATGTGGAGGATGATTTAGTAGAATATTTAGTTAATAAGTTATCCAAAATCAATTGGCCTAGTAAATTTAAACTTTCCTTATTGCTAAGAAATAATTTGATTGATAATAAAGCAGCCAATCTTTTGCTTGACCTCTTTACGAAGTTTGATAAGTTTCCAGGAGCTGAAGTAGTGATAGATTTAGATAATAATAATAGTTTAAGCCCTTCAGTGATTGACGGCGCTTTAAAAAAAATAAATAACAGTGCTATAATTGATAATAATGTTGTTAGCAAAGATAGAAGTAAATCAATTAGGTTTTGTGAATACTTAATTCAAGATTTTTTAGGTATAGGTAATGAAAGTAGTGATGATTCCTAATTGCCAATAACTGTTAATAAAACTGCCTTGCCTGATAAATCTAATAGAATTATATTATATAAATTGTTTTATTGAGGAAACACAATATGTAATTAATAATATTATGATTAATTAAGTGCTGAAATTATTTATATATGTGATATATATTTTTTTATTAGAATAATGAAACATAAGTTGATGTGAAATATTAACCTGCTATAAATTTACATTTGAAAGGTTAATATTACTGAAACTCTTATATTTATACTGATACTGATGTATTTTTAAAATACTTTAATTTTTTTTACTGATGTATATGTAAAATACTGATATATTTTTTAAGAATTAAAGTACAATATATTTAAATTAGTTTTTCTTTACCTGTTGTTTTCTCCATTATTTCAATTGTTTAATCAAAATTAATTTTAAAGTTTTATTAAATAAAAACTATTGACCAGACCAGCAGATGGCAGATAAATTTCCACTTTATTGGAAAATGTTACTAAGTACATTTTTGTGAATTCTGATGTTATATGTTGAGATAATAAACCAATAATTGTGTAATGTTCTGAATGCACAGCGAGAATTTTTTTTTAAATACTGAATGATTTAATTTTATGAAGAGTGTCACTCTCTTTTTGTGATAAACTAACGAAATGAGAGTCTATTTTAGGTGAGATGGTTAAGTATAAAATATACAAAATTATTTACATCATTCAGTTAAATTAATCAATACATAAAAAACGTACACCATCTGTTGTTATATACCAAATGAATATATATCAATGAAATTACCAAACAATGGAAATATCAAATAATAAATAAAGATACCAAATGAATTGTCTGTATCATTTTTCTAAGGAGTGTATTTTTTAATTTATTTAATAACTCTTAATACTTAATATCAAATATAATTAACTTCAAAAATATTTGGAAAGTCATCTGAGAAATTTGTATATACTAAATATTATGGTTGATAAATAGTCAGGACGTTATCATTAATATTTTTTATTTGTGCCAACGTTTCAACATAAGCATGTGGGTCATCATCAGGGCATGTTTCGAGCTCTGAAGTTATTCAAGTACTCAACGTTAGCACAAATAAATGTTCACAATGACTGCGTTCTGACTATTTGTCACTCATAAATAGTCCCCCACTTTGACTACGGCTGCTTGGTGTTTGGAGGGCTATCTGCTTGACTAGAAATGAGAATAAAGAAACTCATGAAGTTTTTTTTTTTTTTTGTGTCCCCTTCCTCGCCGTTAAGGCTATACAGGATTTTCCTGGACCAGGGAGTGTGGGCGGGGATTTAAAAGACTCCCCCGGCACCGGGACGCGAACTCGTACTATTTTTATATCTTTGATTCATATGTCAGGTTGCCGGGCAATGGCGGTGCAGTGCACACGCTTTAGCCCCTTCGGCCACCCCGCCCTAAGAAACTCATGAAGTGTTTCATAAGATAAATCTTTGGGATCCCCAAGCGTTTTCATGTTAGATTCTGCTATACCGAGTTGAAGTGGCTTTATCCTACTTCCCAACGACAATTCCTCCTTAGTGTTTTCCTTTTCCAAGTCCTCAGAATCAAAAATCTTCCCTACATCCTGGAACTCCTTACTCTACATTCCTCTATCCACTCTCTCAATATCAGGTCTCAACCTATATATTTATATATCTCCTCCCATATAACTGCCTCCTTCAGCAAATCCTTCGTCATTTGTGCTAGCTCCTTTTGGAACTCTCTACCTAACTCCAAACATCAATCTTCATCCACAAATTCCTTCAAACAACTCCTGTTCCACCTCCTACTCCGTATTGAAACATCCACAAACACGTAAAATTGACTTGAATCTGTACTGTTTAATTCAATCAACTATACAATTGTAATAACAATCAACAAATTAGGCATCAAAGTCAGTTTAATGTTCTAAATTATGTAATTCTGTTATTATTCTTAGGGGACTGTAGTCCAGAATAAAATTATTTTTTCATTCATTCATGATATGTAGAACAGTCGACTAACTTCCTTCAATATACTAAATATTGCTAAATAATTAAATTAATAATGAATTAAACTAAATTCAAGGAAAATGTGTTTTATTTATAAAATAAATTCAATAAATAAATATATTTTTAAAAAATATTTAACAATAAGTATATCACTAATACTCTATTATTTCTATCTTTCTATATATTTATTTTATCTTCATGGATACAAAAACACATTGTAGTGTAATAATGAAAAAAAGAAAACTGAAACTAAGTTTGAAGCTTGATATTTCAAATACCTGTTAAATTTCATTTAGAGATTTAACCTTTATATTCATACAAATGGTTTTTGAATGGAGTTGTCTGTTAAACATTATTTTTCTTATTTGTCTTTTACTCTTAGTGCTTTATTGCATTGTGTTTACCCTGCTTTGCCAATCCTCTCTATTAACAATAATATTTCTCAAACTATTCAACGTTTCACCTCTGCCATTTTCTAGTTTACATTTGATCAAGAATCATTTTTCATCTTGGTCTCTTCCCTGTTAGATATAGTTCATTCTATAGATATGTACAAACTATTTCAGTTGTTTCCACGATAGAGCACGTCTTGAGCTCTCCTCTGATTTCTTTATTCCTTGTGCAGTCCCTTCCTGTTTTCCTAGCCATCCTTCGTAGGACTTCATTACTGTTGTAGTGATTCTACTCCAAAGTCAGTCAGTTAAACCCTAGCTCTCTGCATCATACAGGAGAATAGGAAGGTAAACTATGCCTCTGTTAGACCACCAGTTAAGCTTTAACAAAATCTGTAATAATGGCCCTTGTTATTTATTTTATTATTATTTTAAACAACTTGTTCATTCAAGTACTCAAGTTGATCTGATTTATATTACATTGAGTTATTTCCAATTTAAAAAATAGAAAGCCTTGATACAAGAACCAGATAAATCCAAATTCACAAATTTTAGGTTAGAGCCATATGAAATCAAATAAGACACTAACTCCAACATTAGACTTTGAAAAATGTTTTTTCTTCAAACGTGTTATTCTCTCATTAATATTGGCGCAAAAAAACAACTTAAGTCCAGCAATATCTGGTTTCTACACAAACAGATATTATATTTTCTATTCTCATTTACCACATATTCCAGTAGAGGATTTATGTTACATTTATGCTTAGTATAATATTGTCCAAAGGTAAAATTCAGGAAAATTTAGACATTTGATTCTTGCATCAAGTCCTTCAATTGAGTAAATATATCTTAAATATAAACAGTATAAAATTTTCTCGATACAGTCTGATGGATTACATCTGTCATAACATCTACTGTATAGTAATTTAGGCCCTATTCAATAAAAATTGAACCTATACATTTTAATTAGTACCAAAAAGCCTCCATCGATGAAAAAATTAACAAAATCAAACAGTTGGGCTATTAATGACACTTCGATCATATTCAGTATTTTCAAAAAAAGTCATTATATCTTCGAGAGTGCATTCGTTAAGATTTTCTTTTAATTTTGCTAATTTTGTTTTTACATTAACTTGTTGGAATTTAAACCAATCACTGAGAAGATTCATTATGTATTCTGTAAATGAAAAAAACATTTATTAAAAGTTTTATACTTAAAATAGTATCGATAATTTATTCTTTGACAATGCTTACCTTGTATTCTTTCCAATCTATTCCAATTCAACGTTTTATTTGCAGACATTTTAGTTTGTTTTTCAATAATACTTCTGCAATACGGAGTAAGATACATTGTATTTTCCCCTTCATTCTGTTCAATATCTTTTAAAGCTTCGAATAATAGAGCTTGTTTTTGTTCCTCTAGCTCTTCTTTCATCCTTGGATACATTTTGGATAATACTCTTTTCATGCATTCAGTATTCAACTCTGAAAAATGAAAGAAGATTATGTAATTAGATTTACTTTAATTACATAGGCCAAGCGAGCTAATGTGTGTGCACAGCCCTGGGCATTGTCCAGCAACCTGATAACCCAAGTTTTTTTTTCTTTTTTAGTTAAAAGCCCCCTCGGCACCGGGACACAATGTCATTATTATTTGAATCAAATTATCTCATTCATCAGGTTGCCCGGATAGCCTAAGTTATAAATGGTAAAATGTCTACGAGTTTGTGTCCCGATGCCTAGGGATCCTTTTAACTCTGGCATTAACCCCTCACTCTCTGGCCCAGGAAAATCCCGCATAGCTACAACAGTTTGCTTACTGCACTGGAAAATATTCCATGAGTTAAGCAATAAGAAGACTCAGCTAATCTTTGTTTCTTACCAAAACTTATTTCCAGATGTGTCTTCTTTCTGGTTGCTTGCTGAGTGAGAAAGTCTTTTAAGTTGGATATAATAGTAATATCATCTGATTGAAATTCTGCTTCTCCTTTTCTAAAACATAAGAACATTTTTCAAATTGAAAACATTTTACAATTATTATGTACATATATAATGCAACGATTTTATTTACACTCTTATAAAAATTTGATTTATGGTAATTAGAACTTCAAAATTTTTTCGTGGATATCTACTAAAGTAATTAGTACAACTATAAAAATTTCAGAAAGAAAAAAGTACAAAAGATCAAAATCTAAAATAAATGTTGGTGAACAGGATATTAAAGTTCTATGAGTATTCCAACAGAGGGAGAGTCACAATTTGTCCAACATTTTGCTTTATTGAGTTACAGGGGTGCCCATCCCCTCAAGGTCGATAGCGCATGAAACTCTCCCTCCCCCCCTCCATCCACTCTCAAGATATTTTCTTACTGTGCTCTTCTTAAAACTAGTGCAAGGAAGTGGAATTAAAAAAAAAAATAGATTACATACAATTACACATCCCGTAATCTGTTACATGCCTCCCCTTGTCTTCTGGTTTCAAACTTTTCATTCTGAAACTTCATAACCCCGCCGATAAGTGCTCCCCTCAAAAATTAAAAAACCTATCAAAATGTGCCCACCTCAAACATTTTGATGGCACAGCTTCCGCTATAAAACTCCCTACTGGGTTATAGTTATAGAGTTATAATGAACTTCCGACTCAACGAATTTCACTAGCTACTGCAACCTATTTTGAAATGTATATTCATCAAATAGTTGTTAATGATGCATTTTTACATGGAGAAATTAAAGAAGCAGTTAAAGGTATATACCTTTAAAAGCTGGATTCCATGAGAAATTATGCGGAACTTGTAAAAATTCTTATGGCCTAAAATATACTCCAAAAGATTGGAACACTAAATTCAATTCTTTGTAGAAAATCATGTATTTTCCCATTCAGATGCTGATTACTGTCTATACATTACGAAGATGAAAGAGGAAGTAAAATATCTTACTCTCTATGTTGATGACATTTTCTTTTCTTCTGGTAATATTCATCTCATTTAAAACGTGTCTTCATAATAATTTTAAGATAAAATATATCAAAAATAATATAAAATATTTGAAGCTTAATATAACTTATGACAGAGATAAAGGAATCCTCAAAACCGACCAATCATATTTAGAATTTAGGCAGTATTTTTTATTTTTTATTTTAATCTTATTTATTGAAAAATATTACAATCTGTCTCTAGGACATTATTTATAATAGTGTTCACAGATCACATTCACACTCTATGTACAGTAAATAAAATAAATTATACAGAAAAATAATATATATACAATAAATAAGAATAAAATAACCTAAAAATAAATCAATAAAAAGAACACATACATACCTATATACAATCATGTATCATGTATATAGGCAGTATTAAGGAAATTTAATATATTTTATTGTAGTCCCTTTAAAATGCTAATGGATTCAATCTTTGAATTATAGAAATCTAATTGTAATAAATAGTTTCAAAAAGAGTCATCAAATAATAGGTTCACTTGTGTATGCCATTCTTAAGAAAATGTATTCTGGTGAAGCAAAATATCTTGCAATAAACGCATCAGTAAGTGAACATTGTCTAATAAGAAACATACTAAGGAATCTTCAACAATTAATTAAAAAACACTAAAAATATTTTTACTGATTAAAAAATGACATAATACTTATAATCACTGCTAATATTAGTGAATAAAACATACATATATTGGCACTTCAGCTGTGTCCCACTAAATGATGATTCGTAACAGTACATAATTTTATTGGTTGTTGGCATTTTATCAGGAACTTGAGGCAAACACACGGAAACGAAGCTGTGCATTTCAGCTAATGTAAAGGTTCCTTTCAGCCGTAGCACGTGGAAAGATCTGTAAAACATTTTTATAATAATGATTTTGTTTTCTAATCTTCAAATGATTTAAGAAAAATAATAATATAAAAAATTAAGGTAATTAAAATTATATAGTTCAGATATGTGCATATAACAAATAGTTGATAACTTATTTAATTATGTCTAAATGTACTTATTATAGTGAGATCTCAAAATGGATAAAATTCCCAAAAAAACATTAAGGTTGTGATTTTAAATAAAAATATATGAGAAAGATTAATAATGTTCTCTTCCTCTTAAAAACATAAAATATGTTTTCCTAAGTTTAAATATTAATTGAAATGAATATCTTTTAATTTTGATTAGGAATAGTTATAGATAAATTTCTTAAGGATTCTAATGAAAATATATTCGGAACTATCCAATGGGGTTTTGGTGTATGCATCAAAATCTTCGAAGCCCAATTGGTTCCGTATCAATCTTCAGACTTACCACCATTCCAGTTTTGAAGCCTAACAAAATCTTTATATCAACCTTATTTATTTTAGAAAGAAAAACAAAAGAGGAGTGCACGATTTTTGCTAACCCCTCGTGAAATTTTGAATCCAACAGTACCCCATTCATGGTATTTGAGCATGACAGGAGCTTATATTTGGTACAAAACCGATTTCGAAGCCAGTAAATATTAAACAGATTGTTTTATTAATACATTTTTTTTTCTTGAATTCTAATAATGATAAGAATATTAAATCCTTTAAAAGTGTATTTACTTTTTTTAGAAAATATTCCAATATTTTTTAAAAATACAAGCCCTTTTAAATATATTTTGCTAAACTTATTCTGTACCTTAAATTAAACTTATTTTCATTCCATTAACTTAAAAAAACAAATGAAAAAATATTTTAAAATTAAGATTTGCATTAATAAGAAAAGAACTCTGTTTTAACTTAACAAAAATTAAATAAATAGAATATAACACAATTGTAAGACTTTTCAACTATGATGGATACGAGGTTTAAAATAGGACAATTTGGTTTTTAGCAATATTGCTCTCTTCCTCTACCCTTGTTGAGATCCTCTACCCTTGTCTATATACATCTATTAAATTATAACTTTTGGAATCTTCTGGTAATACTCTTATGATTATTTTTTTTTAATTTAAACAAATACAAATTACACAAAATCGACAGTGTCGTGAATCCTGGTAAGCATTCCCAGCCGCCTCAAGATGTACGTTTTCAAGTGAGTAGTCTTCGGTTTGACGTGAGGGGTAACGTACACATTTAGCATACCAAACTCATTGCCATATTGCAAATTGAGATTCAATCTTGATGTGTCAATTTGGCATCGATATGTAGCCAGGAGCTTGTTACCACTCTGAAAACAAATAGATGTTATATATAAGCATAATTATTATAATAGAATAATAGAATAATAAACAAAATTAATGAAATTTTAAATGCCCAATTAGTAAAATGTTTTCCTTTAAATCTACTATTAATTTTGTTTATTTGAAAAAATTATACATTTCTCATAGCTTATAGTTATAAAAATTGGATAAATATGAACTAAGAAAGAATTGGATAATTAACGAACAGATAAAAAATGGAGAAATATATTCCTGGGTTGATATTATTAATTTATATATAAATTAATAATTTAAAACTAATCATTTATTAATAAATTAAATACATTTTTAGCAATAAGGGTAATAATATAAACATGTTATAATATCTGACTTATAAAGTCATAGAAGTTAATGAGGAATGACCAAAATCTCATGAACTTATGTTATTAGGTGGGTAGAAAAAATATATGATAGTTGAGTGGTTATTTTACTATGTATAATTGTTTTAAGTTTAAACTTGTTCTGAGTGTAGTGTTCATATCTTTTAATACAAAAAAAAATTACATAAATAATATTTACTATGTATTTTTTATGGAGTTAAGTAAATTTTAGTATGAAATATATTTTCACATGGTTTTCAAAATTGCAACAATTTGAAGAGTAAATAATGAAAACAATGTCAACAGTTTTACAATATTTTATAATATTTCTTGTATTGTACCTCAATATTTCTTGTATAATAACTCAAGTAGTATTTATCAATTCAATTGTTTAAATGTATATGTTAAATAAATTTGTACTGTAAACAGGATTATACAAGAAAGTCATGTAATGCATGAACCACACCAATTCTTTTTTTTTTTTTTTTTATGATTTCATATAAGAAATATTATGATTTCTAATAAATTTTTTATTGAAATTCAAATGATATATAATTAATATCAACCAAAATGATACAGTAAAAAAAAAAAATCTTCAAACCTTACATGAGGACTGCAATAACTGTGACTAACAACTGCTGAATTCTTCTCGACATCAAGAAGTTTAATATTAATGTCAGACTGCAGGAGAACGTTGTCAATTGGTGCTTCTGTCTCCAAGCTCAGGATAAAAGCGTAATCATCCTTAACAAATGTCATCTGAAAAAATGAGAAGAAAACGAAGTTATAACAATACTATTTAAATTAAGAATTGAATTATCTAGTGTATAACAGATATACCCAGAAGGATATAATATGGCAAAAGTTGTGTCAACAAAAATTTTAAAGACAATATGGGGTTATGAATTTTTGAATAGGGTAGATTTTATGATATTTTAAAGTTTTGAAGTAAACCATATGTTTAGGGACTTTCAAACTAGAGAAAAGGGAGAAAACATGGAATAGATAACAGCAATGGTAATTGTAAGTAACCAATGTTTTTTATAACTCTTCTTTCACTTGCTAAAACCATGTTTTTGAGAATAGTAGAGCTATGACATTTCTTAGAAGGTAGGAGCATGTATCACCATCCTTGGGGGGAAAGGAGAGGGGTGAGTTTCCCTAATGTATAATGCATTATGATTTTATGTATACCAACTGTGGCATTGGTTCATTTTGAAGGAAACTGATTCATTGAGAAGAAAAACACACAGTAATGAAATATTATGAGATATGAATTGAATATTATGCTTAATATATGCTTGTGTTTAGGCTTAAGTTTCAAGCCTTTATTAGGACATTAAAAAATAAAATAATAATATAAAGAAATCTGTGGTACCAATGAATAGTGAGTTAAGCGCAATTTCATGGAGTTTCAGTTATGTTCTCCAAACCAATTTTTTTTCTCTTCCTTTACGTGTAATGGGCCAAATTATATAGCTACTGCAACAAAGAATAACAGTCAAAGAAACAAAAAAAAAATAAGATTTGGAAAACTTAACTCAAAATCCACAAAATTCAAAACCTACTATTCACAGGTTGTTTTTTTTTTTTTTTTTTTTTTTTTTTTTGTTCTTCCCTACCTCGCCTTTTAGGCTATACGGGATTTTCCCGGGCGGGGAATTTAATTTAATCCGGCACCGGGACGCGAACTCATACTTTTTATATCATCTCAAATCTCTGTTATCTGGTTGCCAGGCAACTAGCGGTGCTGTGCACACGCTTTAGCCTATTCGGCCACCTCACCCCCTACTATTCACAGGTGCCACAAATATTTGTATATCCTTTTTATTTAATTTTTTTTTCAACTCTCCTATTTTATTCCACTGTTTAGTATCAGAATTTTCTTCCTAGTGCTGAACTTATCATTTTTATTATTCTCTAGTTTATTTTAACCCTGATGATGGCAAAAAATTTAAAATGTGAGGAACCATATTTCATTTGATTTATAGTGCGTTCTATTTATCATCACACACCTCAACCATCATCTCCTCAATAAATATATTCAAGAAAGTTGATTACTTTATCATTTATTGCCAAGTTTAGAATTGTCGACATCCCAATGGAATCTTCAGATGTTGTCATTTGATATCTTTCTCTTTCTTTTGTTAGTGACCTTTCAATTTCTTCTATTTCCACCCTGAAAAATTAATAAATACATAAATTATTTTTTTGCAAACAGGGGTTCTCAACCATTTTTGGTTTGTAGTACTCTTTATATATATTTTTTAATTACTTTAAATGTTATACTACTCTTTCTATATATTTTTAATTACTTTAAATATTGTACTTCCCTTATTTCATAAAAATTAAATATAAACCTAAATTATTTTTGGTAATAATGAAAGAATAAATCTAAAATAAACATTAAAATTTGAAATTTTTACTTTCCATAATTTCATTTTAAAAAAAAACAAAACATTTTTTATCATTTTCCACCATCCACTGCCTTCATGGTTATTACAGGTTTTTGCAGTGGTGGTATGTAATACATGACTTGTATAACATGTAATTTAGCATATGTGCTTTGCATATTTAATAAATTATTCTAGAAAATTGGCATATAATGTGACAAAACCAGATTATTCCTCAATACTTCTTATTATAAAATGTCTTCGTATAAATGACAAGTTTTACCGTAAGTGCTCGATCTTTTGTTTTTCTTCAGGTGCCATTTTAATGTTCATGTTGTTATTTTCCCAGTTTACTTGTTTCTCCAAAACCTCAGTCGTGAGACCAAAAAACCATCCTGTAGCAGAGAAATAGGCTGTTAATCCGATTTCTATAGATCTCTTTACTAGATTATTTCAGAATGTTTTATTACCTGTATAAGTGGTTGCAACTATTTCATCGAAAGCTGGATTTCCTACTGTTCCTGCCTGAATTGAAGTTATACTTTCATTACAAACCTAAAATAAATGAAAGATAATTTATCAAAAATTATTTAAATTATAAATCAAATGAATACTAACGAACTTTTTTAGCTGTTAATTCTAAATGTAAAGGATAAAAAACTGGACTTACATAATTATACTTTTCTATATAAGCTTCTCCCATTCCTTCCAAAGGCTCCCCATATATTTGAATGCTTCCATCGTCCCTGCCCACTATCAGCTGCTTAGTTCCATCTTTGTACAGATCATACCAGCACATACATCTTACTGAGTCTCTCTTCTTAGTATTTTGGATAAGCCATTTCCAATCTGACATTGTCCTATATAACAATAATATTAATATCACCAATTATTTACTTTTCGATAAATCTTTAGGCACTTGAAACATCTGTATTTTTTTGTTTGTTATTATTTGGCTTTAATTGAGACATTCATCATCGTCTGGCAACTTATTTCGTCACATGTACTTAACTACTTAAATAACTCTTTAATAGATAGTGTCATTACAACATATGGCATTGCCCATAAAAAAGAAACTTACAATTTGATTGGAATATTCTACCTCATTCTCCATACTCCCCAGACCTTGCCCTATCCGATTATTAATTATATCTTTCATTAAAAAATTCTCACTGTGATAAATGTCACAAATCCGAAAGCAAAATAAAAATGCCCTTGATGAATATTTTGCAAGTAACCCACCTTATCATCATATTAAAAATTACAAATTGTATCTTTTCCTTATCAACAGACCAGGTTTTTTAACCTACACTAATAAAATTTAAAAAATCTTT
Organism: Nezara viridula; assembly: GCA_928085145.1. Classification (NCBI taxonomy): domain Eukaryota; kingdom Metazoa; phylum Arthropoda; class Insecta; order Hemiptera; family Pentatomidae; genus Nezara; species Nezara viridula. Next base: position 3,178,292 of record OV725083.1, on the reverse strand, counting down.
TTTCCATTTAACCAATAGTTTTTTTTTTCAATATTATATTAAAACTACTCACACCTATTTTTATGCATTTGGTCTTTTATATAATCACTTGAGTTAATATTTGTCCAATAAGTTGTCTTACCATCCCTGTAACCAGTTAAATTTAACAATTGTGGTTATCTTTCGGATGACAAGGAATACCTTAATAAAATTCTGATTTGTCCCGATTTATAAGAGGATTTATATTTGTTAATTTTTTTTTTCATATATAGCTTTTAATTTTGCTTATTTATATTTTATTTATCCTAGATGTGTACTGTAGGTGTTTATAATTCTCACATAAGGCAGATTGTAAAATAAACAGTATATTATTCTTTTATTAAAATTATTATATAGAAAAATCACCTGTTCACTTGGACAAGACCAATGTCTCCATTTTCCATAGCAACGACAAGCCCCTCTCCTCCTTCACCGCCCGTATCACCCAAAAGGCTAAGTACCACTGGAGCACTGTGCAACGGGAAAGTTTGACTCATCGCTGATCTCTCGATAATCCGTAACAGTCTGTCCTCGCAAGCCAGCACAGATACCAATCTGTGGTTCTGTAAACAAGAGTATTAATGATTAGAATATGCTCAGTATCAATCATTCAGAACAATTACATCAATAGGTTTATTTCTTTAATTTGTTGAATAGAAAGCTTAATCTGGTCATTTAGGATCATTTAAACTTATGGTTTCACACCAAATTGGATGTGACATGACCATAAGTTTAGAAATAAATCAGAGACAGAAGGTAAACTGAATGGGTATAAACAAAGCAAAACAGCACAAATAACTAGAAAATTAATAAATAATATAAGTAACAAGACCTCCTAGAGGTAAGTAAAAGGCTACCTAATGAGAGTATTGAGCTCGAAAGCAATTTGCTTTTGAAAGTATAAAAAGTAAAGTAAGCAACTGAATAGCTGTAATTCACCATTTTTTTTACAACATATAAGCATTATATATTCTACCTGAACTATATAACATAGCATGTTCGTCAAAAATAATTATATGGTTCCATATATTAGAGGAATAAATAATTTTATATTGAACCAAGTTGATAAAAGAATTATTTCTGAAATAAAAGGTACATTACCTTATCTAAAGACATTACTTGAAGATCATTGATGTTATCACTGGAGAGGTAAGAATTGACGTCCTTGCAGTTTCTGTAGTGGTTGAAGAGATGGTTGCCGGCTACCATCAAGTCAATTCCACTCACCTGCCTGAAGACATTGATGCATCATATGGAACAAATAAAACAGCTGATAAGGTTGCCAAAGAAGAGTACAACCTTTGGAAATGGGAAACAATATTTTTTATTATTTAAATAATTTCAAGCAGTCACCAACTATTCTTTTATTTTTCTTGGTGGTTTGGCTATCTAGAGCCATTTTCATGTCTTTCACGCACCTTCATTTTGTTTATCTCATTTTAAATAAAACTCTTAATATAATCGTTAATTTTCTTTTTTTGGGATTGTTCTGTTATTCCATTTGATTTTCATTGATACTTTAGGGTTACTGGTCAAATTTAAATTTTATTGTTTCCTATATATATATTTTTTTTCTTTTTTGTTCTTTTTTTTTCTTATTCTTTTGTTATTACTTTATTTATTTATATTTCTGTATAAACGGTATGAATGTACTCTCTGAACTCTATTATAAGTGTCCTTAACTGAGACAGATTGTAATATTTCTCAATAAAATGTTTAAAAAAAAAAAATTGTTTCCTTAGGATTAACAGTGGTTCAATTTTCATTGATACTTTCGGGTTACTGGTCAAATTTAAATTTTATTGTTTCCTATATATATATATATATATATATATATATATATATATATATATATATATATATAATATATATATATATATATATATATATATATATATATATATATATATATTCTCTTTTGTTCTTGTTTTTCTTATTATTTTGTTATTACTTTATTTATTTATATTTCTGAATATACGGCATGAATGTATTCTCTGAACTCTATTATAAGTGTCCTTAACTGAGACAGATTGTAATATTTCTCAATTAAATGTTTAAAAAAAAAAATTTTTCCTTAGGATTAACAGTGGTTCAATTTTTACCTATGATTAATTAATTATTTTAAAAGATAGTATATGGATCTCACATGACATATTTCTAAACTCTAAACTGAAATATTTGATAATTTTGCTCAATTTTTGTTTTTATAATATATCCTAAAACAAACAAAATGATGTATTTACTCACATGGATTTGATGTGCTCGGTCATGTTAGTGTCCAAGCCCAGAAATAGTTTACCCTTTTTCGAAAAGCCTCTCACTTCGGTCTTGGATGCAACAAATATCTTATCTTGAGGAGCTCCTTAAATAGAATAATCAGTAAAAGTCAGAAGAAAATTTAGCAGTTTATTTTACAATAATAATTGATAATTTTTTTAATTATTTGATATCTCGCTATGCCGATTATTTGATTTTTCTTTTATTTAATGGACATAAGAGAGAGTGTGTATGAAAGAGAAATTCCTATTCATTTATTATCATTTCTTAAAAGTGCTGAATTGCAAACATTTTAAATTATTATCCTATATTATATATATTATCCTACCCCTCACCAATAGTGCCACCAAGCTGAAGAGCTGAGATCGGGTCCCCGGGTAAAGTCTTAAAGGAGAACTGTATTTCATGTTTTTTTAAAGAGAAGACTTGGAGGACTCCATCTTGACCTCCCACTGCCACCTGTCAACAATTATTATTTCTTATTAGTTTTACAAAACTTCCTTGGAATGTATTTATAATCTAAATTAAAATAACAAAGAGAACATATAAGCTCCACAATAATTATAATGAATTTGAGTATGGTTTGAAGGGATAAAAATGGAATGCACTTAATAAGTGCACGAAAAAATGGTGAAATGAAAAAGCCTAGATCAGGGATGCCCATTCCCCCAAGGCCGATAGCGGATAAACCTTCCCCACCTCTCTCAAGATATTTTATTCCTTTCTTCTTCTTAAAAACAGTGCAAACAAAAGTAGAATTTAAATGTTCGTAGATTATATAATATTACATATCCAACGATCTGTTCCATACTTCCACTTTCAATTTGAAACTTTTCATTTTGAAAATTCATAATCCACACAAAATTGTATCCATATAAAATTGAAAACCCCGTCTAAAAGTGCTCCCCTCATAAACTTTGATGGCACAACTTGTACCATGAAACTCTCTTCTGGGTACCTCTGGACTAGATTATAATTCCATCGTTCAACATGAAATAAGAAAGGAAATCTTATTGTTTTCATTATTTAATTTCTTTTTATTGGTTTAGTTAATTAACCACACTAATACTCTAGAAAAATAAAAATTTATTAATTATCCTACAAAGCCTAAAATATGATTTTTTTTTTTAATTTACTTTATTTGTTTTCAGTAATGCCTTATATAAATAGTCTTATAACAATAAATGTCTTTTTATTTTTAAATCTCTCAGTTTGATTAAATATACATATTTGACATAGTTATCTATGGTTTTTTTTCACAATTATTTTTTATTTTAATAAAAAAAATAATTGTAAATAAAGTAATATTGTATAAGATTTATAATTTTTTAAATTTAATTTCTGTTTGCATTTTAAGAAAAGGAGAGCAATAAAATATCTTGGGAACTCAGGCGGATCTACGGAGAGAAGGGAGAGGCTTTCGGCCTGAAGCCACCCTCTCCCTCCCTAATGGTAAAATATAGCCATGTTTTACAGAAAAATAAATATCTCTTAAAGTATTCTTGTTTGTGTAATTACATTTAGTAGGACTTCAAGAACCACTTAAACACCATTTCATATAGGTAGTTAGTTTTTTAAAAAATTAATTATTGTTATATATAAGAAAAAAAAACTTTCGGGCTGAAGACTCCCTAAAATTAAATCCTGGATCCCATGGATGGGAGGAGGAAAGAGGTTTAGGTGCCATTGATCATGGGAAGGGATGAGCATCTCTAGTTTATGCCTGTCACTAAACTAATCTCTGGAAGAAAAATGTTGTTTAAGTGACCCTTGAAGGCCTGTTAAAAAAACAAATAATAAATTAATTAATAATGCTTCTAGGGATAATTTCTGGATCAGCCAATGGTCCTAATAATCAATGGTACAGACCCCTATTTATCAAATTATTAACATGCTTGAAAAACTTTATGAATCGATTTATCTTACCGTAACTTAGAAAATTTTTATATATATAAAATAATTAGTAATTGAACATTTTCAATCTGGAGATGGGTAAAAATTATTATTTAATGAGCTACTAAAAGTAAAGTTAATGAGCTACTCCATTTGCTTTCCACTTGAGTCGTACAAAAGTTTGGCAAGACCTCCATCCTCAACATGTCAAAATAACAGTAAACATTAAAATTAACATTAAAATTTATGAAGGGGGGCATATTTCGACGGGCTTATGAATTATGAAGTTTCAAATAAAAAAAAAAAAATGGAAGCATGAAACGGACTGCAGGATGTGTAATTGAATTTAATCTATAAATATTTAAGTTATATTTTCGTTTGCACTGTTTTTAAGAAGCAGAAAACAATAAAATATCTTGGGAGGGGCGAAACCTTTTTCCACGATTTTGTGATCAAATTATCTTATGGTTTAACTAGAAAGTAAATGGGTACTCATGTGTTTTTAATACGTCATTAAATTAATTAATTTAATGAGAAAACGTCCGATTTCTGTGAATTTTCGTAGATGAAAAAGTTGTATGTTATGATTAGTAAAATCCATTCACGAATTTTTGGAGAGATGATAAAGAGGAGTCTCACCACAGACTACAACAATCGACGATGAATTATAAATAAAAAAGTGTATCGATGGTAGTTTTGATATTGGGGATTTACAAGGTATCACGACTTTAGAAACAATATGTCCGATAAATAATAAGCAATATCTAGTTTACTTTGCTTAGACCAAGATGCGGTAGAAGCCGCATGCAGCGAGGAGCCGTCATTCCGACGAGACAGTAATCCGTCCTCGCCAGTTCGAGCGCCATGTCTCACTGGTCGATCTGTAATCGCAACGCTTCTGTAACCTGGTTACCGGTTACTTGGCAACAAACCCGTGTTCTCACACTCATTAATAATAACTTGCTATTAGTTATAAATCAGTATAATATTTGATAAAATCACGCAATTTGTAACATAGTCGCAGATTACGGAGGGGTGGTCGCCCTCCCCTTCAATAAAAATCTTGAGGGAGCGAGAATATCGTGTCGTCCCTCTCCCAATAAATAGAAGAGGCCAAAAAAAATTACAAACAAGATGAATGAATAAAATATGTAAACTAAAATCGATGAAGAAAATTCGATTAGCTGGCTTGGTAAGTATATATTTTATCATAAGCCAATAAGTGGATACCTAACTATTTTATCACTGCCAAAATATTCCTATTATTATTTGTTATTATTTCTTAATGATATTTACAACTATATTAAAGAAATAAATCTAGTAAATTTCAATATATGGATATAATGACGTGAAAACACTTGCTGAGTAACTACCCAATGGTAGCACTCTAATGATGTGTCTACATTAGGAGATCACGGAGCCATCTTCTTTTCAGACTCCTCGGAGGGTTATCAGGAATTGGAGAGGAAGCAAGGCTAGAAACGAGAGGGTTCGGATGATTCTGAAGTTTATTATGGAAGGATAGGTATCTGGATTGGGCCAGATCTGAAACAAAAGAAACATTAAGGTCATTATAGATGGTTTTATTTGTAACAAAGTAGGGAACATTGAGGATTTTACGAAGGATTTTGGATTGTAAGGATTGGATACGAGAGGAATTCGATGGTTTAGTGGAGCTCCATAGCTCAACTCCGTAAGTCCAAATAGGCCTTATTATAGTCATGTATATGAGTCTTTTGTAATTAATTGGAAGTTTAGAGCGTTTGTCTAGTAAGTGCTGAAGTAATCGGAATCGTAGAGCGGTTTCTTATCGTTTCAATCTGGTATATTGCTCTTATTTAAATTTTCATTAATATTCAGAGATAATTGTGCATATAATTAAAGAGAAGAATGGTTGTGGTGATCTGTCAAACAATTTGTATAAATAAATAATTATATTTTTTTATTTTTTTAATAAATGTTTTTTTTTTACACAAATCGGCCAGCGAGGACCACGCGAATATCATTTTTTGTTCTTCACACCTATTTTTATTATTTAAATAAACATTTATATTTATAAATTTATAAATAATTATGATTTATATAAGTTATCTAAATAAAAAATATATATTTATATTTATTAATATTTATATTTTTTTTTCTGCCCTTATCCATCGCATAAAATTATCAATATGATTGGCCTTTTGTCGCTATCTCGCTTAGTTTCCGTGATATCCGTCGTCACGGGCGGATCTACGGGGAGCGAGGGGGGCCTTTGGTGCTGAAGCCTCACCAAAATGGTAAAATATAACCATGTTTTATGGAAATAAATATTTAAAAAGTATCTCTTAAAGTATTATTGTTAGTGTAATTACATTTAAAAGGACTTTAGGAGTCACTTAAACACCATTTCATACAGGCAGGTAGGTTCTAGTAGTTTTTATGAAAAAAAAAAGCTTTCAGGCTGTAGCCTACCCAAAATTAAATCCTGGGTACGCTAGTGTCCTTCGTCAATTATGGCTAATATTGAAAAACAAAATTTTAAATACAGTGAAAATCATGAGGTAAAATTTTTTTTGTCCACATTAGCGATAGTTGAAGACGGATATTTCGAAAACTAAGCGAGATAAAGAAGAAAGGTGTATAATCAATCATATTGCAAATTTTATCAGCTTTAATTTTGTTTAGAACGTCTTTATCGATGCGATGAATGGTTTTACTGATATAAGCAAAAACTCAAAAACAGCAATAAACACGAGGCAAAATATTTTTGTTTCAAAATTAGCAATAGTTTACTACGTATATCTCGGAAACTAAGCGAGATAGCGAAAACAAATATATAATCAATTATATTGCAAATTTCTTCAGCTTTAATTTTGTATAGAACGTCTTTGTCGATGCGATGGGTAGTTTTCTTGATTTAAGCAAAAACTCGAAAAACAGCAATAAACATGAGGCAAAATGTTTTTGTTTCAAAATTAGCAATAGTTGACTACGTTTATCTCGGAAACTAAGCTAGATAGCGAAAACAATTATATAATCAATCATATTACAAATTTTATCAGCTTTAATTTTGTATAGAACGCCTTTGTCGATGCGACGGATACTTTTCCTGATATAAGCGAAAACACGAAAAAAGTGATCTACTAGGCGCTCCCACACATATTTTAGTATATTTACCTCCTTACCAGTCCAAACAATGCCCTAAATTCAAAAATTGTGTCGCCGCTATTTCCTTCTATACAATATTTTCGAGCATTCATTGACTATACTAACACATATTTACATAATTTCATTTTTTTGCCTAAAATAACTTTAAAAAAAAAATCATAATGCAGGTACAGATATCTTTATTTAGCATAAAAATACAATTCCATCTGAAATTCGCCACCCTCAAATTCTGCCCCGAGCCAAGTAGAGCTTGTCCTATCCTGGATATTAGAACGGCCGATCACAAAAGACGGACCAATCAGGAAGTGATCACAGTGGGAGAGATGGCAAGTGGCTCCTCGATTCTCTGCAGTGATGTCTTCCCCTCCGGTGGCATTGGTCGCTATAATTCAGATCTTCTTTGTCCTCACGGAGTCGACGTACGTGGAGCACGAACATGGCGAATTCAGTGAGTAATTTAATAAAATATAAGTATATTAACACACTATACTTAGAGTGGCTATACTTAGGTCGCTAGACTTGGAGTCACATGGAAGATTGCTACAGATCTGCAAGATCCACTTCACTAAATTAATTTATCGATCAAAAACACCAACTAATTTCTCATTGTACAGAGTGAAAAAGATATTAGATGATTTTTTAAATATATTTATTGAATAAAAACATAGTTACATAATTTATTATTATTTTTTTTATTTATTATTTTAATGGAATTTACAACTGTATTACATAGAAAATACAATACGTAAATGTGAAATTGGTAATATGACATGTACAACATGAAGAGAAACTACCCATTGGTAGAACTCAAATTAAAGTTCTATATTAGAAGATCCCGAGGCCATCTTCTTTTCAGACGCCTCGGAGGGTTATCAGGGATCGAGGAGGAAGCAAGGTTTGAAACGAGAGGATTCGGATGGTTCTGCAGTTTGTTATGGAAGGACAAGTATCTGGATTGGGCCAAATCGGAAACATATGGAACATTAAGGTCTTTATGGATGATTTTATTTGTGACAAAGTAAGGAGCGTTGAGGATTTAACGAAGGATTTTGGATTGTAAGGATTGGATACGAGAGGATTTCGATGGTTTAGTGGAGCCCCAAAGCTCAATTCCGTAAGTCCAAACAGGCCTTATTATAGTCATATATACGAGTCGTTTATAATTGATTGAAAGCTTTGATCGTTTGTCTAGTAAGTATTCGAAAACGTCGGGCGGTTTCTAGTCGTTTCAGTCTGGCATGGGGTACATAATTTTAACATATCAAAACGAAAAACAATTTTACAAAGTATTAATTTGAACATTAAATTCTGTATTTCATTATATAGGGACACAAAAGTCACTGAATACAAGGAAAAATTATAATACTGTTTAATTTGATTAAAGAATAATTAATACAAACAAAGTTAGATTCTGACTTTGGACTACATGCAACGAGTATGGTTAATAAAATGGCTTACCGGCCGAAACGTTAATAAAGCTATGTAAATTGAAATAAATGTGGTGAAGAAATAAAACACAGCCTTACTATATAATAAAAAAAAAAAATGTATTCGCTTTTCTAATTCTACTTACCCTGAAACGTAAAACCTCAAATTTTTAGAGGGGGTTAAGTATTTGAATTTTTTGTTCGATTACAATGGTTCATTATTGAAAATAATAAACCAAAATCGAAACCTTCGTACTATCATACTGAGACAAAAATATTTCGAATCCAAATCCACTGAGTCCTATAAATCATCCAAATATTTTATCCCTCCTTCATGCATTCCTAACATACATAAGACCCCAAATAAAGGCTTCGATTTCAATTAGATGAGTAGCCATTGCATACCTTCCCGTGAAAAAATTCTGCGTATCCTGTCAATTTTAAAGTTTTGGAACAAAAATTGGACGTATCACAGGTCACTCCTCAAAGAAACCAGGAAAATGCGTCTTCCTCTCTCAAGCGATATAAAAACAAATGAAACGCTTTTATTATCTCTGAGATCCGGTGTGATCTTCGGAGTGTTAAAATATAAATGTAAAAACACCGTTCAAAGATGTTCAAAAATTTAATAAAGTCTAATGAGCGTATCACACAACTTTCACTTATCACCTCACTTTCAGTGGAAACATTTTTTTTTTAAAGTTGAAAAGCTTTGATAATAATAATTTAATAAAAAATACAAACTCGAGACAATTAGCTAAAACATTAGCTAACATTAAAACATTAAAACATTAGCTAAAACACACAACTTTCACTTACCACCTCACTTTCAGTGGAAACATTTTTTTTTTAAAGTTGAAAAGCTTTGATAATAATAATTTAATAAAAAATACAAACTCGAGACAATTAGCTAAAACAAATTATGCCAAATAGTATACCCCAGTAAGAACTCTCTAAGTAGTTATCCTACTCCATAATGCATTGCACATCAGTGAAGTACGTATATTCGTACAAACATTACTCATATAATATTTTCAAGATAGTCTATTCAATATATACAATTCGTGAAGCTTCATACTTAAACACAACTGTTAAAGCAACAAGTTAGTTGATTAACTTACTCTATACTTAAATGATTAGCTTTTGTCACTGGTAAATATCTCTCCAGTTTAATAGTTAAGCACTTAAATGATTTTTCGAAGTGCGAAGAACGAATATCAAATTTGTTTTTCCATAAAAAAATATTTACTCAAATAATATTAACAAATTGTGTCTACATTTTAGCCATCTACCGAATAAATATTTATTCAATCCCGGTCTGGTATCTATAGTAAATATTTTTTTAAGGAGAAACGAAGTTCATATTCGTTTTTCGTACCTCAAAAAACCCTTAAACACGAATGTATATAGCAATCGAAAAATTAAAATTTTCTGTTCTAAATTTTTGCCTAGGTTTGTACCCTTCGAAATTTTGTCGACAGCTACCATATTTTTATTTTTGTGGAAAAATTGTGATATATTTAGAATTAATTCCGATCCCCACAAGAATTATTATGTGAGAAGGAGTTGATACTATTTTTATAATACTAAATTATAAAAATAGTATTATTAATTTTGTAATTTTTATTAATTATATTTTTATAATTTAGTATTTATTTGACCACACCCCTCTATCAACTCCTTCTCAGATTATATCACGATCAGCCATCTCTACATCAATAATTATTATGGATTTAGGGCTCTATACGCAACACGAAATGGTACAACGCCGACCTCAGTAAACAAAGATGTAAAATAAATTTATTGGGCAGTTTTTGTTAATTTCTAATTTAAAAAGGAATGAAATCTTAAAGTTATCAATATGGGTTGGAAGAAGAGTAATTCAGCTTTCCAACGTTATATTAAAGTTGAATTTCAAGAAAATCCTGATAAGTTATGAAAGCTTTAGTTATACGCTGGAAATAATATGCTCTAAGAAAATAAAGTATTAAATTTAAGTATTTTTTTATTTCTACAAACAATTGTATTTAAGAGTTTCAAAGGACACGAAAAAGTAATCTAACTTGATTTAAAAAAAAAAAAATACTTGGTTTAATTTACTGGAAGCGCCTTTTGATTTTTGTAATTTATGATACGTTATAACTCATTTAATACAATAGTAAATATTTTTTCTTATTCTGCACAAAAAAAAAAAAAATCGATTGATATATAATAACCAAGCAAAAAAAAAAAAACAAACAAGAATATGTCCTATAATATGCAGTAAAACCCCTGAAATATGCAGTAAAAAAACATGAAAATGCAATAATTGGCCTCTAAATATGACTAAACTTACTAATTACTTAGTTACTAATTAGGCAATAACCTATTTAAATATAATGACGTGCCTACAAAAAGTTTTGAAACCGAAATTATGGAGGTTTTGAAAATCACAATAATTTCAGTTTTTATTATATTTAAACTAATAAAAGAAAATTACTAAACATATACGAAACTTCTTACATTTTTTCATTTAAAGTTTCACCCACTTGGCCTGGTATCGCTGGTTTCCATCGGTTGTAAAAACTATTTCATGTATGTTGTTTTAAGGTTCAATCAAAGATTTCAACATTGATGTATACATCAATTAAATAAAATAAATTAAAATAAATAAAAAACATTGTCCTTGAGACAGATTGTAATATTTTTCAATAAATATGTTTAAAAAAAATAGAAAAATAAAAAAAAAAAGGTTATCAAATGTCACTGACTTTTTGAAATAAACTGACGATATTTATTTATTTTTGTTTCTTTGGATATTTCCACCTTAATTCACTCAATGATACGATAACGTGATATTGAACCTCTTTATCAAAGATATTAAAAATATAATAATGATTAATGCACGCAAAATTAAAATAAATTTTATTTTTACGTTTAAAAAAATAAATAAAATCGATGCGAGATCAGTGTAAAAATCGATGGCATTTTTAATAACCATGTATCGAATGAATCCCAAAAGTGACGATAAATCGACATACGAGCGCGTAATCATTTAATTAATTTTATTTTCATAAACGATCCCTTAAAAAAAAATAGATCCTTACATCGAAGAAGTACAAATAGTATAAACAAATCGATTCAGATTGCATAATATTTAAATGGGTTGTACTTTTTAAAAACTACTCCTCCATTATATAATAAATAACCCTTATATCAAATAACCCGAAAAGTTTTCCTAGAATTTATTAACGATCGCGTAAAAAAAAAAAAAAAAAAAAAAAAAAAAAAAAAAAAAAAAAAAAAAAAAAAAAGTATTACGAATTAGTTACTAAAAATTCGTAAATATCAATTTGCCTTCCACTTGGATTTTAAGATAATTTGAACACAAATTTGATTTTTAAAAAAAGGCCTATACATAACCTCGTTATTTTGACAATGTGGGGGTGTAGGTCACCCCAAACGGCTCAATATTTTTGAAGGACACATTTTATCTCAATTTAATGATCAAATTATCTTTCGAACCTAGTGGAAAGCAAATGGGTATATACGAGTTTTCAGTAGGTATATAAGAGTTAAAATAAATCGCAACTTGATATTGAAACGGGAAAGGTTGAATTTAATTTGTTTTGAAATCAGCTGAATTTGACTTGGAAAAATTGAGAATGTTGAATATGATTTGGAAATGCTTAAATTATTTATATATTATATTTATTCTTTTTACACCTTCCGCTGTCATAGAAATTACATATAAAAGACATTGTACCCCTTGATTTCAAAGTATTAGATAATCTATTCAATATATTCGCTTAGCTTGCTTAAACTATATTATTACGCTTTGCGTTGCACATTAAGCTTTGACCTGATCGTATTGACAAAAGAAAGGAACCGTAAGGAGCCTCCATTATAGCAATAGGCAGGAAGTTCTCATCTTCCACGACCTCTATCCCTCCTTCCACAGACTACTACTGTCAATATTGCTATTTCTCGTCCTTCATTTGATAGTTAGCTTATTTGCTCTGAATAGGCGAAGGTACTTTAGTGAAAATAGGGCTGTTAATTTTAAAATCTGGTGCGGTAAGCGCATCATCCAACTTTCACTTACCACCCTACCTTGAGTAAAAATATTTACGGTATTGGGAGATATTGGGAAGTGAAAGTAAAAATTATAGAAAATATAATATATATTCATTCATATCCAGAAAATGTTGATGGGAGGAAACATACCAGAGGCTTAAGTTAAGCTAAGTTAAGTTTCAATGTATTTTAATAATTAAAATAATCAGTGATTTTCGGGAATATTTGATAAAAATAAATAATTCAAATAATAATTTCTTAATTATTTTTATAAATATATTTATATTAAGTTTTGATATTTTGTATGATGATGATTAAGGTTCATTTTGTAAATAAATGAAGGTAGGTAAATGATGGAAGCATTAAATATAACCAAGAATGATCTGTGTTCCAGCTAAGCCCCTGTGGAACTCGACGTACACAGACCAGTTGAAAAGAGACTTGTTGACGAGCTATGACAAATTCGCCCGCCCGACCCAACACACTAACATCACCACTGTCATTATGGATATCGACCTGAAGCATGTTCATCTTGTAAGAAACAAAAATAATAATTATTTTATTTATTTTTATTTTCTATGTCATTTGCACCTTCGCTGTAATTGGTAGGTCTCACGACCATTTCCTTTTTAATCTGCTTCGAATTAACAGGGAGTCAGAAAGAACTAGTGGATGGAATTGAAAGAAAAACTAACATGGGTGGATTTGCTAGTATTTATTTTCATTTTTCAAACCACTTTTCAATATCTCAGAGGTGGTTTTGGAGGGCAATTGATGCGATAGTAGGAGGATTTTTATGATAAGAAAGAAATGCAGTGTCGCATTCAAGTAAAGATATTCTTAATTGTGGGTAGATGGTTGACTGTCGTGAATAATGAAGAGAAGAATAATTGGGGTGATCAGTCAAATAAGAAGTTGACATTTGCCGACGTTTCGCCCTGAAGTTCAGGCCTTCATCAGGGCTAAGAAAAGGACCAGGTAACAAGGTATGAGAAACATAAGTAGTGTAGGTAAAAAAATTAAAGTAAAATGCAGTTGTTAGAATAATAACAATAGTTATATAGAAAATGAATAGTTAAATTGAAAATTGATAGAAAATGAAAAATCTCAATTTTCTATCTAACTATTCTATTCGCAATATCTTAATTTTACTATTTATTTCCATTTCTTATATAACTTCATATTTTTCTGTTTTACATTTTATTCTAAGATTCCCATTTTAATACTTATGTCACCTTTTTTGATTATGTTTACTTCATCATTCCACACTTTGTACCGGTTATTATTATTTATATTATCATATATCATCATAATATTATCATTTATTTTTGCCTTCTTTGACTCTTCTTATATTTGACTGATCACCCCAACTATTCTTCTCTTCATTAAAAATATTCTTATTTCTAAAATAAATGTTCGATGATATTAAAAAAAAAAATTTATAGAAACAAAATTTTTTTTTTTAATCGTTCTTTTTTGTCGGCTTTTCTGAAAGCCTTAAACAGACTTCTCAACCCATCTCTATCTACATTTTTTTCAGCTATCAGCATGAAGCTCTTTAATATCTTTGCTGATTTGATCTATTCATCTGGTTTTTGGCTTTCTACTTTGGTCTCTTGCCAACTATTAAGACATTGTTGTGTAGAGGGTTCCTGATGGATTGCTCCAAGCTACATGCCCCGCCTATCTTAACCACCTTGCCTTCATATTATGAGATAAAGTAATTTATAAAGATATAGCTGTCTGTAAACAGCTTGAGGATTATCGTGAGATATTTCATTGACCAGTTTCTATTTATTGGTCTTTCTTGATTTTTTTTTCTCTCGAATCTTTTAATACTTCCTTATGACTGCTGCTTGGTATTCAGATCTCGTAGCGATATAACATAATTGACTTTATTATAGCACCCTTGTTTTGAGATCTTAATACTTTTAAAAGGTAGAAAATAGCTCTGTTTGCATTAGTAAATATGTATTTCTATTGCTTTTTTACAAGTTATTTCTAAACATAGGTCATTCATTGAGATTTTGCTCAAAACATCTTACGATTGAAGTGGAAAGCAAATGGGTATTTACGAGTTTTTAGTACCTAATTAAATAGGCAAAGTTCGCCGATCTCAAGATTGAAAACGCCCTAATTACGAGAATTTAGGTATGCCTGCATCTAAGATGTTTATTTTCATTACTTTTTTTTAAAGATAATTTTAATTCTATTTTATTCATTTATTTTTATTCTATTATTACTATTATTTATATATTCTTCCTTCACTATGATATTTTATTTTTTTCTTATTTAGCTTTATATTATTTTGAAATTATCTTATTTATTTTATATTTTTTTAATTTGTAAATATGGTGTGAATGTGCTCTCAGAACTCTATTATAAATGTCCTTTATTGAGACAGATTGTAATATTTATAAATAAACAAATAATCCATTAAAAAAAAAAATACGAGAATTATCGTAAATAAAAGAGTTGTAGGTTACGTTGACATGAATCTATTTATAATGTTTCAGGCGGATTTTAAAAATTTTATTAAAAAAAGTCTGTACCACGGCCTATATGGAAGAAACAAAATTTTTAGGACTTTCGTCAAGATATTTTTAGTAGGTTAACCGACGTTTCGAACCGCGATATACCTAAGGATGACCTACATGTTCGGGTCAAAACGGCGGCTATTCCAACAAAAATATATTTACTAAAAGTACTGAAGATTTTGTTTCGTATATATTTATTTATTTTACATATTTATAAAATGTCTATTAAGTTCTCTTTTCATGAAAAGCTCATTATCGATTTTTAGGATGACGCTAAGTTCTTGTTGACAGTCAATGCTTGGCTTAAAATGGTGAGTGAAATTGAATCAATTAGTATTCATTGCCCAAGTGCTTATATATATATATATATTATATATATATATATACTTTTTTTTTACTTCTAGAAATGGCGTGATGACAAATTACAGTGGAATGCTAGCGATTACGGCGGTCTAAAACATCTTCATTTGGCAGATCATGAGATTTGGCAGCCTGATATCGCACTCTACAACAGGTGAATTAATATATTGTAAAAACATTAACCCGTCCTAGGTCACTAAGAACAACTATTAATTTTCATTTTAATTAACATTGTATTTCCCAATTCTTGTCTAAACATATTTCTTCTATTTTTAATCAGTCAACATTAAAATACCAATCTCTATAACAAATAACTGTTGTTAGAAAAATAAAAAAAGAATCACTTAATGATCATAAAAGAATGTTGCCCAATTACCTTATATTCACACTTCGAGAATTCGTATTCAAGTATTCTTCGGGGTCCTAAATACGAATCTCAACTCTGTTTCTCCTTAAAAAAATGTTTGACATGTCTGCATATAAATATTGATCTATTTCTTTCATAACTTTTTCCATTGAGCATAGAGGATGATGTGGCTGTTGATATTAATGTCTCCACCGAATACCCTTTCATTTGATACCTCATTCGTCAAAATCCGTTGTTATCAAATTTTCAGTGTTTTTCGTGAAAAAACTAAGGCTTTAGCCTTGGTTCAAATTGAAAGAAAAAAAGTTTTATTTTTCGATTGCTATGAAACGTCGTATTTGAGGGTTCTTAGGGGTCCTGAATACGAATCACAACTCTGTTTCTCCTTAAAAAAATATTTGACATGTCTGCATATAAATATTGATCTATTTCTTTCATAACTTTTTCCACTGAGCATAGGGGATGATGTGGCTGTTGATATTAATGTCTCTATCGAATACCCTTTCATTTGATACCTCATTCGTCAAAATCCGTTGTTATCAAATTTTCAGTGTTTTTCGTGAAAAAACTAAGGCTTTAGCCTTGGTTCAAATTGGAAGAAAAAAAGTTTTATTTTTCGAATGCTATGAAACTTCGTATTTGAGGGTTCTTAGGGGTCCTGAATACGAATCACAACTCTGTTTCTCCTTAAAAAAATGTTTGACATGTCTGCATATAAATATTGATCTATTTCTTTCATAACTTTTTCCACTGAGCATAGGGGATGATGTGGCTGTTGATATTAATGTCTCTATCGAATACCCTTTCATTTGATACCTCATTCGTCAAAATCCGTTGTTATCAAATTTTCAGTGTTTTTCGTGAAAAAACTAAGGCTTTAGCCTTGGTTCAAATTGGAAGAAAAAAAGTTTTATTTTTCGAATGCTATGAAACTTCGTATTTGAGGGTTCTTAGGGGTCCTGAATACGAATCACAACTCGGTTTCTCCTTAAAAAAATGTTTGACATGTCTGCATATAAATATTGATCTATTTCTTTCATAACTTTTTCCACTGAGCATAGGGGATGATGTGGCTGTTGATATTAATGTCTCTATCGAATACCCTTTCATTCGATACCTCATTCGTCAAAATCCGTTGTTATCAAATTTTCAGTGTTTTTCGTGAAAAAAACTAAGGCTTTAGCCTTGGTTCAAATTGGAAGAAAAAAAGTTTTATTTTTCGAATGCTATGAAACTTCGTATTTGAGGGTTCTTAGGGGTCCTGAATACGAATCACAACTCGGTTTCTCCTTAAAAAAATGTTTGACATGTCTGCATATAAATATTGATCTATTTCTTTCATAACTTTTTCCACTGAGCATAGGGGATGATGTGGCTGTTGATATTAATGTCTCTATCGAATACCCTTTCATTTGATACCTCATTCGTCAAAATCCGTTGTTATCAAATTTTCAGTGTTTTTCGTGAAAAAACTAAGGCTTTAGCCTTGGTTCAAATTGGAAGAAAAAAAGTTTTATTTTTCGAATGCTATGAAACTTCGTATTTGAGGGTTCTTAGGGGTCCTGAATACGAATCACAACTCGGTTTCTCCTTAAAAAAATGTTTGACATGTCTGCATATAAATATTGATCTATTTCTTTCATAACTTTTTCCACTGAGCATAGGGGATGATGTGGCTGTTGATATTAATGTCTCTATCGAATACCCTTTCATTTGATACCTCATTCGTCAAAATCCGTTGTTATCAAATTTTCAGTGTTTTTCGTGAAAAAACTAAGGCTTTAGCCTTGGTTCAAATTGGAAGAAAAAAAGTTTTATTTTTCGAATGCTATGAAACTTCGTATTTGAGGGTTCTTAGGGGTCCTGAATACTAATCACAACTCGGTTTCTCCTTAAAAAAATGTTTGACATGTCTGCATATAAATATTGATCGATCTATTTCTTTCATAACTTTTTCCACTGAGCATAGGGGATGATGTGGCTGTTGATATTAATGTCTCTATCGAATACCCTTTCATTTGATACCTCATTCGTCAAAATCCGTTGTTATCAAATTTTCAGTGTTTTTCGTGAAAAAACTAAGGCTTTAGCCTTGGTTCAAATTGGAAGAAAAAAAGTTTTATTTTTCGAATGCTATGAAACTTCGTATTTGAGGGTTCTTAGGGGTCCTGAATACGAATCACAACTCGGTTTCTCCTTAAAAAAATGTTTGACATGTCTGCATATAAATATTGATCTATTTCTTTCATAACTTTTTCCACTGAGCATAGGGGATGATGTGGCTGTTGATATTAATGTCTCTATCGAATACCCTTTCATTTGATACCTCATTCGTCAAAATCCGTTGTTATCAAATTTTCAGTGTTTTTCGTGAAAAAACTAAGGCTTTAGCCTTGGTTCAAATTGGAAGAAAAAAAGTTTTATTTTTCGAATGCTATGAAACTTCGTATTTGAGGGTTCTTAGGGGTCCTGAATACGAATCACAACTCGGTTTCTCCTTAAAAAAATGTTTGACATGTCTGCATATAAATATTGATCTATTTCTTTCATAACTTTTTCCACTGAGCATAGGGGATGATGTGGCTGTTGATATTAATGTCTCTATCGAATACCCTTTCATTTGATACCTCATTCGTCAAAATCCGTTGTTATCAAATTTTCAGTGTTTTTCGTGAAAAAACTAAGGCTTTAGCCTTGGTTCAAATTGGAAGAAAAAAAGTTTTATTTTTCGAATGCTATGAAACTTCGTATTTGAGGGTTCTTAGGGGTCCTGAATACGAATCACAACTCGGTTTCTCCTTAAAAAAATGTTTGACATGTCTGCATATAAATATTGATCTATTTCTTTCATAACTTTTTCCACTGAGCATAGGGGATGATGTGGCTGTTGATATTAATGTCTCTATCGAATACCCTTTCATTTGATACCTCATTCGTCAAAATCCGTTGTTATCAAATTTTCAGTGTTTTTCGTGAAAAAACTAAGGCTTTAGCCTTGGTTCAAATTGGAAGAAAAAAAGTTTTATTTTTCGAATGCTATGAAACTTCGTATTTGAGGGTTCTTAGGGGTCCTGAATACGAATCACAACTCGGTTTCTCCTTAAAAAAATGTTTGACATGTCTGCATATAAATATTGATCTATTTCTTTCATAACTTTTTCCACTGAGCATAGGGGATGATGTGGCTGTTGATATTAATGTCTCTATCGAATACCCTTTCATTTGATACCTCATTCGTCAAAATCCGTTGTTATCAAATTTTCAGTGTTTTTCGTGAAAAAACTAAGGCTTTAGCCTTGGTTCAAATTGGAAGAAAAAAAGTTTTATTTTTCGAATGCTATGAAACTTCGTATTTGAGGGTTCTTAGGGGTCCTGAATACGAATCACAACTCGGTTTCTCCTTAAAAAAATGTTTGACATGTCTGCATATAAATATTGATCTATTTCTTTCATAACTTTTTCCACTGAGCATAGGGGATGATGTGGCTGTTGATATTAATGTCTCTATCGAATACCCTTTCATTTGATACCTCATTCGTCAAAATCCGTTGTTATCAAATTTTCAGTGTTTTTCGTGAAAAAACTAAGGCTTTAGCCTTGGTTCAAATTGGAAGAAAAAAAGTTTTATTTTTCGAATGCTATGAAACTTCGTATTTGAGGGTTCTTAGGGGTCCTGAATACGAATCACAACTCGGTTTCTCCTTAAAAAAATGTTTGACATGTCTGCATATAAATATTGATCTATTTCTTTCATAACTTTTTCCACTGAGCATAGGGGATGATGTGGCTGTTGATATTAATGTCTCTATCGAATACCCTTTCATTTGATACCTCATTCGTCAAAATCCGTTGTTATCAAATTTTCAGTGTTTTTCGTGAAAAAACTAAGGCTTTAGCCTTGGTTCAAATTGGAAGAAAAAAAGTTTTATTTTTCGAATGCTATGAAACTTCGTATTTGAGGGTTCTTAGGGGTCCTGAATACGAATCACAACTCGGTTTCTCCTTAAAAAAATGTTTGACATGTCTGCATATAAATATTGATCTATTTCTTTCATAACTTTTTCCACTGAGCATAGGGGATGATGTGGCTGTTGATATTAATGTCTCTATCGAATACCCTTTCATTTGATACCTCATTCGTCAAAATCCGTTGTTATCAAATTTTCAGTGTTTTTCGTGAAAAAACTAAGGCTTTAGCCTTGGTTCAAATTGGAAGAAAAAAAGTTTTATTTTTCGAATGCTATGAAACTTCGTATTTGAGGGTTCTTAGGGGTCCTGAATACAAATCACAACTCGGTTTCTCCTTAAAAAAATGTTTGACATGTCTGCATATAAATATTGATCTATTTCTTTCATAACTTTTTCCACTGAGCATAGGGGATGATGTGGCTGTTGATATTAATGTCTCTATCGAATACCCTTTCATTTGATACCTCATTCGTCAAAATCCGTTGTTATCAAATTTTCAGTGTTTTTCGTGAAAAAACTAAGGCTTTAGCCTTGGTTCAAATTGGAAGAAAAAAAGTTTTATTTTTCGAATGCTATGAAACTTCGTATTTGAGGGTTCTTAGGGGTCCTGAATACGAATCACAACTCGGTTTCTCCTTAAAAAAATGTTTGACATGTCTGCATATAAATATTGATCTATTTCTTTCATAACTTTTTCCACTGAGCATAGGGGATGATGTGGCTGTTGATATTAATGTCTCTATCGAATACCCTTTCATTTGATACCTCATTCGTCAAAATCCGTTGTTATCAAATTTTCAGTGTTTTTCGTGAAAAAACTAAGGCTTTAGCCTTGGTTCAAATTGGAAGAAAAAAAGTTTTATTTTTCGAATGCTATGAAACTTCGTATTTGAGGGTTCTTAGGGGTCCTGAATACGAATCACAACTCGGTTTCTCCTTAAAAAAATGTTTGACATGTCTGCATATAAATATTGATCTATTTCTTTCATAACTTTTTCCACTGAGCATAGGGGATGATGTGGCTGTTGATATTAATGTCTCTATCGAATACCCTTTCATTTGATACCTCATTCGTCAAAATCCGTTGTTATCAAATTTTCAGTGTTTTTCGTGAAAAAACTAAGGCTTTAGCCTTGGTTCAAATTGGAAGAAAAAAAGTTTTATTTTTCGAATGCTATGAAACTTCGTATTTGAGGGTTCTTAGGGGTCCTGAATACGAATCACAACTCGGTTTCTCCTTAAAAAAATGTTTGACATGTCTGCATATAAATATTGATCTATTTCTTTCATAACTTTTTCCACTGAGCATAGGGGATGATGTGGCTGTTGATATTAATGTCTCTATCGAATACCCTTTCATTTGATACCTCATTCGTCAAAATCCGTTGTTATCAAATTTTCAGTGTTTTTCGTGAAAAAACTAAGGCTTTAGCCTTGGTTCAAATTGGAAGAAAAAAAGTTTTATTTTTCGAATGCTATGAAACTTCGTATTTGAGGGTTCTTAGGGGTCCTGAATACGAATCACAACTCGGTTTCTCCTTAAAAAAATGTTTGACATGTCTGCATATAAATATTGATCTATTTCTTTCATAACTTTTTCCACTGAGCATAGGGGATGATGTGGCTGTTGATATTAATGTCTCTATCGAATACCCTTTCATTTGATACCTCATTCGTCAAAATCCGTTGTTATCAAATTTTCAGTGTTTTTCGTGAAAAAACTAAGGCTTTAGCCTTGGTTCAAATTGGAAGAAAAAAAGTTTTATTTTTCGAATGCTATGAAACTTCGTATTTGAGGGTTCTTAGGGGTCCTGAATACGAATCACAACTCGGTTTCTCCTTAAAAAAATGTTTGACATGTCTGCATATAAATATTGATCTATTTCTTTCATAACTTTTTCCACTGAGCATAGGGGATGATGTGGCTGTTGATATTAATGTCTCTATCGAATACCCTTTCATTTGATACCTCATTCGTCAAAATCCGTTGTTATCAAATTTTCAGTGTTTTTCGTGAAAAAACTAAGGCTTTAGCCTTGGTTCAAATTGGAAGAAAAAAAGTTTTATTTTTCGAATGCTATGAAACTTCGTATTTGAGGGTTCTTAGGGGTCCTGAATACGAATCACAACTCGGTTTCTCCTTAAAAAAATGTTTGACATGTCTGCATATAAATATTGATCTATTTCTTTCATAACTTTTTCCACTGAGCATAGGGGATGATGTGGCTGTTGATATTAATGTCTCTATCGAATACCCTTTCATTTGATACCTCATTCGTCAAAATCCGTTGTTATCAAATTTTCAGTGTTTTTCGTGAAAAAACTAAGGCTTTAGCCTTGGTTCAAATTGGAAGAAAAAAAGTTTTATTTTTCGAATGCTATGAAACTTCGTATTTGAGGGTTCTTAGGGGTCCTGAATACGAATCACAACTCGGTTTCTCCTTAAAAAAATGTTTGACATGTCTGCATATAAATATTGATCTATTTCTTTCATAACTTTTTCCACTGAGCATAGGGGATGATGTGGCTGTTGATATTAATGTCTCTATCGAATACCCTTTCATTTGATACCTCATTCGTCAAAATCCGTTGTTATCAAATTTTCAGTGTTTTTCGTGAAAAAACTAAGGCTTTAGCCTTGGTTCAAATTGGAAGAAAAAAAGTTTTATTTTTCGAATGCTATGAAACTTCGTATTTGAGGGTTCTTAGGGGTCCTGAATACGAATCACAACTCGGTTTCTCCTTAAAAAAATGTTTGACATGTCTGCATATAAATATTGATCTATTTCTTTCATAACTTTTTCCACTGAGCATAGGGGATGATGTGGCTGTTGATATTAATGTCTCTATCGAATACCCTTTCATTTGATACCTCATTCGTCAAAATCCGTTGTTATCAAATTTTCAGTGTTTTTCGTGAAAAAACTAAGGCTTTAGCCTTGGTTCAAATTGGAAGAAAAAAAGTTTTATTTTTCGAATGCTATGAAACTTCGTATTTGAGGGTTCTTAGGGGTCCTGAATACGAATCACAACTCGGTTTCTCCTTAAAAAAATGTTTGACATGTCTGCATATAAATATTGATCTATTTCTTTCATAACTTTTTCCACTGAGCATAGGGGATGATGTGGCTGTTGATATTAATGTCTCTATCGAATACCCTTTCATTTGATACCTCATTCGTCAAAATCCGTTGTTATCAAATTTTCAGTGTTTTTCGTGAAAAAACTAAGGCTTTAGCCTTGGTTCAAATTGGAAGAAAAAAAGTTTTATTTTTCGAATGCTATGAAACTTCGTATTTGAGGGTTCTTAGGGGTCCTGAATACGAATCACAACTCGGTTTCTCCTTAAAAAAATGTTTGACATGTCTGCATATAAATATTGATCTATTTCTTTCATAACTTTTTCCACTGAGCATAGGGGATGATGTGGCTGTTGATATTAATGTCTCTATCGAATACCCTTTCATTTGATACCTCATTCGTCAAAATCCGTTGTTATCAAATTTTCAGTGTTTTTCGTGAAAAAACTAAGGCTTTAGCCTTGGTTCAAATTGGAAGAAAAAAAGTTTTATTTTTCGAATGCTATGAAACTTCGTATTTGAGGGTTCTTAGGGGTCCTGAATACAAATCACAACTCGGTTTCTCCTTAAAAAAATGTTTGACATGTCTGCATATAAATATTGATCTATTTCTTTCATAACTTTTTCCACTGAGCATAGGGGATGATGTGGCTGTTGATATTAATGTCTCTATCGAATACCCTTTCATTTGATACCTCATTCGTCAAAATCCGTTGTTATCAAATTTTCAGTGTTTTTCGTGAAAAAACTAAGGCTTTAGCCTTGGTTCAAATTGGAAGAAAAAAAGTTTTATTTTTCGAATGCTATGAAACTTCGTATTTGAGGGTTCTTAGGGGTCCTGAATACAAATCACAACTCGGTTTCTCCTTAAAAAAATGTTTGACATGTCTGCATATAAATATTGATCTATTTCTTTCATAACTTTTTCCACTGAGCATAGGGGATGATGTGGCTGTTGATATTAATGTCTCTATCGAATACCCTTTCATTCGATACCTCATTCGTCAAAATCCGTTGTTATCAAATTTTCAGTGTTTTTCGTGAAAAAAACTAAGGCTTTAGCCTTGGTTCAAATTGGAAGAAAAAAAGTTTTATTTTTCGAATGCTATGAAACTTCGTATTTGAGGGTTCTTAGGGGTCCTGAATACGAATCACAACTCGGTTTCTCCTTAAAAAAATGTTTGACATGTCTGCATATAAATATTGATCTATTTCTTTCATAACTTTTTCCACTGAGCATAGGGGATGATGTGGCTGTTGATATTAATGTCTCTATCGAATACCCTTTCATTTGATACCTCATTCGTCAAAATCCGTTGTTATCAAATTTTCAGTGTTTTTCGTGAAAAAACTAAGGCTTTAGCCTTGGTTCAAATTGGAAGAAAAAAAGTTTTATTTTTCGAATGCTATGAAACTTCGTATTTGAGGGTTCTTAGGGGTCCTGAATACGAATCACAACTCGGTTTCTCCTTAAAAAAATGTTTGACATGTCTGCATATAAATATTGATCTATTTCTTTCATAACTTTTTCCACTGAGCATAGGGGATGATGTGGCTGTTGATATTAATGTCTCTATCGAATACCCTTTCATTTGATACCTCATTCGTCAAAATCCGTTGTTATCAAATTTTCAGTGTTTTTCGTGAAAAAACTAAGGCTTTAGCCTTGGTTCAAATTGGAAGAAAAAAAGTTTTATTTTTCGAATGCTATGAAACTTCGTATTTGAGGGTTCTTAGGGGTCCTGAATACGAATCACAACTCGGTTTCTCCTTAAAAAAATGTTTGACATGTCTGCATATAAATATTGATCTATTTCTTTCATAACTTTTTCCACTGAGCATAGGGGATGATGTGGCTGTTGATATTAATGTCTGTATCGAATACCCTTTCATTTGATACCTCATTCGTCAAAATCCGTTGTTATCAAATTTTCAGTGTTTTTCGTGAAAAAACTAAGGCTTTAGCCTTGGTTCAAATTGGAAGAAAAAAAGTTTTATTTTTCGAATGCTATGAAACTTCGTATTTGAGGGTTCTTAGGGGTCCTGAATACGAATCACAACTCGGTTTCTCCTTAAAAAAATGTTTGACATGTCTGCATATAAATATTGATCTATTTCTTTCATAACTTTTTCCACTGAGCATAGGGGATGATGTGGCTGTTGATATTAATGTCTGTATCGAATACCCTTTCATTTGATACCTCATTCGTCAAAATCCGTTGTTATCAAATTTTCAGTGTTTTTCGTGAAAAAACTAAGGCTTTAGCCTTGGTTCAAATTGGAAGAAAAAAAGTTTTATTTTTCGAATGCTATGAAACTTCATATTTGAGGGTTCTTAGGGGTCCTGAATACTAATCACAACTCGGTTTCTCCTTAAAAAAATGTTTGACATGTCTGCATATAAATATTGATCTATTTCTTTCATAACTTTTTCCACTGAGCATAGGGGATGATGTGGCTGTTGATATTAATGTCTCTATCGAATACCCTTTCATTTGATACCTCATTCGTCAAAATCCGTTGTTATCAAATTTTCAGTGTTTTTCGTGAAAAAACTAAGGCTTTAGCCTTGGTTCAAATTGGAAGAAAAAAAGTTTTATTTTTCGAATGCTATGAAACTTCGTATTTGAGGGTTCTTAGGGGTCCTGAATACAAATCACAACTCGGTTTCTCCTTAAAAAAATGTTTGACATGTCTGCATATAAATATTGATCGATCTATTTCTTTCATAACTTTTTCCACTGAGCATAGGGGATGATGTGGCTGTTGATATTAATGTCTGTATCGAATACCCTTTCATTTGATACCTCATTCGTCAAAATCCGTTGTTATCAAATTTTCAGTGTTTTTCGTGAAAAAACTAAGGCTTTAGCCTTGGTTCAAATTGGAAGAAAAAAAGTTTTATTTTTCGAATGCTATGAAACTTCGTATTTGAGGGTTCTTAGGGGTCCTGAATACGAATCACAACTCGGTTTCTCCTTAAAAAAATGTTTGACATGTCTGCATATAAATATTGATCTATTTCTTTCATAACTTTTTCCACTGAGCATAGGGGATGATGTGGCTGTTGATATTAATGTCTCTATCGAATACCCTTTCATTTGATACCTCATTCGTCAAAATCCGTTGTTATCAAATTTTCAGTGTTTTTCGTGAAAAAACTAAGGCTTTAGCCTTGGTTCAAATTGGAAGAAAAAAAGTTTTATTTTTCGAATGCTATGAAACTTCGTATTTGAGGGTTCTTAGGGGTCCTGAATACGAATCACAACTCGGTTTCTCCTTAAAAAAATGTTTGACATGTCTGCATATAAATATTGATCTATTTCTTTCATAACTTTTTCCACTGAGCATAGGGGATGATGTGGCTGTTGATATTAATGTCTGTATCGAATACCCTTTCATTTGATACCTCATTCGTCAAAATCCGTTGTTATCAAATTTTCAGTGTTTTTCGTGAAAAAACTAAGGCTTTAGCCTTGGTTCAAATTGGAAGAAAAAAAGTTTTATTTTTCGAATGCTATGAAACTTCGTATTTGAGGGTTCTTAGGGGTCCTGAATACGAATCACAACTCGGTTTCTCCTTAAAAAAATGTTTGACATGTCTGCATATAAATATTGATCTATTTCTTTCATAACTTTTTCCACTGAGCATAGGGGATGATGTGGCTGTTGATATTAATGTCTCTATCGAATACCCTTTCATTTGATACCTCATTCGTCAAAATCCGTTGTTATCAAATTTTCAGTGTTTTTCGTGAAAAAACTAAGGCTTTAGCCTTGGTTCAAATTGGAAGAAAAAAAGTTTTATTTTTCGAATGCTATGAAACTTCGTATTTGAGGGTTCTTAGGGGTCCTGAATACAAATCACAACTCGGTTTCTCCTTAAAAAAATGTTTGACATGTCTGCATATAAATATTGATCTATTTCTTTCATAACTTTTTCCACTGAGCATAGGGGATGATGTGGCTGTTGATATTAATGTCTCTATCGAATACCCTTTCATTTGATACCTCATTCGTCAAAATCCGTTGTTATCAAATTTTCAGTGTTTTTCGTGAAAAAACTAAGGCTTTAGCCTTGGTTCAAATTGGAAGAAAAAAAGTTTTATTTTTCGAATGCTATGAAACTTCGTATTTGAGGGTTCTTAGGGGTCCTGAATACGAATCACAACTCGGTTTCTCCTTAAAAAAATGTTTGACATGTCTGCATATAAATATTGATCTATTTCTTTCATAACTTTTTCCACTGAGCATAGGGGATGATGTGGCTGTTGATATTAATGTCTCTATCGAATACCCTTTCATTTGATACCTCATTCGTCAAAATCCGTTGTTATCAAATTTTCAGTGTTTTTCGTGAAAAAACTAAGGCTTTAGCCTTGGTTCAAATTGGAAGAAAAAAAGTTTTATTTTTCGAATGCTATGAAACTTCGTATTTGAGGGTTCTTAGGGGTCCTGAATACAAATCACAACTCGGTTTCTCCTTAAAAAAATGTTTGACATGTCTGCATATAAATATTGATCTATTTCTTTCATAACTTTTTCCACTGAGCATAGGGGATGATGTGGCTGTTGATATTAATGTCTCTATCGAATACCCTTTCATTTGATACCTCATTCGTCAAAATCCGTTGTTATCAAATTTTCAGTGTTTTTCGTGAAAAAACTAAGGCTTTAGCCTTGGTTCAAATTGGAAGAAAAAAAGTTTTATTTTTCGAATGCTATGAAACTTCGTATTTGAGGGTTCTTAGGGGTCCTGAATACGAATCACAACTCGGTTTCTCCTTAAAAAAATGTTTGACATGTCTGCATATAAATATTGATCTATTTCTTTCATAACTTTTTCCACTGAGCATAGGGGATGATGTGGCTGTTGATATTAATGTCTCTATCGAATACCCTTTCATTTGATACCTCATTCGTCAAAATCCGTTGTTATCAAATTTTCAGTGTTTTTCGTGAAAAAACTAAGGCTTTAGCCTTGGTTCAAATTGGAAGAAAAAAAGTTTTATTTTTCGAATGCTATGAAACTTCGTATTTGAGGGTTCTTAGGGGTCCTGAATACGAATCACAACTCGGTTTCTCCTTAAAAAAATGTTTGACATGTCTGCATATAAATATTGATCTATTTCTTTCATAACTTTTTCCACTGAGCATAGGGGATGATGTGGCTGTTGATATTAATGTCTCTATCGAATACCCTTTCATTTGATACCTCATTCGTCAAAATCCGTTGTTATCAAATTTTCAGTGTTTTTCGTGAAAAAACTAAGGCTTTAGCCTTGGTTCAAATTGGAAGAAAAAAAGTTTTATTTTTCGAATGCTATGAAACTTCGTATTTGAGGGTTCTTAGGGGTCCTGAATACGAATCACAACTCGGTTTCTCCTTAAAAAAATGTTTGACATGTCTGCATATAAATATTGATCTATTTCTTTCATAACTTTTTCCACTGAGCATAGGGGATGATGTGGCTGTTGATATTAATGTCTCTATCGAATACCCTTTCATTCGATACCTCATTCGTCAAAATCCGTTGTTATCAAATTTTCAGTGTTTTTCGTGAAAAAACTAAGGCTTTAGCCTTGGTTCAAATTGGAAGAAAAAAAGTTTTATTTTTCGAATGCTATGAAACTTCGTATTTGAGGGTTCTTAGGGGTCCTGAATACGAATCACAACTCGGTTTCTCCTTAAAAAAATGTTTGACATGTCTGCATATAAATATTGATCTATTTCTTTCATAACTTTTTCCACTGAGCATAGGGGATGATGTGGCTGTTGATATTAATGTCTCTATCGAATACCCTTTCATTTGATACCTCATTCGTCAAAATCCGTTGTTATCAAATTTTCAGTGTTTTTCGTGAAAAAACTAAGGCTTTAGCCTTGGTTCAAATTGGAAGAAAAAAAGTTTTATTTTTCGAATGCTATGAAACTTCGTATTTGAGGGTTCTTAGGGGTCCTGAATACGAATCACAACTCGGTTTCTCCTTAAAAAAATGTTTGACATGTCTGCATATAAATATTGATCTATTTCTTTCATAACTTTTTCCACTGAGCATAGGGGATGATGTGGCTGTTGATATTAATGTCTCTATCGAATACCCTTTCATTTGATACCTCATTCGTCAAAATCCGTTGTTATCAAATTTTCAGTGTTTTTCGTGAAAAAACTAAGGCTTTAGCCTTGGTTCAAATTGGAAGAAAAAAAGTTTTATTTTTCGAATGCTATGAAACTTCGTATTTGAGGGTTCTTAGGGGTCCTGAATACGAATCACAACTCGGTTTCTCCTTAAAAAAATGTTTGACATGTCTGCATATAAATATTGATCTATTTCTTTCATAACTTTTTCCACTGAGCATAGGGGATGATGTGGCTGTTGATATTAATGTCTCTATCGAATACCCTTTCATTTGATACCTCATTCGTCAAAATCCGTTGTTATCAAATTTTCAGTGTTTTTCGTGAAAAAACTAAGGCTTTAGCCTTGGTTCAAATTGGAAGAAAAAAAGTTTTATTTTTCGAATGCTATGAAACTTCGTATTTGAGGGTTCTTAGGGGTCCTGAATACGAATCACAACTCGGTTTCTCCTTAAAAAAATGTTTGACATGTCTGCATATAAATATTGATCTATTTCTTTCATAACTTTTTCCACTGAGCATAGGGGATGATGTGGCTGTTGATATTAATGTCTCTATCGAATACCCTTTCATTTGATACCTCATTCGTCAAAATCCGTTGTTATCAAATTTTCAGTGTTTTTCGTGAAAAAACTAAGGCCTTGGTTCAAATTGGAAGAAAAAAGTTTTATTTTTCGAATGCTATGAAACTTCGTATTTGAGTGTTCTTAGGGGACCAGAATACGAATCACAACTCGGTTTCTCCTTAAAAAAATGTTTGACATGTCTGCATATAAATATTGATCTATTTCTTTCATAACTTTTTCCACTGAGCATAGGGGATGATGTGGCTGTTGATATTAATGTCTCTATCGAATACCCTTTCATTTGATACCTCATTCGTCAAAATCCGTTGTTATCAAATTTTCAGTGTTTTTCGTGAAAAAACTAAGGCTTTAGCCTTGGTTCAAATTGGAAGAAAAAAAGTTTTATTTTTCGAATGCTATGAAACTTCGTATTTGAGGGTTCTTAGGGGTCCTGAATACGAATCACAACTCGGTTTCTCCTTAAAAAAATGTTTGACATGTCTGCATATAAATATTGATCTATTTCTTTCATAACTTTTTCCACTGAGCATAGGGGATGATGTGGCTGTTGATATTAATGTCTCTATCGAATACCCTTTCATTTGATACCTCATTCGTCAAAATCCGTTGTTATCAAATTTTCAGTGTTTTTCGTGAAAAAACTAAGGCTTTAGCCTTGGTTCAAATTGGAAGAAAAAAAGTTTTATTTTTCGAATGCTATGAAACTTCGTATTTGAGGGTTCTTAGGGGTCCTGAATACGAATCACAACTCGGTTTCTCCTTAAAAAAATGTTTGACATGTCTGCATATAAATATTGATCTATTTCTTTCATAACTTTTTCCACTGAGCATAGGGGATGATGTGGCTGTTGATATTAATGTCTCTATCGAATACCCTTTCATTCGATACCTCATTCGTCAAAATCCGTTGTTATCAAATTTTCAGTGTTTTTCGTGAAAAAACTAAGGCTTTAGCCTTGGTTCAAATTGGAAGAAAAAAAGTTTTATTTTTCGAATGCTATGAAACTTCGTATTTGAGGGTTCTTAGGGGTCCTGAATACGAATCACAACTCGGTTTCTCCTTAAAAAAATGTTTGACATGTCTGCATATAAATATTGATCTATTTCTTTCATAACTTTTTCCACTGAGCATAGGGGATGATGTGGCTGTTGATATTAATGTCTCCATCGAATACCCTTTCATTTGATACCTCATTCGTCAAAATCCGTTGTTATCAAATTTTCAGTGTTTTTCGTGAAAAAACTAAGGCTTTAGCCTTGGTTCAAATTGGAAGAAAAAAAGTTTTATTTTTCGAATGCTATGAAACTTCGTATTTGAGGGTTCTTAGGGGTCCTGAATACGAATCACAACTCGGTTTCTCCTTAAAAAAATGTTTGACATGTCTGCATATAAATATTGATCTATTTCTTTCATAACTTTTTCCACTGAGCATAGGGGATGATGTGGCTGTTGATATTAATGTCTCTATCGAATACCCTTTCATTTGATACCTCATTCGTCAAAATCCGTTGTTATCAAATTTTCAGTGTTTTTCGTGAAAAAACTAAGGCTTTAGCCTTGGTTCAAATTGGAAGAAAAAAAGTTTTATTTTTCGAATGCTATGAAACTTCGTATTTGAGGGTTCTTAGGGGTCCTGAATACGAATCACAACTCGGTTTCTCCTTAAAAAAATGTTTGACATGTCTGCATATAAATATTGATCTATTTCTTTCATAACTTTTTCCACTGAGCATAGGGGATGATGTGGCTGTTGATATTAATGTCTCTATCGAATACCCTTTCATTGATACCTC